>JARFJB010001071.1:425000-1017500 GCA_036346205.1 Vesta saturnalis
GACACAGACAGACACAGACAGACACAGAACAGACACAGACAGACACAGACAGACACAGACAGACACAGACACAGAAGAACACAGACACAGACAACAGACAGACACACAGACACAGACAACAGACAGACAACAGACAGACAAACAGACACAGACAGACACAGACAGACACAGACAGACACAGCAGACACAGACCAGACAACAGACAGACACAGACAGAACCAGACAGACACAGACAGACACAGACAGACACAGACAGACACAGACAGACACAGACAGACACAGACAGACACAGACAGACACAGACAGACACAGACAGACACAGACAGACACAGGACAGACACAGACAGACACAGACAGACACAGACAGAACAGACAGACACAGACAGACACAGACAGACACAGACACAGACAACAAAACACAGACACAGACAAGACACAGACAGACAACACAGACAAGACACAGACACAGACAAAACACAGACACAACAGACACAGACACAGACAAGACAAGACAAAACACAGACAAGACACAGACACAGACACAGACACAGACACAGACACAACAAGACACAGACACAGACACAGACACAGACACAGACAAGACAAGACACAGACAGACACAGACAGACAAAGACACAGACAGACACAGACACAGACAACACAAGACAAGACACAGACACAAACACAGAGACAGACACAGACAGACACAGACACAGACACAGACACAGACAAGACACAACACAGACACAAGACACAAACACAGACACAGACACAGACACAGACACAGATAGACACAGACACAGACAGACACAGAACACAGACACAACACAGACACAGACACAGACAAACAAACAGACAAGACACAGACAGGCACAGACAGACAAGAGACAGAGACAGACACAGACAAGACAAACCAGACAAGACACAGACACAGACACAGACACAGACACAGACAGACACAGAACAACAGACACAGACACAGACAGACACAGACACAGACAAACAAGACAGACACAGACAGACACAGACAGACACAGACAGACACAGAAGACAGAGACAGACACAGACAGACACAGACAACAAGACAGACACAGACAGCACAGACAGACACAGATAGACACACAGACACAGACACAGACAGACACAGACAGACACAGACAGAAAGACAACAAGAACAGAGACACAGACAACAAGACAGACACAGACAGACAACAGCACAGACAGACACAGACAGAACAGACAGACAGACAAGACAGACACAGACAGACACAGACAGACACAGAAGACACAGACAGACACAGACAGCAGACAGACACAGACAGACACAGACAGACACAGACAGACAAGACAGACACAGACAGACACAGACAGACACAGACAGACACAGACAGACACAGACAGACACAGAAGAGAGACAGACACAGACAGACAAGACAGACACAGACAGACACAGACAGACACAGAGACACAGCAGACACAGATAGACACAGACAGACACAGACAGACACAGACAGACACAGACAGACACAGACAGACACAGACAGACACAGACAGACACAGACAGACACAGAGAGACACAGACAGACACAGACACAGACACAGACACAGACACAGACACAGACACAGACACAGACACAGATACAGACACAGACACAGACACAGACACAGACACGGACACAGATACAGACAAACACAGACAGACACAGACAGACACAGATAGACAGAGACAGACACTGACAGACACTGACAGACACTGACAGACACAGACATACACAGACAGACACAGACAGACACAGACAGACACAGATACACAGACAGACACAGACAGACACGACAGACACAAGACACAGACAGACACAGACAGACACAGACAGACACAGCAGACACAGAAGACACAAGACAGACACAGACAGACACAGACAGACACAGGCAGACACAGACAGACACAGACACAGACAGACAAGACAGACACAGACAGACACAGACAGACAGAACAGACACAGACAGACACAGACAGACACAGACAGACAACAGACAGACAGAACAGACACAGACAGACACAGACAGACACAGACAGACACAGACAGACACAGACAGACACAGACAGACACAGACAGACACAGACAGACACAGACAGACACAGACAGACACAGACAGACACAGACAGACACAGACAGACACAGACAGACACAGACAGACACAGAGAGGCACAGGCAGACACAGATAGACACAGGCAGACACAGACAGACACAGACAGACACAGACAGACACAGACAGACACAGACAGACACAGACAGACACAGACAGACACAGACAGACACAGAGAGACACAGACAGACACAGACACAGACACAGACACAGACACAGACACACTCAGACACCTTCAAACACACACACACACACATACCCGCACTCGCACACTCACACACACGCACACATACACGCACACGCACACGCACTCGCACACGCACGCGCACGCACACACCTACACCCACACGCACACCCACACACCCACACCCACACCCACACACGGCGCGCACGCGTCCAGGCATCATGGCCGATTTTAGCGAAGCTTGGCCAAAAGTTATTAAATGAGCTAATAAGTCGATTTAGCGATAGGGAAAAAAGTTCTATTACATAACCTTCTGTAGGTTGGACCGTAAAAAATTATAATTATAATTAATTCATGTTAGTTTTGTTAAGTTAGCATATAGATGTCTATTAACCTCTGTCTAACATGAAGTTTTAAACGTCTGTTAAATTAGGTGATAAGAATAACTGTTACAAAATTAATATATATATATATATATATATATATATATATATATATATATATATATATATATATATATATATATATATATATATATATATATATATATATATATATATATATATATATATATATATATTTAAATATTATTTATCTATGTTGAGTCGGATTATACATTACGAAACAATTATACTTAGTTATTTTCGAGGTTTTCATTACTATATAAATGTGTATATTTACGATTTATTAGATTAGCTTTGATAATAATCATTATTTAGATACAATCGAAACATATCAACAGCAAGCAATGCACCCTTTTCATCTGTAATTTTATTGTGACTATATAACTTGGGTGTAGACTGTGTGCTTATTTATTTCATAATCATCGTAACAATATTGATCTGTGAAAATTTGTTTTTCTGTCTCCTGAATCATCGGTGTAATTTCTTATAACTAATTATAGTAAAATCATAAAAATACAGTAATTTATTGTGCCAATTATTACAACTTGTGGTAAATTAAAATCGAATACATAAGTATACAGGTTTATTACAAAAATACACTTTAGAGAATAAAGAAATCTGGTGATTGTCACATCTAATCCCACAGATTGTAACAAATGTTTATCCTAATGTGAAAGTATATATTAATATAGGAACATAAAAAAAAATTTACCTAATTGCATACTAGGTACATAAACTTAACAAAATATACAGATTTCTTTTATAACAAATTTTACCTTATTCATCCAACAGTTTGGTAACAATTAGTTAATTTAACTATCCTTTTAATACGAAAATAAAGGACAAAATTTAGAAAGTGATCTAATGTAACATCAAATCAATTACATGATCACGGGTAACTTATTACATGTATATTTTTAAACACATATAAAAATAAAAATGTTTTCAATAAGTACAATTTCTCAAAATACATTGATAATGGTGAATACTTAATATAATACATAAATTACAAATATTCTAGAGAATGTTTAAATACTATGCTTCGAAATAAAGCTCCATATGAATAGTCGCTATAAAGTGAATCATCATCACTTTCACCATCCTCATACTCATCATAATCATCATCTGGACAAGGAGATATTGAAAGAACATCTTCATTATCATCTACATTCGATTCATCTACGTTTGCAGGATCATCAGTCTCATTTTGGTAAAACTCATCATCATCTTCAGGAACAGAATCATAATCATCTTCCTGAGAGTTTACATCATAATTTAACCTATCCTCAATTTCTGAACTACCATCACTAGCATTATACTCGTAATCAGTATCAATGAGATCAGGGGATGCTCTTAGTTCATCTTCACTTGATATTTCATGAATAAGTGAATTATCTATTTCAGTACCTAGTATTTCTTGGAATTCATTATCTCCCGTATTTTGCATATTATTTATTGTACTTTCTGTAAATTGTATTCTGTTTTGGTTACCGTTAAGAGCAGCAACCATGTTATCAAGAGCACGGCTGGGTGCCATAGTGTAAATAGGTGAACGGCAGATTGGACAATTTTGATGACTAGTCCTCCAAACGCTAATACAATTAAAACAAAACGAATGTGAACAAGATAACGTAATTGCTCGAATAAAATAATCGTAACAAATACTGCACAAAAGTTCACTCTGAACCTGTTCAAGCTGCTCTGTTGGATCCATCACTCAAACATCAATGTTAACCTATTTAAGATAATATTTATATTACATAAAAAATGTCAAATCCTTCCTTACAGTTTTAATTAATATTTTTTTCTTTGATAAACAAAAATAATTCGGCACTTGATTTTTATTTTGGCACTATTTGGATTTTGGCAAAAAAATTAACACAGGTTGGCCAAGACGCGATACCAACCTAACTACATAAAAGAAAAAACTTTCCAGATTCAGCTGATCCCAGGGTGCCGGATGACATACTTCTAAACTTACTGGCAGATGGCGACAATCGTTTTTATTTTCATCCTAAAGAGAGTTTTACACAATATTCGTAAATTAATTTCATACTATAATCATTGATACTCCAGTTACTTGTGTAACAATTTGTATAGAACGTTCTAAAATTATCGAAACTAGCGGAGACGTATTCAAAATGATAATGAGCCTGAAACATTATTTTGCTCGCAACTCTAAGATGTCATAACAACGAAAAGGGTATTAGTTTATTAGTCTTAAATTGCAAACATAATGAAAAAATGGAAGCTGTGTGCACCTGTGTTGCTTTACGATTATTTTTCCTTAATGTAGGTCTTGGAAAATTCCATTTATTTCATATTTTAGAAAAATATTGTGATAGTTGCGGGGGAATTATTAAAAAAATTAGAAGTTATTTTTGGGCTAAGTTTTAAATGTTCTAAATGGATTAAATTTTGTTTTGTATGCACTAAATATCAAGTTGGTATCTTTGTATAAACATTGAATGAATTTCACTGGTTATTCGATATACACTGCACATTATATACGTACTTTGTCAATTTCCTAAAGCGTTGCACGTCATCGACTGAATAAAATTACTTGCCAATTTAAAACCAGTGTTTGGTTCTTTGACTTCTTTAAGACCTAGTTACTTTTTACTGGATAAAGTTGGTAAATACGTCTACTGTACTAACATGGATGCCAAACGTCTTTTGACGGCTGCTGACAGTTTATTTTCTTTTACAATCGTCAAGTTTCCGTTTATATTCATTGTCCCTCTTAGCATAAAAATCTGTTCTTTTCAGAGAAAATTAATTGTATCGTGCTGTTGCGATGTCAAGTGTTTTTCAATTACATTTACTTTCCTATTCGCCGAAATGCCGAAACATTTAGAGAGTAAATCAAAGGAGCTGATAGCTTCGTTAATACAATACTTTGAACGATATAATGGCGGTCCGTTATTACCATTAAGTTCTGTTCTATTAATTTGTAGAGAGTCACAGCACCGTTGACGTTAAGTATTTCTACGGTGAGTAGAATTTCTCAAGCTATCAAACATAACGAAACGCTCACTTCCCCGGAAAGAAAACGTTGCCGAAATAAAAAAGTAACGGGCACAAATTCCCTAAATGCCACATCTATCCATGATGTATTCAAAGAGTAAGATTTCAATTGTGGTAAAGTACTTATACTAGTTTATTTATATTTTAAGAGTGGCATGTAACATTAACAATTATCCATGCCAAACTCCAAGCCACACAAATTTTTGAAGGCTACAAAGCGCCCATTATTACAAAAAATAGATTTTACATAGAAAAAAGATCAACCACGCCGCGGTTTGATAGATCATGGCATGATGATGGTAAAAGAAGTGTAAAAAGCCTTAAAACTGACGGCAGAAGGTGAAGTTTATTATTTCTTATACAAATGTTAAATATTAACGCGTAGATGCATTGTACTGCGCGCGGGCTTTGAAAATGGATTCATTTCTGGTGCAGATCTCACATTTGCGTCAAAAAACAGTACTGGTGATTACCATGGGGAAATGAACCGTGAAAACTGTTTAAATTGATTCGAAAATTAATTATTAACAAATTTAGAAAAACCCAGTGTAATCGCCCTAGACAATTCACCGTATCACAACACGGTGCTAACAAAAATCCCGAACACATCGTGGAGTAAAAGCGGATATTCAAACATGGCTACACAATAATGCCATACAGCACTCAAAAAATGACTTCAAAGCTGCACTTTTAGTCAAAGTTACACAGTAAGTTTTTCCTGCAATAATTTTGTATTGTCTCACTTTATATTATTTCTGTTTAGAAATAAACCACTGAAACATTATTCAGTTGATCAACTTGAGGAGTAGTACTCTAATTGAGTTAATATGGGGCATCACTAAGAGTTATTATAATAACCACATTGGGAGAGATGGTAGTACTATTTAAAACAGTCTCAACTTGTGCAGGGAATCATTTCAAATAGTAACCCTTGCAATGTGGAAACGTTCTATTCATCACACAAAAAAAATAATAAATGATTGGTATGAACGAGAAAAATTATTAAATTTTGCAGATATGGCTTTGATCATTATAAAGTTGGACGAAAACCACACATGTTTTGTTATACCAGTGTAATTTGTATTTATTGTATATTGTAGTTATTCTAAAAGCACGCAGGATTAGTGTTTCTATTGACAGATAGTTATTTTTATCGAATGTTTCCCAACACATAACTTTGATAGTGCCAATATACTTTTCTTGAATAGGCTACTCTGGATATTCGTTTCTAGTTTCTTCTTTTTTATAGGTGACGCTGTGCTCGCTACTCGGTTGTATCCGAGTGTGTTCGATCGCCGACTGTTTCCCGTCACATTTAGTTTTGTGGTTAGGTTAGTGTTTTTTAGTATTCATCTTTAACGTGGACTTCTTCTTACAAAAGTACATAGTGTGAATTTAAAGGTTTGTTCGTTTGTAGAAGTAATAACAAGAAATTCAATGTTTCATTATTGTAGATGGTTGCTATTTATTGTGCAGTTGAAAGTTTTTGGAATTCGACAGCAAGCAAACATGTTTTTCCAAACCCAGCAAAATACCTAATTAATCAAGTTGACAGATGGCAAATAGAACCGAATTTACGTTGAAACATTTTCATTTTCCCTTTTTTTTAATTCAGCTGTAATTCAAAGAACATTTTTTTAGTCACATGATGATTTAATGAAATTATAAATTAGAGCACATGTCAAATAAACATTTTTTATATTGGATGACAAGTGATTATTACTATTAAGAAATAATTGTTATTAAATCTGGATTTGAATAATCCGCTTTTTTATGCGACCAATCAAGATAGTTAGTGAAAGACCAATCACAAACGTCTTATATTTCCTTCGTCCCTAAGAGAGGGCGTCTTTTTGCATCAAATTTGCCTCGTGAAAATAGTCGTCTATTGGTTTTGTCTATGGTTGGATGTATGCAAACTACCAACATACTGACAAAAGGTTACTACAGTTACTAGAAAAATCATTCAAGAATTAAAAAAATGTATACTAACTTTGCTCCCACTAAACCACTGACTATTAAGAATAAGTTAAGATAGAAGCAGAACCAAATAGGCCACAGCAGCGAGGCTCTTACGATCTATTACGAAGTTGATATTGTTGATACACAAAAATTGTACCTATTCCTTATATTTACACACGCCATCCTGAATATACATTGTACATAATTGAACACATATCATTACAACACAAAATAATTATATTCAAAGTATATACAGCGGATATCGAATGTTATGTCGGAAGACAATGGTTTATATAATTACGTTATCATACCTGAAACAGCATTGTAACGCATTTTAATACACATTTGGCTAGTTTATGGATAACACTCTCTCTCTTTTTAGATAAAAGTTTTTTGATTGAATTAACTTTTGTGTTTGGTTGCTGAAGCATTCCTAAATAAGTTTCTGAATTAATTTTCTATCTTCGCTAGAAGGACCTTTAAAAAGGAATTGTTTCACAAAGAAAATAAAGTTTCTACTTGAGAGTGCTGAGCACTCATTGTTTTCTTCGCTTATTGCGGTTTTTGAAGTATACCATTCATAGAAGTTATCACGAACAGCTCGCCCTCCGTCTTAGAAGTATTTAAATCTATAATTCAGTGACCTTTTCTAATCACACATTACAATTTTGAGCTTGAACTTGGGTTGGAATTTTCCATTGAACTTTGCTTTAAACTTTTCGTGGTCCTCGCAGTTGCACGTACAGTTATTTTTGTTCTGGTTATTGTCGTTACTGTTTCATGTTTGTTTATACAACTAAAAGAAGTTTAAGACTTGAATATATTGTACCTTACCTAAAAATTCCATCTTCATACATCTATAGTTCATCTCGTAGAAATATAACTTAGGTGGAATATCATTATCTCAATTCCTTTCTGTTCCTTTTCGTAATACTAAAATAAGAAAAACTACTAGAATAACTCCTTGCTTTCACTAAAATATTTACCTCTAACCTTATGTGAGATCTCTTTTTCCACTTGCTTTCTCTTTGTTTTCTATAATTATATTCGTTAAAAATAGTTTATTACTTTATCACCAACTTACTTACTTTTTTATTAGAACTTTAATTTCATTTGTGTGGAAATCGTTCTTATAACCACGACCGTTTTGTAAACAGCTGAGGGCCATATTTTTATCTTTTAATGTTTGGGACGTATTTACTACCAAACAAACATGTGCACAGTATAGCTTTAGATATATTCCATATGTTTTAAATTTTAATTTGATATTGGTAATTGATTAAATTTTATTTTTTTCTTAACGTTGTCTTTCAAACTTTTTGAATTATTTTTTTCTTAGGACATATTTTGAATTTAAATTATCTTTCAGCACATTAACTTTTTACGATTAAAATATTAAAACATGCTTTACCTTAGGAAGGCCTTTCGAAATTAAACAGCTTCCTATTTATCTATAATTAAAATTTACTGTAAAATTATTCTTTCGTGCTTTTAACGTTTTGCGAAATAATTTTGTTTATACTTGTGTGTCGATATTTTCTTTTATTTTGTTTTCTTTAAATTGTAAAATTAACCAACGTATCTGCGTTATACATGAATAAATTTACTTTTGTTTAATTGCGTACTGACCCCATTTTGGACGTCAATTACCAATTTATTTGTCTTTTATTAGAATTTACTTATTGTTGAAACACGTTTTATTTTTATATGCATTCTTTTTATGTGCTCTAGGTTTTGTTTTATCCCACAACACTCTTTTCTTTTTCCCTATTAGTTTCTCCTTTTCCTACGGTTACCTACTCGCCTCTTTCTGATATCGTTATTTAGGAACTGGGATAATGGGGAGTTCTTCTTTTGGGGAGCGGCTCCTGGCGCCCTTTTTATCTGTACCGGAACTTTCTTGACCCCGCCCGAACTCTCTGACGCCGGCGATTCCTTACATCAGCAGGTGAGTAGTGACCCATCTCTTTTTTCTCATTGTTTTTCTTCCGCTTCCCGTTTTTGCACATAACAATCTTTTAGGTTTATAAATCGTGTATTTCAAAATAGATTATAGCGGATAATGGTGGAATAGCAGTCACTTAAGTGAAATTTCGTACTGAAAAAAATCTATTGTCACATATGTAGTTTTCGGTAGTGGCCCATCCACTGCGTAATTGGTGGACCCCGTAATCGTAAACTGAGCAACAAAACCAAAGTTATCCCACTTTTCCACATTCCTCGCAAACGATAAATATCTCTTATTCTCCATTAGATGTCATGTCATCCAGGTAATCATCTTGACACAATCGTTTTTCATCAATACTGTCATCTTCTCAGTCACTACTCTCTAACAAATTTATCCTCTTTTCCGCGTTATTGTCATATTTGGCTTCCGTTGTCTCTCCTTTTATTGTTTTTCTACATATTGTGTTTTTTTTCGATTTTTTTCCTGCATTCGTCTTTGTTGTTTTTCCATCTTTTTCTAATGTTGTTTGGTCCAATTAACTGATCGTTGTGTAGTGATAGAGCTTGAGGATGGACAAGGTAAAACGTTATAAAATGACACCACAGAAATACCATTATTTTTTTAATCAATTGTTTGTTTCGGTGTAGATGGACGTTTTGGAGTTACCACACTTTTAAATTGAAAACACACAGGCTTGGAGATGAGCCAGTAGAATATCCGTTCATAGAATTATCAGCATCGTTTTTGGTATCTATAACTTCTGTAACTCCAATGCCTTGCTCAACGTTGTGAGTATCTGCAGCCAAGAAACCTGTTGGGATTTATTGGATATATTCCAGTCTTTTCAAAACCCGAAATACGGATAGCCGTCGTTGCTATTCTAGAATATGCTTTATTAAAAATTTCCACAAAGTCGTAAGGAGTAACTTCTTTCAATTCATTTGATTTTATATAGCAATCACGTTCTCTGCTAAAAGCGGTCTTTAAATGTCATAAAATGACATTTAAAGGTTGCATCTTATGTGATGTATGTGACCAAATGGATAACATGTATATACCATTCCCTCTGCACAAGTTATAAATTTGCAAAGTTATGTGGCTGCAATGAGTATCTAATATAATTAGAACAAGGTTTCCACTGTACTTCGAGAATTTAAGGAAATGCTTAATCCACTATTAAAGCAACTGTTCATCTGACCAGCCATTGTGTGAACATTTATATGGCTCGCCCTTTGGTGGAAGAAGAGACAATGTCTCTCGTGGGAAAATAAATAAAGGGAGTACATACCCTCCTGCTGCATTCATACAACTGAGGACGGTTACGGATTTACTTATTTCCCAACTTGTTACAAAACCACATGTTTTTCCCATTAGTTACAACGGTAGTTCCAGGATCTTGCACCGTGGATATCTCAGCTTCGTCAACATTGTATATTTGATTTGGCGAGAACTGATGCTTAATCAACACTGCTTCTAACTGAGAATAGAATTTTCCTACCTCTTCTCAGTTTAAAGATGATTTAAGGCAATGGCAAAGCATGGCTTTTCATGTAATTTGACTTCATCTCCTGTTATAAATGTTTTGGGAATTTATTAGATTAATTATTAATCAAGTATCAAAAATGAAAAAAGATTAATTATTAATGAAGTGTACAAAATGAAAAAACAGTATAAGTATACATAGTATGATTTGTGCGCATATCTTTTTTACATAGTATAAAATTAAAAAGTATTTTAATTAACGGAATTGGCA
Organism: Vesta saturnalis; assembly: GCA_036346205.1. Taxonomy (NCBI): domain Eukaryota; kingdom Metazoa; phylum Arthropoda; class Insecta; order Coleoptera; family Lampyridae; genus Vesta; species Vesta saturnalis. The sequence continues at coordinate 436,427 of JARFJB010001071.1, forward strand.
GTAAATAAATGAAATTATTTGAAAAGTGACTTTTTTAAATAATAAATTATATTCTAGGCTGATGATTTTTACTTTTGGATATCATGATGCAGGGAGTAATAAAAACTGCCGACATTTCTGCAAGTTTATTTTCTTCTTCAGAACCCTTCAAATAGATATTTCAAAGATACAGAACCTACACTTTTTGAAAAATAAAATGTATAGAACATACATTTTTTAAGATACAATAACACATGAAGGCAATAAAAATTTTAGAGTTTCATATTTATTTTATAATTTTTGTTATTTTGCGTTTTCTCATATTACAGGCTTAATACTCCTATTGAGAATTCTTATTCTAAAATACATCTTGCATCTAAAAAATAGATTTTTTACTTCATCACTTAAATCTACACTTTCGGCTAATTTGTTTAAATTTTTAAGGTAGTTTTTTCAATTTTAGGAATTCCATTATAATTGGTAAATATATGGTCAAGCTCATTGCATTTTACTAAAAACTCATCAGTAGGTTTTTGCAAACCACCTTCGGTCAAATGATTAACCCAAGAAAAAGAAGGCTCATTACAGTCAGGGATAGAACCAAGCTTCTCCTTATTTCTCCGTTTAAATGCAATAAAACCCGCCAAATTTTCCAAACCGTCCCATCGTAACTCTTCTAAAGTTGTGTTGACTATTTCCAATTTTTCAATTTTTTCTTCCTCATCCTCATTATCGTCCTTCGGCAAATCTAATGCACTAAATATTTCTCCAGTAAGAACCTAAAAATTTAAATTAGGTATGTACATATAAATTGAATAAATATTTGCCGTAATTCTACCTGTAATTGTAAATTTTTTGGCTCATATAGAATAGTTGCAGAAGTACTTGGTTGGTTAGTTGTGATGTTAGCTTGTTCTTGTATGTTAGTAGACTTCGATATAATCTCATCATTTCGACCGACTAAATAATTGCGTAGTCGATATTTAAATTGAAGTTTTTTTTTTTATGATTGTGGACCTGAACAGGCTAAATTAGGCCTATCGTTCTAAAGCACTCAGGAACACTTAGGAGGATGGATAGAGGGATAATGAATTGCCAATAGATACCTATGAACAGCCACCTTAAATTTTCTCATATCATAAGTGAGAGGAAAACAGGAACTAGTGAGATCATTCCAGAGTTTAGAAGCCGTGTAGAAAAATGTGGATTGCGCCCGTTTGGTACGACAAGTGGAAATTTGTACTGCATACTGATGATGTAAATGAGCGAACCGAGTGTTTCTCGAAAAGATAGCCCGAGATGGTATCAAAGAATATAATTCAGCAGCACAATAGCCGTTGTAATAACGATGTGAGAAGTTATGAACGGGTTATTTATAAGCCTAATCGCTCTCTTTTCAACACGATCAACGATATCGAGAGCGTATTGGGGAGCACTAACCCAGAGGTGAGAATTATATTCCAGATGAGGCGGAATTTGGGCCTTATACAGCAGGAGTTGTCGAGAGGTAAAGTACTGCTTAGATCTGTACAAAAAGCCTATTTTACGAGCAGCTGTTTTGGTAGCTGACAGAAGATGGTCAACCCATGAGAGATTTGAAGATACAGTCATACCCAACAGAGTAATAGAGTCTGAAAACTTAAGAACTGAGCCATTCATACTTAGAACAGAAAATGATCGATCTTTTTTGGCGGACAAATAAGGCAACACTGAGTTTTGTTAGCATTAAATTTAACTAGATTATTGCTTCCCCATTCGATAATACGTTGAATGTCTTTGTTGATTGAATTTGCCAGTTCAGCTTTAATTTCTTGATTTGACATAGAAGGTGGATGATCACTATGAGTAGACTGAGATGAACTACAGTGAAGAGTGCTATCGTCAGCAAAGCAATGGATGGGGTTAGTTGTTGAAGAAATAAGGTCATTTATGTACAGTAGAAAAAGTGTAGGCGCTATAACGGATCCCTGTGGTACGCCCGCGTTAATGCTAACTTCTTTTGAAAAAAAGCCATCAACTACGACACGTATTCGTCTTTTATCAAGGAAACTAGAAACCCAGTTGATGAGCATATCATTTAACCCAAACGAGGTGAGTTTGGCAAGTAAACACTTATGCCAAACTTGGTCAAATGCCTTTGAGATATCTAAAGCGACTACAACTGTTTCACCGGACTGCTCTAGTGTATTGTTCCAAACTTGGGTCACATATGAAAGAACATCGCCTGTTGAACGACTTTGCCTAAACCCATATTGGTGGTCACTAAGGAGTTTGTTAGTTTCAAGGAACGTGAGTAGTTGCTGATTGATTGCTTTTTCCATGATTTTAGACAAAATGGAAGTGATGGCAATTGGTCGGTAATTTGAGGATCGGTCTTATCGCCTTTTTGGGAATAGGTTGAACATTTGCTAACTTCCATGATGAAGGGAATTCCCAGAAGAACATAGAGATCGTATAGAGCTTAGATAGGACTGGTACTAGTTCGGGGAACATTTCTTTAAGACAATAGCTGGGATACCGTCTGGGCCAGTCGCCTTATTGAGATCAAGCCTACTGATGATCGATTCCAAGAGCTTGTACCGAAAATGAATTGGTTTCATAGCGTATGAAGAAGAGTTGACTAGGGGTACATATTTTCCAGAATCATTGAGACACGAGTTTGATGCAAACAAATCCACAAAAACGTTGGCTTTGTCTACAGAATCAGCAATACCGATCCGTCAATAGACGTCAGGGGAAATGAAGATGTTCCAAAGTTTTTACTAATGGCTTTAGCTAAAGACCAAAATTTACGACTGCCTAAAGGAGATGTAGCTAGTTCATTGCATTTTCGTTGTTCGAACAACTTTTTAGTTTTAGTGATGACACTTTTGCAGATATTTCTAGCACCAACGTATTCCACATGACTGTCGACCGATTTATTAGATTTCCATTTAGTGTAACATTTATTTTTTAAAGATATTGCATCAGCACAAGCTTTATTGAACCAGGGTTGGGAACCTGAATGACCTATACAGGTACTGTTTTTGGGAATGTAACTCCATTCCCATGAGGATGACTTCAGATACTGAAAGAGCGATGTCCGAAGAAGAGGACGACTTAAAACAATATTCACGCCATGGAAAGGTTGCAAAGAAATCCCGTAAATCACTCCATCCGAGCTGACTTAAAACACCACAAGGTTTCTATCGGTTTTGCGAACAACAGTGGAATTAGGTACAGTAGAAATGATTTTTATTAGACAATGGTCGGAAAGACCTAAAGGCGAAAGAACGGAAGTTTTATAAGCAAGAGGGTTTGATGTAAGAAAGAGATCTAGAAGATGTGGAGTATGGTTAGGGTTATCAGGGATTCTTGTGGGTTCAGAAATCATTTGTGTGAGATCACATGAAATAGCAAATGTTTCTGCACTATGACCAGCGGGATTTGTAGTAGATGAAAACTGAAGTCAATTAGAGTTATGAACATTGAAATCGCCTACAAAAGAGATATCGCAAGAAGGAAACTGAGACAGGAGATAGTCAACTTTCATACTAAGGTAATCGAAGAAGTCTTGAAAGCTGCTGCAAGCAATTCTGTCCTTGATGTAGGCACATACGCCTCCTTTATATCGAAAGTTAGAGTGAAGGTGGTATTGAGGAAATTGCAAGTCGGGTGACTCGGAGCTTTCAGAGGAGACTTGTGTTTCAGATAGAAACAAAATATCAGGTTGTAATTGTTCAAGATGTTGGTGAATAGCATTAAGATTAGACCTGATACCGCGGATGTTGCAGTAGTGAATCAGAAAGTTGATACTTTCGATGACCGAGGTCGGTCGGGCCCTGCCCTCCCGGACATCCGAATGGGGCAGGATTTTACGTCCGGAATTTATAACCCTAGAAACCACAGCCATCTTATTTTTTAATTTGGGACTTTTAATCCGATAGAAAGACAGTGAGGGCGGGAAGGAAGAATAAGGATGAGAATAGATTAAGGATGATGGAAAAGGTAACCGGCAGCCCTTACCCAGCTCAGAAAATCGGAGACCCAATATTAAGGAGCCCATGGTAAGGGTGGTGGTACCTCCCCGGCTGAACTTGGCTGTACTTGGATGGTCGTGCAAACCTCCAATTGCTCTTATTATTGAAAATAAACCTCCTAGAGGATCCTGATTTAGGTTATATGTTAATAAGTATTTTATGTTGAAGTCTTCTTTTAGGTCCAAAAAAAGTTTTTGTACAGACTTTATGCTAATAATAATCCCCTTTTGGAAGGTAGAAATGTATTAGACCCAACTTTTCTCATATTTTTCACCATATTCATCATTTTTTCCAAAATTTCATTTTGTTCTGTTAAAGCCAAACCATAACCTAGGAAATTTATTTCAATATTATTTTAGAATAATTTAAGTTAAATTTGAATCTTGAACCTTTCACTCGATTCCTAGAATATGGATGTGGAATTTGAGTATTGAAAACATCAAACCAGTCATTTACAATTTTCACAAACTCTGAACACTCAGACCAGTTGTTCTTTGTTACGTAAAGGCATACCCAATCTAGAAATTGCCTTTGAAATTGTATGGGACAATAACTTGGTAGCATATTTTACTCTTTGGCGTTGAGCACCTAAAAAGTTAATAATAATTATTATTATACGCAAACATAATCTCTATTCTAATTTACCTTTCACAGTTAATAACTCTGCACTAAGCTTATGACCAATGTTCAAGTCTAACTTTTGGGTGTTTTGCAATAAATCCACAATTGGTTTTGAATTAATAATTTTTCCATCTAAAAAGTAACCACTGTCAAGAAAATGATTTCGTAAAAGTTTAATCATATGTGGTGTGTCTGCAAATACGTGAACTGCTTTGTGGCTGACTGGGTTCTCAAAACTAGTATTTTCTTCAGAAATATTTAGAGAATTCCAAAGTCCCCTGTTACTTCCACCCAGATCACAATTAAGAGCATATACAGAGTAGCCAATATTCTCCAACTTTGTAATAATTTTAAAAATGAGATTTTTTGTAATTTTACTATCATAGTCATAGAATATTGGTTGCTTCCAGTTTGCACATATCCCTCTCGCCATAATCACTTGCACATATTTGGTTGGAGCCATAGTTGTATCATTTTTTTGTCATAATAATGAATACCTTGTGTTTTCATTTCATCGAAAAGTAATACACATGATCTTTCCATTTTAGGTAAAGTTGTGTTTTGCGTTTGCATTAACTTAAGGACTATGCTCAGAATACCTGCAAATAAAATGTAATACAATTATTTTATAACTAGAAAATATTGCTTATTATGTACCAAACTAAAAGGTCGTGCAATAAGACAATAAGTTAAAAAAAAAAATAACCCATCTTCTTAAAGTTGAGATTGCAGGCAAGGGATAGCCCCTTTTTTTAACAGGCGATATGATCTTGGCCCCCCAGCACATAAAGATATTGCTGAAGTAATATCTTCAATGGTCCAATGGATTTACTTTCCAGTTTTTAGCTTACGAAGCTATCCCTCTGTGAAAATTTTCACAACTGACTTTGTTTCTTGTCTTTCTTTTTCGAGCAGTCCTTTTAAGTGTGAATTTTCCTTTTGAAGATTACTTATTATTTTCTTCAAATGATCAGATTCTTCTGGTGAATTAAAAATGATATTAAAAGGTTTAACAAAAATAGTTATTTATTTGTTATTTCAGCACCTTGGTTGTGTAGCAATGTCTCTACTCTTGTACTGTTCACCGATACTTCACCTTCACCACTACTCGTTAATGTTAAGTCGTGCTTTTCTTGGCTACAAATTTTTTTTTTATCAGATTTTACAAGAATTAGGTATATACTTGGAATAAAAACTAATTTAAAGTTTTAATGTTACTACTTTCCCAGGTAGGTACTGCGTATTACAAATATATAATTATATTCCCTATTGTTAAACTTCCTCCTAGTTAGCCCCACCTTGGTATAGTGCCCACAATATCACTCACACAATTACATACAAATTATAAATATTATTAGAAGCAAACACTAGAAAATTGATTTATTCTACCTACTTACATATTTTTAATTTAATTTCTTTTCTTCGTTCTTTTCTCTCGATCTTTTTGCTTGGATGTTTCAATCTTTTGGAGTTTTTGCCAGGTTAAATGAAGGTACAGCATCTTATTTTAACTTCCACTTATTTCTAGGTTGTTGCAAAAGTTTTTCATTGGCACAAAAATCATCATCCGAAAAATGATTTGAACATGTCCTATCATTTTCAGTTTTAAAATTGTGTTTTTGATAACACTTTTGCACCCATAAACTGCGGACTTCCTTAGCAGTTGGAAACTTAAAGTATCGGAAGGTAGTCGAATAGTTTTTACTTTTTTTATTATTATTATTGGTGCAACCCACAACCGCATGGAATACACCATTGTTTAAAGTATGTATTTAAAATAAAACATGCGTTAAAACAGAACTACAAAATAATTAAAATTTCTCGATCACATCAAACACACTAAAATGTAAACATCCAGTCAATAATATTGTCTGAAAACCTGAAAATAATCTCGCCCGCTCAAAATTTGTCACGCGCTGATGTCAGAGGAGAAAGTGAGACAGAAGATATCGTGCGCGTGAGCTTATCTTTAGGTCGTAGTATCATGTTCCCTACTGAGTTGTCATACTGTGTTCAGTATGTTTCTAGATTCATTTCACACTCCAGTTCAATTACAGCGCCCTTAAGGTGTTTGCTCAGAAAAGATATAGAACTCCAATGGAATAACGAGCAGCAAGTTACACTTGACAAAATTAAAGAAGTATTGTACAATCCACCAACATTAAAGCATTTTGACATCACAAAACCTATAATTATTTCGTGCGACCCATCACAATCAGCCTGTGGTGGTGTGCTTTTGCTAGATAATTTGCCGGTAGCATATATGTCAAAATTATTTACGAAAACTCAATAGGGTTTTGCACAAATAGAGAAAGAGTTACTTGCTATTGTAATAGCTACTCAAAAATTTCACCAGTATATTTTTGGCAGAAATGTAACGATTGAAACTGATCATAATCCCTTAGTTAAAATTTGTAAAAAACCTTTAGTAGTAGCACCTGCTAGGCTTCAAAGGATGCTAATTAAATTACAACAATATTCTTTTAAACTTGTTTATAAAAAAGGTGTTGAACTATTTATAGCAGATACAGATAAAGAATTTTAAAGATTCACAGCTGACATTGCAAATTATTAATGAGTTTCCTAAAAGTAAAAAACAATTAGATAAAAACCTTCAAACTTTTTGGACATATAAAGATCAGTTAACTACTTTTCAGGGAGTCATATTTAAAAATGATAGATTGTTCGTACCAGATGAACTCAGAAACGACAACTTTTGTTCTGGCCAGAAATGTCTCGTGACATCGAAGCAAAAATTGACAATTGCGAAATCTGTTACAGTGTTCAAAGAAACCACACATTCAATCCCAGATGGTGTTTGACATAAATTAGGTGTAGATCTATTCACACAACGCAATTACTTGATTGTAGTTGATTATTTTTCAAAATTCATTGAACTACGAAAGTTAAATGGTACCATTTCTGGTAGTACTATAGTAACACTAAAAGAAATGTTCTCAAGGCATGGAATTCCTAACATATTATTTTCCGACAACGGCCCCCAGTTCAAGTCTGATGAATTTTTCAAATTTAGTAATTCTTATAATTTTGAGCACCATACTTCTAGTCCAAGATACCCACAGAGTAATGGACTCATAGAATGTAGTGTACAAACTGTTAAAAATATTTTAATTAAATGCTCTATTGATAAAAAGGATCCTTACCTGGCTATGCTTGAATACAGAAACACTCCGCTATCTAATAAAGTAGAAAGTCCCGCTCAAATTTTATATTCAAGGAGACTTAGAGGTGTCATACTTGTAACAGACAAACTTTTAAAGAAAAAAATTGTTAACGATAAGCCTATAAAGGTTAGTTTTGAAAAACAATAAAGGAAAGAGAAAGTATACTATGATAAGATAAGCACGCTAAAGTTTGAGTGAATTAAAAGTAGGCGATTGTATTAAAACTAAAATAAATTTGGACTCGAAGGAATGGGTACCAGGTGTAGTACTTACACTAGCTAATAGACCTAGATCATATGTATTGAAACTTAACAATAATCTTATAATAGAACGTAATAGAAAGCACATCGTCGAAGCACAGAACAGTGTTCAATCATATCCTTTATATTACGATAGTCATAATGAAAGCAAAATCTTAGATGCTGTTCCAAGCTCCAATGAAGTTGACAAAAATTACTTCCAACTGTTACAGGACAAACTAATAATCTTGAGAATGTTAGATCACATAGAGTAATCAAACCTCCATCTCGTTTTAATGATTATCACATATTCTAAGAAGGAGGATGTGAGGGTGGCAACACTGCATGTGGTGACATGAACACCGCCAATGGGTGATTAGGGGGAATGTAAAAAAATAACACATTTGCACAGCATAAAAAACAATGTTTTTTATGTGACATTTGTATGTATTATGTTATAGATAATAAATCATCTCTACAAATCTTGTTAATTAATATCAATACGAACCATAAAAGGAAACAGCACCAACTGCAGCTTCCACATCTTTCTCTATATGAATAAATTTTTTGTGGGTCTTCACATCATCTTAAATCAAAGTATAAAATAAATTAATCTTTTGTTTTAACCATAAAGACAAAACTACCTACCTACTAAAACGTTGAAACTTGAGAAAATTTAAAATTTTTTTTTATTGTTTCGTCCGCTCATGTTAAACACATGTGCCACATTGTCATCCATAAGCCTTGATAAAATTCTTTTTAGAAAATCATAAAGAGTGTTACCCACAATCCCTGATAGCTGACTAACCTAAAGGTAAAATTTAGGTATAATAATATTTACCGATTTTGAAATCTTACTGTTGATGTAAAATTTTCTGTTGAGTCTAAGAATCTTTCGAAATTTGTTTAACATCTCTTCATTACCAAAATTATGCCAAGCAGATGTAGATGCGGAAATTTCATTATCGATATTCAAAGGATTATTAACCTCAGTACTGGTGTATTAGGGCTAATAAAATCACCCATAGTTGTTTTTAATAAATTATCTAGATCTGCTTTAGCTTTTCTATACTTAAATTAAATTATCTGTGGCTGTAATTATACAAAGAAAATAAATTTTAAAGGACTTACTTCTTAATCATTTTTTGATGTTCGTACTTTCACATACAAGAGGAAAATAAATAAATTGCAGCAAGTAAAATTCAAAACCTTCGCTTTAACTGCCCTTATTCAACTTTGTTTACAACCCGCATCCCTTGTTACAGGACTTGTTTTGAAAGTTATTAATATGAACCACAATAAGGGGTTTCTCTATTAAAAGTACCTTTAATACATTAAACTTTTGCTCTTAATATGGATCGATTAATTATCTACTCTACTGTTATTTTTATTAGGTATACCTACCTTATATTGCTTGTATAGCTTCGTGTTGAATTTATTGCAGTAACAAGAAAACAGTGGTCGATTTGTAACAATTTCTGTTAATATTATGTAGAAAAACTATAAATTATTTAATAAACTCTAAAATTACGTTAGTAGTATGGATTATGAAAGGACGACGCTTGAATAAGTCCAATACCTAATAAGTTTTATTTACACTTAGGTAGAAATCATAGTTTTACTGCGATTCAAGCCTGAGTGGAAAACTTCTTGAATTTCAGCGACATATGGTTTATAACTTTTCTAGGAAACTATACTAAGCTTGCAAAAGGTTTACTATTAATTTTAGGACTATTATAGTTTCATAATGGCAGTAGCTATTGTTTTCACAATATTACGTAAAATAACAGAAAAAAGTCAAATGACACCCTATTTACTTAAGCCTATTAAAATAAAAATTATTACCTAACAAAATTAAAGTTTTATTCTTGAATTATAATAAACTATACTTTTTTGTAGTTTTTAGATTTCATATTTTTTCCTGTTTAGTGATTTTTAGTTATTTGTGAAAGTCCTTATAATTTTTTTCAACTTAAGTAAAATAATTCTTCCATAATTATTTTCTAAAGCATAACTTGTAGGAGTACCAATATTGTGATTTCCATTAGGTGCTTTACATTCAGTCGCTGTACATGTGATTTACACCAGGACATTTATATTATGTTTGTATTATTTGCTCGTAAACACATTTATCGTATAAATGGACATGGATGACAGCGAATTTGTACCCGACAAGGATAGCCCTTTGTATGGATAGACATCGTATGTCTACAACAGAACGATTGATGGACATTCAATATTTGTCCACATACTGATGTGTCTAAAATGTGCCCAATATTTACATACAATGGACATCCTTCTAAGTATATACATCGTTAATCCATGTGTGGACGATCATTGTACATTCAAAATGTGTCCATAAACCGGTGCATTCTAAATGGACACAATATGGACCTACAATGGATATCCCTGTATGGACATACGTAGTATATCCATAACGAAACGTTCTATGAGCATTCTTTAATTGTCCATGGACCTGTGGATTTTACATGGACATAATAAGTACGTCCATAGACCATCCTGTGTTACTTGGGTTATTACGTGGTTTTGTATTCATCCACCACTGGTTATGTAAATTGTGTAGCATGTAGTATAGTTAGTTAGGAGGTTTATGTTTTGTTTTACGAAACCACCCAGTGTAGTTTGTAATCACCTGACGTATTTTAATATATGCATTAAGTATATCGCAATTATTTTTTATTGAAGCGAATACCTACCTATACCAAACTAACTTATTTTGAGAGAATTTAACCTGAATATTCATTTATAGCATTTACAGTTCATATGCTTGGTTACTTCATGTTGTAAAAGGATTCATTAATAAGGGGTTGCGATTTTAACTCACTTTACGCATATTTGCATCTATGGCAGCTCGAGGTATAATTAAGACGAGATGTTCACCAAATTTTCAGTTAACTTAAGAGTTTTTTGCGGTTCATTGACATTACACATAAACGTTTAATGCAATTTAATATTGGTAAGTATTTATTAGATTATGATTTTCAATTAACGTTAAAGTTCAGAATTATATTCTCAATTACAAGGAACTTCTGCACTACTACTTGTAATTACTTAATGCTCTTGAAAGACTAATAGGCATTACTTTGAGAATAATCAAGATTAATCAATGTACCAAGAAAATTAAAACAAAGCTTATTTCATCTAAAAAGTCATTAATTACATTTGGCACACACCTGCTATTGTACATTCACGAAGGTTACAAAACTAATATTTGTTTAGTCCCTTTTAGTGCATTTTCAAAATTGGGTAATGATATTTGATTATTATTGCTCGTTCAATAGTGATAAGCGTTTATGTAGAATATACAAAGGCGATAAGAAAAGTTTACATGCCGTTATGCAAACGTTGGTTACCGGTGAAACTATTTTTAAACTTTTATGTTTACATTTATTTAACGACTGTTTGTTAATTGTTATGGATTCAAACAAATTTAATGAGCTTTCATTAAACCGGAAATTGAGGTATTTTCAGAAATCCCGATCGTAATGCACTTGTGACATTCAATATCTGATTTGAGTTTTCTTTAAAAATGAGTGTGAATTTTGAAACCATTTTTCAGATTCTTGACAACTTACTACGAACCACAACTGTCTTCGATAAGTTAGTCGGCAACCCGCTTATTTTAATAAGTTTACGCGACATTTAGAGTGAATTGCATTGTAACTAGTGGCTATGTAGTACCTACTGAATTTTTCTGTAACATAATAATGTTCAAAATACCGACCAAAGGAGTTTATCACCCTGCAACAAAATTTCATAATCTAAACTTCTCTAACATTGAATTATGCTTAAAAAAGGTGTATACATTTTTATCCTCTAAAGTTGATCAATTTTCAAATATAAATCAAAAGTACATTAGCACCTCCTATAAAGTATCTTTATTATGGTAACAGACATGTTAAAAATGGTCTACATTGTTTTAAGAATGTTCAAAACGTGTAGAACCACTGAAAATTCGACAGAAATTTTTGCATAAAAACAGACTACATTACTTACATATGGTTTGTACATAAAAAGGCCAATTCATAACTAATATGAAAATGTAAACATTCACGATTAGCAGACCTAATTAAATACTTATCTTTGGGTATTAAATCGTGTATTCTTTATTTATATTTTATACAAATTTAATAATTACTATTAACGTCCTCAGTAAACAATAGCTCTAAAAAATTAAAATTAAAAATCATATGAAAATCTAGGTACATATTGTGTTTTCAGTGCACCATAGCAATTACAATTATTAATAACTGAAAGCTATTTAATTCATAGATTTTTAATTGTTGTCAAGTTTCTACTTGTGAATGCTTTAATCAATGTCAAATTAAAGTGTTTCACAACTTTACACTTACATCATAACTTGATTAAATGTTAAATGTATTCTCTGATTATAACATGTTTCATTGTTAGCTTTGGTCCGTTAGAGTATGTGCTCATTTGTCATCTTTAAGGAAGTTTAATATTTAATTTATTGAAGATCTAGCTATTTTTTACTAAAATAAAATTAGACTTGATAGTTTACATATACGTTTATCAAACTGCATTAATAGCAGGTTTACAGGAATTTACATAAAAAGAAATTTATCCTCTTCCTATTCAGTTGCAAAAGTGATTTATTTTTGGTTATTGTGTATTTGTCAGCTCAAGGTTCTAGTTAAAGACATGCTTAGACCAGTTTAACCCATTCCTGCCCAAATTAATTTTTTATCTCGGATTTTTGTAATATTTGAAATAGTGAATTATTATATTCGTAACAACACCAGAAAATTATTTAAAACAATTTTTGTTATAATTTTTGAAATATGTTAACGACCCCGTGGGCTTTTGTAGTAATTTCGATAAATAGTAAATAGGTATTAGTTGGAATAATGAATTAAATAATTAAAAATAAATATTATGTGAAAGTATTTAGTAATCAACAAATACATTAAATTATGAATGAAATGTAGTAAAACATTTATCATGAAGTGGCACATTACAGGATTTACACTTTTTAGTAGTTTTATTTTTGCACAATTGACATCTTCGTCGGGATTGTCCAGTTACAATGAGGTGTCGTTCTAAAGCAATAGAAGGGTGTATTATAGCTGCACGTTTTCTTCCTACTACAGTGCTTTTGGTGCCGTATTTGATCAACAGGGTTCTTACAACATCACGTCTAAATTCCAAATTGTCCTTTTTGACACCATAAAATCGTGCTAAGCTCCATGCATTCGTTATACATAAATCAAATAACTAGTAAATTATGGGCGTGTACCACTTTTTTCCTCAATTCTGTAATTTGAATCATTATTATCCAACTGATCAACGCCACCCATATACTGGTTATATCGTTTTAGAACTTTAGGCTGTGGAATTTCCACTTTCTTTCTTTCTTTTGCAGAATACCTAATGCATTTTTGCAGCGGATTCACCTCATGATGGTTTGAAAGTATTGTGACAACACTGTTGTCATTCCACCGAACACAAACTATATCATTTTGTTCACCAACTGCATAGTCCATTGCTCCCCGGTCCAGTTTCTTCATTATTGCATTTGTCCTCTCTTACAGTTCCGTGGCTCCAATTTTTCTTGCAAAGAGAGTTCGAACTAATTTCGCTGAAGTGAAAAAATTGTCGAAATAAAAAGAAAAATTTAGATCTTGGTAATTTTTTTGTAACATATCTGCAAAATAGAGTATCACAGATTCACCTAGGCCAGTACTTGTTTTTTCTTTTGCTTTTCGACCCTGATAAAGGTCAAACTGTAAACAGTATCCATGTTTCAACGCTGCAACCCATGCTTTGTACCCAAAACGGATGGGTTTACCTCTAATAAATTGTTTGCATCCATGGCGCCCGTAATAGGGTACCATGGATTCATCAATAGCGATCTCAGATTCAATTGGTGCATATCTGAGAAACTGTATGTTGAGATCTTCTACAAAAGGACGTATCTTTCCAAACTTATCATTTTCTGGAAGCTCGTCGTTATCTGCTGTATGGAGAACACTAGATATTTCCTCAAAGCGATTGCGTCTCATTGATCTTGTTACGAGGACATTATGTACATCCTCGCTGTCTTCCCAGAACATCCTTCTTCTAGGAACTGGAACATATCCGCTCAAAAGGAGGATACCAATAAAAACATACATTTCATTAGTGATTTTCGACAATTTGTGGTGTTAATATTAACTCAAAAAACTGAAGTGGAGAACATTTTGGGTCAAGTGAAAGGTGCGGAGGTAAGTGAAAACTATTTTCTTCAGTAACTATATCTCTAACGAGATCAGCATTCTCAACCCAATGTGTTTTTATATATTGCTTGTTCATGGACGAACAGCGGTATCTCTTTGCTAATGTAGCAAGAGGTATATTACCGTCAGAGTCTTCATATGTATCCTCACCTTCTATAATATTATCTTTGAAATATAATTCAGCTTCAGCAGCTAGTTGCCTGTAATTTAGCGTATCTGGATCGTTACACTCCTCATCCCCCGAGCCACATCTAGTGGCATTATAACAATTCCATCAGGAACAACATCGTCGTTATCAATATTTTCCATTTCTTCTAACAATTCGGCTGCGGTAAGTGGCCTTTTCCTAAAAATATATATTTAAAAAAAACTATGGTAAGCCCAAGGGGTCGTTAACGACCCACAAATAATTGAAGTTATATTATAAAAGAATTTATGTCTGCATCCATCTAAAAAAAAAGGAAAAGGCCACGTATTTCATTCCCTCCCCAAGGGGGAGGGCGGGCTGCTCGAGCTTTCCAGCTCCTTCAGCCACAATCATGGATTCCCAGCATACATACATACATTACGTATATATTCATGGTGGGATTAAGGATGGGTGTGGTCAGGATAGGATTGGAAGGAACGGAGTTAGGGTTCTGAGGGGGAAAATACTACCCCAGCATTCACCTAAGTAGCCGCACATAGTGTGCACATACGCAGTGACCATGCCGCTACATGTGTATGAGGAAAACCCCCTGAAAAAACGTCATACAGGGTAGACGGTAACGGGAATCGAACCCATTACCTCCCGAATGCTAAGCAGGTGGTGTCACCACTACGCTACCAGCTCGGTGCATCCATCTAAAAACTAATGCATATTTTATACATATGTCTTATTTGTGTATATATCATATGAAATTGTTAAAATATAAAATAGTTATTGATTTACCATTCTTGATATGAACTCATGTTTTGCCAAGATAAATTATCAAATATAAAGCACAAATTTTCTAACCGAGGAACTTCGCGAATGCGTGTTTGTAAATAAAATCATAAAACAATAACTGAATCGAACATGTATGCTCATATGATTATCTGGTTGCATATTTAGTACTGTTATTACAAATTATGAATTAAAGTGAGTCGTTACCGACCCCCTGGGCAGGAATGGGTTAAGTAAGGTTAAGAATACAGTTTCTATAAATATGTGATTAACATTCGTAAATTATATAGTTGCTTGCAAAATCTAAAGTGTGTTATTGGGGCTAGATTGATTATACTAGATAGATCACTTCCTCTTTACATATATTATCAAATAATGCAATGAATTAAAAAGATATATCCCTACTAATAAAAACCCGGTTATGACAGACTAATAAACAAGCCTACTTTTCCAGTAGTTTACGTATATCAAATATGAGTATCAGTTAAAGTTGGGCTTGACTTTAGTTCTTAGCGAATTATAAAAGGACTTAAAATCTCACTGTAAATTAAATTCATTAATTTTAATTCACAGAAATAAGGGCTTGAGGCATGTTCATTAATTTAAAAAAAACATGAAATTAGCTTGTGAATTATGCATGGTCTTTAAGCTTGTTAAATGTGATTACATCATTTTAAATAACACTAAAGATCAGTAAAATAAAAATCCAATATTTATTAACTCTTTAGTCATGATAAAAGGCTTGAATCAAAAAGGCTTTAATTACATTTGATCGGCGACTTCACTTCTTTTAATTACAGATCAATTGAGCTTGAATGATAAAAAGACTTAAATTACAATTGAATGGTGATATCAATTCAATTAACTATAGATGCAGTGGGCTCGTGCATATTCACAAAGTAACTGTTTTTTGTTCATAATTAAAGCTGAAAAAAAAATTGAAAACAGTAAAAATAAGGGTTAAACTACAACGTTCAAAATTTACAATAAAGTTACATTTAAATAAAAATAAAACTTTAATAACTAAATATTGATGATATTAAATTCTTGGACTAATCACAGTTTTCAATTGAGCTCAATTTTCCAATTATCTCTATTGCACTTTAAGAGCACATTAAGGAACTTATTCTCCTATATACTTTGATGGTCGTTTCTCAGAAAATGCGTTAAGCCCTTCAATTCTATCTTTTGTTGGAATTATTTGTGCATATGCAGCTTCTTCTAATGCAAGGGCCGAATTTAAATCAACTTCAACACCTTTATTTATTACAAATTTAGCCATTTTTATGGCAATTGGTCCATTAGGTAAAATTTTTGTAGCAATATCCAACGATTTTAAGTATGCTGCATTGCCTTCATCATTTTGAGTGACAACATGATTCACGACACCTATAACACTATTAATTAAAATAATATTAACTATGAATCGTATTCACCTAAATCCTTTGCCTCAAATCCATCAAATACTTTTGCAGTGAAAATTAATTCTTTTGCTATGGAAGGATTGATAATACGAGGTAATTGTGCTGTTCCACCTGCACCCGGTATTATTGCATGACGAGTTTCGACTAATCCTAACTTTGCACTATTAGAAACTACTCGTATATCACAAGCTAATGCTAACTCCAGACCACCTCCTACAAATAGCCGCTTTACAATAAAGATTAGTAAGAAATAGTCTACCTAAAGCATGTCCATCAATAGCTGCAAGTACCGGTATTGGTAATTGATAAATTCTCATCATAGTAGAGCGAATCTCAATATTGTACTGTGATAACTGTTTCGCAGATAAGGTTAAACGTTCTTTTAAATCAGCTCCTGCACAAAATGTTCCAGGTATGTTGCTTTTTATTATAAGAACTCTTATATTCTGAGACTTTATCACATCAATAGCTTTGTTTAAATCTGTTAACATTGGTATACTTAAAGCATTTTTGCGTTCATATTTATTTAAGTTTAAAACTGAAACACCACTATTAGCACCTTCCAAGTGATTTATTACTATATTTTGTGTGGATTCCTGTGTTTGTATTGCTAATGTACGAATGTTAGAAATAAATGTTGATTGATACTTGTATGCAGTGTATGCTAAACGATTCATAATTGCTTCTGAATGAGAAAAGCAATGAATTAAACCAGTGTGAGGAAAGTAGTGTTGTATAGATTATCAACTATTACTACAACCCATTTTAAAGTTTTAACTGGTCGAGATAAGATAGTCTGATCAATTGTAGATACCCTTGCCCTTCCACATATACAAAATAAAAAACTGATTAAGGTGTTTTCTTTTTTTTTCCTATACACAAATGATGTGCTTCTCCAAGTTAGTTTACAAAATTCTACCTACTCCAATGTGTACACTGTTGCCAAATCTCTAGAGTACACTCTCATACGCAACGTTGAAACAAGTTGACTTCCTCCCTAAATAATAGAGGACTACCATGCCTATTGAATGACAGTTTACTGTAACAGCACAATACAATTTTTTGATTGGTTGTTTCACCTGTATTGTGACGTTCGGCATAACAGAATATGGGGAGAGTGGACACTCCTTTGACAAGAGAATCCTTGTCAAAGGAACGCATGACGCATTGTTTTCCAGGTTTCGTGCGACCAGGATCTCAATTCTCAAGACCGCTATCTTTGCTCTATGCACTTTTCGGCGCAACTGATACATGGTATCTCTAAATCATCGCTTTGGTTTTCCGGGTCTTCAGTTAATACTAATAAATTTATCTAGTCACAGTATTTGATTAGAAGGTAAGTGTCAGAATGCGCATAGCTTATGTTATTAAATTTTCCCTCAAACTGTGATTAGCACACCATTTGTAAGGTACATTTAAAATATCATGCATCGTGTATTGGGGCGACTCCGAACTATGAAAATAAATTATAATTCCCAAAATAATTTATCTAAAATTCTATTGAATTAAATATGCATCTAGGTCGTAGCATCATGTTCGCTACTGAGTTGTCATACCGTGTTCAGTATGTTTCTAGATTCATTTCACACTCCAGTTCAATTACAAAGCCCTTAAGATGTTTTCTCAGAAAAGATATAGAACTCCAATGGAATAACGAGCAGCAAGTTACACTTGACAAAATTAAAGAAGTATTGTACAATCCACCAACATTAAAGCATTTTGACATCACAAAACCTATAATTATTTCGTGCGACCCATCACAATCAGCCTGTGGTGGTGTGCTTTTGCAAGATAATTTGCCGGTAGCATATATGTCAAAATCATTTACGAAAACTCAATAGGGTTATGCACAAATAGAGAAAGAGTTACTTGGTATTGTAATAGCTACTCAAAAATTTCACCAGTATATTTTTGGCAGAAATGTAACTATTGAAACTGATCATAATCCCTTAGTTACAATTTGTAAGAAACCTTTAGTACTAGCACCTGCTAGGCTTCAAACTATTTATAGCAGATACAGATAAAGAATTTTAAAAATTCACAGCTGGAAACGAACTTACAAAGCAACTAACATTGCAAATTATTAATGGGTTTCCTTCCACTCAGGCTTGAATCGCAGTAAAACTATGATTTCTACCTAAGTGTAAATAAAACTTATTAGGTATTGGACTTATTCAAGCGTCGTCCTTTCATAATCCATACTACCAACGTAATTTTAGAGTTTATTAAATAATTTATAGTTTTTCTACATAATATTAACAGAAATTGTTACAAATCGACCATTGTTTTCTTGTTACTGCAATAAATTCAACATGAAGCTATATAAGCAATATAAGGTAGGTATACCTAATAAAAATAACAGTAGAGTAGATAATTAATCGATCCATATTAAGAGCAAAAGTTTAATGATTTAAAGGTACTTTTAATGGAGAAACCCCTTATTGTGGTTTCTATTAATAACTTTCAAAACAAGTCCTGTAACAAGGGATGCGGGTTGTAAACAAAGTTGAATAAGGGCAGTTAAAGCAAAGGTTTTGAATTTTACCTGCTGCGATTTATTTATTTTCCTCTTGTATGTGAAAGTACGAAGATCAAAAAATTATTAAGTAAGTCCTTTGAAATTTATTTTCTTTGTATAATTACGCCCACATATAATTTAATTTAAGTATAGAAAAGCTAAAGCAGATGTAGATAATTTATTAAAAACAACCATGGGTGATTTTATTAGCCCTAATACACCAGTACTGAGGTCAATAATCCTTTGAATATCAATAATGAAATTTCCGCATCTACATCTGCTTGGCATAATTTTGATAATGAAGAGATGTTAAACAAATTTCGAAAGATTCTTAGAATCAACAGAAAATTATACATCAACAGTAAGATTTCAAAATCGGTAAATATTATTATACCTAAATTTTACCTTTAGGTTAGTCAGCTATCAGGGATTGTGGGTAACACTCTTTATGATTTTCTAAAAAGAATTTTATCAAGGCTTATGGATGACAATGTGGCACATGTGTTTAACATGAGCGGACGAAACAATAAAAAAAATTTTCAACGTTTTAGTAGGTAGGTAGTTTTGTCTCTGTGGTTAAAACAAAAGATTAATTTATTTTATACTTTGAGGAATTTTAGTCGAAATTGACCAAAACCCGGAATTAATTATTGTAAAGCTAAAATTTGGAACAGTGGTCCTATTTGATGTCCTGAACAACATATCAAAAGTCCCCTATGATCCTGTGTGCGCATCATGGAATTCCAGGGTTTTGAACTTCTGGAACGCTGGATAAGTGCAGCGCGTTGCTGGAGCGGCTGTTATAGCCAAACGGCTCGGCCGATTTTGACCGTTTACAACTCAAATTAACCAGTAGGGTATAGGCTACATTATTAAACAATTAGATAAAAACCTTCAAGCCTTTTGGACATATAAAGAACAGTTAACTACTTTTCAGGGAGTCATATTTAAAAATGATAGATGGTTCGTACCATATGAACTCAGAAACGAAATGTTAGAAATGATACATTATACTCATTTAGGCAAGGAAAAATGCAAAAACCAGGGGCGACAACTTTTGTTCTGGCCAGAAGTGTCTCGTGACATCGAAGCAAAAATTGACAATTGCGAAATCTGTTACAGTGTTCAAAGAAACCACACATTCAATCCCAGATGGTGTTTGACATAAATTAGGTGTAGATCTATTCACACAACGTCAATTACTTGATTGTAGTTAATTATTTTTCAAAATTCATTGAACTACGAAAGTTAAATGGTACCATTTCTGGTAGTATTATAGTAACACTAAAAGAAATGTTCTCAAGGCATGGAATTCCTAAAATATTATTTTCCGACAACGGCCCCCAGTTCAAGTCTGATGAATTTTTCAATTTTAGTAATTCTTATAATTTTGAGCACCATACTTCTAGTCCAAGATACCCACAGAGTAATGGACTCGTAGAATGTAGTGTACAAACTGTTAAAAATATTTTAATTAAATGCTCTATTGATAAAAAGGATCCTTACCTGGCTATGCTTGAATACAGAAACACTCCGTTATCTAATAAAGTAGAGAGTTCCGCTCAAATTTTATATTAATGATTATCACATATTCTAAGAAGGAGGATGTGAGGGTGGCAACACTGCATGTGGTGATATGAACACCGCCAATGGGTGATTAGGGGGGAATGTAAAAAACAAACAACACATTTGTATGTATTATGTTATAGATAATAAATCATCTCTATAAATCTTGTTAATCAATATCAATACGAACCATAAAAGGAAACAGCACCAACTGCAGCTTCCACATCTTTCTCTATATGAATAAATTTTTTGTGGGTCTTCACATCCAGGAATTTTAGATTTTAACCCGGAATTAATTATTGTAAAGCTAAAATTTGGAACAGTGGTCCTATTTGATGTCCTGAACAACATATCAAAAGTCCCCTATGATCCTGTGTGCGCATCATGGAATTCCAGGGTTTTGAACTTCTGGAACGCTGGATAAGTGCAGCGCGTTGCTGGAGCGGCTGTTATAGCCAAACGGCTCGGCCGATTTTGACCGTTTACAACTCAAATTAACCAGAAGAGTATGGGCTACATTATTAAATTGTCATTTTGCATATTACATGACATCCGGCCAAGCCGGAAGCGAAAAAGCGCGCCAAAGTCAAACATAAAATATGCAATTTTTTCTTTGACCTAGAATATTAGGTTTACTAGTGAAGATATGATAAAATGTATTGAAACAAATGTTTTAGGCCATTAAATAAGCTTTAATTTCATGTGTATAAATTATAAATACGATAAGAAATAAGAAAGTTATGCGGGTTTGAATGAGAGGATGAACGCTGGCGCAGTGCGAAAAATTCAAATATGTCGCGCGAAAATGGTACGCACTCGCATACATCTTTTTTTTTCTTGTTCTTTTCTTAAACTATTACTTCATAAAATGAAAACGTTGTTAAAACATATTTCTACAATGAGGGATACTTAAAAGGAACCATTATTTAGTTTAGGTAATCTAAAGTGACGTGAAGTAAGCGGTAAATTTGTTCAGAAGAATTTAGGTTGGCAGCTCGGAATACGAGCATTGTTGCGTT
The DNA here is from genome assembly GCA_036346205.1 of Vesta saturnalis. Classification (NCBI taxonomy): domain Eukaryota; kingdom Metazoa; phylum Arthropoda; class Insecta; order Coleoptera; family Lampyridae; genus Vesta; species Vesta saturnalis. The sequence continues at coordinate 458,179 of JARFJB010001071.1, forward strand.
TGTGTTTACTCTGTTGCCTTTGAGTCTGTTGATGTTGATTCAAATTCGCGCTGATATCCGTGTCCTCTTTGTATTTTTCGGATTATTTCGCAAGAAGTGAATATTAGTGGGCGTTCCATTAAGACCAGAAGATATATAGTGAAAGTGTTCTATAACTTTGTAAAATGTGAATTTTAATGGACATTAGCTTGCGTGATGTGCTAATCCAAGCCGTTACCTGCTAAGACTGTGGTGTTTGAGCGAGCCCATATTCAAACGTGTAAACGTATAGTTTCCAGTAATTGTTTTAAAATCTTACTTTTCGAGCTGTGCACGCTTAATTTATGGCACTATAGCGGAAAATGTGTGCTTGTTATGTGAGTTACCGCTTCGTGATAGTGAAGTCGTCGTTGTGCGAAGTGGATTGCAAACGTTATTGAACTCTAGTATTGCTAGGGGTGATTTGACGAAGAAAACAACTTTTGAAGAAGTAATACAAAAGAATTCTACTATCACACTACACGTCAACTGCAGGTGAGTTTTACGCCACTTAGTTCCATAAGAATATCATTGATACCACTGAACTACTGACGCCGTGGTGTAGTGGTTTAGACGCGCGCGTGGCAATACAGGAGTCCCGGGTTCGCATCCTGCTTCATCCAAATATATTATTTTTTAAGATTTTGTTTTTTATTAATGTACACTTTAAGTAGTTATTTAAAGCAACTCGTATTAACAAATAAAATGTTACTCCACTTAATAAATAAAATTTTGCTCATTTTACAGGAAAAATTATTCTAGGGCGACGACCATTAAGAAGGACGTTTCTGCCAAGTCAAAGAACATTGCGAATGAGGAAACAGGACATGTTTTAAGATCGTCGTTGACTACCTTTGACATCAAAAGAGACTGTTTATTCTGCGGAGAGGAGGCATCTGTTAGAGTAGAGTCGAGAAAGCATCCAAAGTATAGGAAAATGGTACACGAAGTCACTACTTTTAAAATCCAGCATAACATCACTGAGCACGCTGCTAAAAGGAAGGATCATTGGGCTGAGATCGTACAAGCCAGAGTAACAAGTGCTATAGATCTTGTTGCAGCCGAAGGGAAATACCACCATCAGTGTCAACTGCTTTTTTTCTCTTCAGGTGGGTACCGGTATTTATTCAACTTCTGCTTGTTGATTCTAAGCAAGGTTTTAATACTGATATTCTTAACTTTTATTCCAGGGAGTCTTCATGAAAATGAGGTCGAGAAAAGACGCCCGGGAAGACCTGAAGATCAAGAAAAAGCTGAGTCTTTTTACAAAATCTGCAGACACATTGATGAGTCGGACGAATGCCAATATTCATTGAATGAACTTCTTCATCTAGTGATGGGTGAAGACAATAATAATCAGCTTTATACATCCAAGTGGCTGAAAGAGAAATTAAGAGCTCACTATGGAGATACAATTCTGATAACTGAACATCCTGGAAGAAGCGCCGTTGTGAATTTTAAAGGAGCCGTAAACGACTTTCTTTGGGAGAAGTGGAACAAAAATAAGAACTCGGACGCCTGTGGTGAAAAGATAAAGACTATTTTAGCGGCAGCGGAAATTATACGTCAGGACATTCGGTCAGTCGTTTGTCTAACTGATGTGTACCCGAATGTCGGTCCAACAAGTGATTCACTCGTTCCCGAAACACTGGACGTTTTCTTGAGCAGCATTATTTCATCAAAATCCTTAGACAGCGAAGTTGTGGACAGAAAACTACAAGCAATAGGGGAAGCTATTATATCCGCAACGCGTCCCCGCTCATATTTGTCGCCTGTTCTACTGGGTGTGGGTGTTTACACTCACAGACACTACTCATCAAGGCAGTTAATCGATGTTCTGAATAGCCTGACATTCTCAGCATCCTACAATGAAGTTCAACGGTAAGTATTTTCTGTACCTTTGCATCAGATCATATGCGTTTCATACATGCATATAGACTTGTATCACATGCGTTTGTCTTGTTTTCTACAGATATGAGTATTCTCTGATGAAGAACGCATCCGAAGCGGAGGAAATGAAGGAAGAGGGTTACCGCCAGTACGCTTTCGACAACGTGGACTTCAACGTACGCTCTCTTACAGGCCATGGAACTTTCCACTGTATGGGAGGCGTTCGCTTTGTTACACCTGCAAATGAATCCAGCAAGGAAAAGTCCGCCCGGCGCATCCTCAATCGACCTACTACAAACGCCACTTTGGACGAAGGCAAAACACCCATATCTTGGTATACCAAGCCATCATCATCTCAAGGATTGAAGAATGTTACTATTCGAGAAGTTCGTAGCATTTCAAGCGCAGTAGCAGTCAGGTCTGCAGTGTCTGCTAACCTGTTATGGGCGTCGGGACGGTGGATGGAACAGCAGTTGACTTCGTCCTGGAACGGGTTCATGAGGTTGACTAGCGGCACAGGAAAGATTCATTTCAAAACTGACGTCCAAGCTGTACCCTTTATCGACTTGGCTGCATCTAACCCTAGTGCGATATACACGGCGTTGCTGTTTGCTGCGGGCGAATGTTCTCGCCAGAGTCAAAAGAGCTGTCTGGTAACATTCGATCAGCCACTGTATGCCAAAGCGACTGAAATAGTGGCTGCTGCACCTGCAGGAGAGCTGGACAACGTAACTGTTCGGTTGGGAGGATTCCATCTTTTGATGTCCTTCCTGGGATGTATTGGTTTTATTATGTCTGGTAGCGGTCTGGAAGAACTGTGGATGGAGGTCTACGCCAAAGCACCAGTGGCCCATATGATGTCTGGACATGCCTACGCAAGAGCGATTCGCGCACACCTCTTGACCTACGAAGCTCTCTGTCTGATGGTGATGGATCTGATCGAAGTAGATTACCCGTACGATAAAAGTAATCTTTTGTCTTGCTACGTGGAGTTCTCCTCCAGCAACGAACATGTGCCCCCTGTACTGGAAACATTCCGAGGAATGTTTGAAGATAAATTACAGCGGTTATCAACACAAAGTCGGACCAGTAAACTTTGGGTGCAGTACATGCGACAAGTGGACCTAATTCGCCTTTTCGTGCGAGCGGAGCGCGATTGCGACTGGGAACTGCATCTTCAATGCGTCCGTGAAATGTTGCCTTACTTTCACGCTGCCGGGCATCTCAATTATGCGAAATCTTCGCACCTGTATCTACAGCAAATGGAAGATTTACAAGACAAGATGACCTCTGAAGAATTCCATCAGTTCACACAACAGGGATTCTTCGCCGTCCGCCGCACATCAGAACCATGGACAGGAGTTTGGACTGATATGTCTATTGAACAGGACCTTATGCGTCAATTCAAAGCCCGAGGAGGCCTTACTCGTGGACGTGGCATCACAGACAACTCCCTTGCTAAGTTTGTTGCTGCGTTCCCATACTGCCTAAAGGTGTGTGATGCTGTTGAAGAGTTAACTGGAGTGAAAGGAGCGCCTACTGAGCAGCATGTTGATCTTCGAGACTCTCGGAGGAGACGCGACAAGCAAGATGTGATGACATTCAAAGGATGGTTGGAGAATCACTCACCTTGGACTGGAAAATCGGAACAGTTGCACTCATTGGCGTGTGGTGTTGTGGGCGACGAAACAACGAACTGTGACTCTGCCGTGTCCGTTGGTTCGGCGGCCGTGAAGACTCTGATTGGACATTCATTCGGGGATGTGAAGCTCTCGAGAAAATACCGGGTGAAGCCCCTAGCACTCGTGAAGAAAGGAATTACGATCCGAGAAGAAGTCATTCCCGTGAATCCCCAACAGCTCTTCATGCGCATAGCCTGTGTTATGAGGTCCGAAGAGGATTTGAAGAGGTACCTTCGGTACGAACTCTCCCCGTGGCCTCCTGCTCTTTTCGATGAACACTCAATGCGGAAAACGTCAAAAGCTGTTCTCCAAAAGATGTTCCCGTGCTCTGCAACCGACGAAACAACTTACGATGGCCAGTTCGTGCTGGATGGTGGTCATCTTCTCCATGCCGTTGTTTGGTCGCGTCCAGGGACTTTTGGAGAAATCATCACATCGTACGTCAATTATATAAAAAAGAGGTTCCACTCTACAGTAACTGTGGTATTTGATGGCTATGAGACCAACTCCACTAAGGCTCACGAACAGCAACGGAGATCCTCAAGATTGACGCCAACGGAAGTTATGTTTGATGAAAACACCTGCGTTTAAACATCCCAACAAGATTTCTTAAGCAGTGCGGGAAATAAGACTCGACTCGTTGATCTCCTGTCCAGCCATCTTGAAAGGAATGCAATCACCGTTATTCGAGCTACTGCGGATGCTGACGCACTAATCGTGAAGACTGCCTTGGAGTTAAGAGGATCAGTAACCGTCGTGGCGGCGGATACGGACATATTAGTCATGCTTATTGCTCGGGCGAAAAATGCCTCTTCAATACAAATGTTGACACCTGGAACCAGCACTACTGCAGGCAAGCTTTGCAAGATCAATGAGATCCAGAGAAGTTTGGATGTTCTGAAAGATTTGTGCTCTTCTGTCACGCTTTCACCGGATGCGACACCACTTCAGCTTTGTACCGCATCGGAAAACAGAAGGCGTGGAAGCTATTACAAAAAAATCGAGACCTTCAAAAAACTCTCAGCGGTTTTCCTGAATCCAGACTCAGCCAAAACCGACATCTTAGCAGCCGGGGAGAAGTTCGTGGTGGCTTTGTACGGAGGCGAAGAGACGGAACTCCTAGACAATCTTCGGATGCTACGCTATACTCAAAGTATAGCCAAACAGCCTGTGACGTCGTCTTTCGACTTGGCAACCCTCCCACCAACAAGCGCGGCATGTGAGCAACACTCTCTACGTTCGTACTTGCAGGTTAGTCTTGTGTTTTTTCCCTAATCTTTGAGAAAAATTAGCGAATAAAAAAGCTTGCAATTGTGTTTAAATCTGTTGATTCAAATTAAATGTCATTAAAAAGTATTATTCCTTTGTTAATTCTTACTTAGCAGCCAAAATTAATTCTCGTCATTCAAAAACGTAAACAAGTAAAATCTTATATATAAATCTTAAGATATTTTCAGATACTTTCTCACATTCTACTTTGTTTCTTTCGACAGGTTCAGCAGTGGCTAGACAATGATCTAAAACCAGAGGACTGAGATGTGTAAGCAAACATTCTGGACTAGATTGCAGTATCATGTGTAGGGGCTGCAGAGGGACAGGGTGCTCAAATTCCCAAACCTTAGAAGAAGTCGATCTAGATGATCCGATTGAATTCGAATGACAAAAATTCAAATTTTGTAAATATTTATTTTGCGTTTTATGTAAAACGATACCGGCACTCTGTACATTATTTATCCATATCTTTTTATTGTTATTAGTGTATCATTAAATTAACAACAAGTCTTGAACTTTCTCAGCAAAATATCGACCCGAGTAGAACCCTACGCACCGCTACCAGTACACATCCACTCATTCAAACCCGTATAACTTTCTTATTTCTCATCGTATTTATAATTTATACACATGAAATTAAAGCTTATTTAATGGCCTAAAACATTTGTTTCGATACATTTTATCATATCTTCACTAGTAAACCTAATATTGTAGGTCAAAGAAAAAATTGCATATTTTATGTTTGAATTTGGCGCGCTTTTTCGCTTCCGGCTTGGACGGATGTCATATAATATACAAAATGCTTAGAATCAACAAGCAGAAGTCGAATAAATACCGGTACCCACCTGAAGAGAAAAAAAGCAGTTGACACTGATGGTGGTATTTCCCTTCGGCTGCAACAAGGTCTATAGCACTTGTTACTCTGGCTTGTACGATCTCAGCCCAATGATCCTTCCTTTTAGCAGCGTGCTCAGTGATGTTATGCTGGATTTTAAAAGTAGCGACTTCGTGTACCATTTTCCTATACTTTGGATGCTTTCTCGACTCTACTCTAACAGATGCCTCCTCTCCGCAGAATAAACAGTCTCTTTTGATGTCAAAGGTAGTCAATGACGATCTTAAAACATGTCCTGTTTCCTCATTCGCAATGTTCTTTGACTTGGCAGAAACGTCCTTCCTAATGGTCGTCGCCCTAGAATAATTTTTCCTGTAAAATGAGCAAAATTTTATTTATTAAGTGGAGTAACATTTTATTTGTTAATACGAGTTGCTTTAAATAACTACTTAAAGTGTACATTAATAAAAAACAAAATCTTAAAAATAATATATTTGGATGAAGCAGGATGCGAACCTGGGACTCCTGTATTGCCACGCGCGTCTAAACCACTACACCACGGCGTCAGTAGTTCAGTGGTATCAATGATATTCTTATGGAACTAAGTGGCGTAAAACTCACCTGCAGTTGACGTGTAGTGTGATAGTAGAATTCTTTTGTATTACTTCTTCAAAAGTTGTTTTCTTCGTCAAATCACCCCTAGCAATACTAGAGTTCAATAACGTTTGCAATCCACTTCGCACAACGACGACTTCACTATCACGAAGCGGTAACTCACATAACAAGCACACATTTTCCGCTATAGTGCCATAAATTAAGCGTGCACAGCTCGAAAAAGTAAGATTTTAAAACAATTACTGGAAACTATACGTTTACACGTTTGAATATGGGCTCGCTCAAACACCACAGTCTTAGCAGGTAACGGCTTGGATTAGCACATCACGCAAGCTAATGTCCATTAAAATTCACATTTTACAAAGTTATAGAACACTTTCACTATATATCTTCTGGTCTTAATGGAACGCCCACTAATATTCACTTCTTGCGAAATAATCCGAAAAATACAAAGAGGACACGGATATCAGCGCGAATTTGAATCAACATCAACAGACTCAAAGGCAACAGAGTAAACACAACGCAACAATGCTCGTATTCCGAGCTGCCAACCTAAATTCTTCTGAACAAATTTACCGCTTACTTCACGTCACTTTAGATTACCTAAACTAAATAATGGTTCCTTTTAAGTATTCCTCATTGTAGAAATATGTTTTAACAACGTTTTCATTTTATGAAGTAATAGTTTAAGAAAAGAACAAGAAAAAAAAAGATGTATGCGAGTGCGTACCATTTTCGCGCGACATATTTGAATTTTTCGCACTGCGCCAGCGTTCATCCTCTCATTCAAACCCGCATAACTTTCTTATTTCTTATCGTATTTATAATTTATACACATGAAATTAAAGCTTATTTAATGGCCTAAAACATTTGTTTCAATACATTTTATCATATCTTCACTAGTAAACCTAATATTGTAGGTCAAAGAAAAAATTGCATATTTTATGTTTGAATTTGGCGCGCTTTTTCGCTTCCGGCTTGGCCGGATGTCATGTAATATGCAAAATGACAATTTAATAATGTAGCCCATACCCTTCTGGTTAATTTGAGTTGTAAACGGTCAAAATCGGCCGAGCCGTTTGGCTATAACAGCCGCTCCAGCAACGCGCTGCACTTATCCAGCGTTCCAGAAGTTCAAAACCCTGGAATTCCATGATGCGCACACAGGATCATAGGGGACTTTTGATATGTTGTTCAGGACATCAAATAGGACCACTGTTCCAAATTTTAGCTTTACAATAATTAATTCCGGGTTAAAATCTAAAATTCCTGGATGTGAAGACCCACAAAAAATTTATTCATATGGAGAAAGATGTGGAAGCTGCAGTTGGTGCTGTTTCCTTTTATGGTTCGTATTGATATTGATTAACAAGATTTATAGAGATGATTTATTATCTATAACATAATACATACAAATGTGTTGTTTGTTTTTTACATTCCCCCTAATCACCCATTGGCGGTGTTCATATCACCACATGCAGTGTTGCCACCCTCACAACCTCCTTCTTAGAATATGTGATAATCATTAATATAAAATTTGAGCGGAACTCTCTACTTTATTAGATAACGGAGTGTTTCTGTATTCAAGCATAGCCAGGTAAGGATCCTTTTTATCAATAGAGCATTTAATTAAAATATTTTTAACAGTTTGTACACTATATTCTACGAGTCCATTACTCTGTGGGTATCTTGGACTAGAAGTATGGTGCTCAAAATTATAAGAATTACTAAATTTGAAAAATTCATCAGACTTGAACTGGGGGCCGTTGTCGGAAAATAATATTTTAGGAATTCCATGCCTTGAGAACATTTCTTTTAGTGTTACTATAATACTACCAGAAATGGTACCATTTAACTTTCGTAGTTCAATGAATTTTGAAAAATAATCAACTACAATCAAGTAATTAACGTTGTGTGAACAGATCTACACCTAATTTATGTCAAACACCATCTGGGATTGAATGTGTGGTTTCTTTGAACACTGTAACAGATTTCGCAATTGTCAATTTTTGCTTCGATGTCACGAGACACTTCTGGCCAGAACAAAAGTTGTCGCCCCTGGTTTTTGCATTTTTCCTTGCCTAAATGAGTATAATGTATCATTTCTAACATTTCGTTTCTGAGTTCATATGGTACGAACCATCTATCATTTTTAAATATGACTCCCTGAAAAGTAGTTAACTGTTCTTTATATGTCCAAAAGGCTTGAAGGTTTTTATCTAATTGTTTAATAATGTAGCCTATACCCTTCTGGTTAATTTGAGTTGTAAACGGTCAAAATCGGCCGAGCCGTTTGGCTATAACAGCCGCTCCAGCAACGCGCTGCACTTATCCAGCGTTCCAGAAGTTCAAAACCCTGGAATTCCATGATGCGCACACAGGATCATAGGGGACTTTTGATATGTTGTTCAGGACATCAAATAGGACCACTGTTCCAAATTTTAGCTTTACAATAATTAATTCCGGGTTTTGGTCGAATTTCGACTAAAATTCCTCAAAGTATAAAATAAATTAATCTTTTGTTTTAACCACAGAGACAAAACTACCTACCTACTAAAACGTTGAAAATTTTTTTTATTGTTTCGTCCGCTCATGTTAAACACATGTGCCACATTGTCATCCATAAGCCTTGATAAAATTCTTTTTAGAAAATCATAAAGAGTGTTACCCACAATCCCTGATAGCTGACTAACCTAAAGGTAAAATTTAGGTATAATAATATTTACCGATTTTGAAATCTTACTGTTGATGTATAATTTTCTGTTGAGTCTAAGAATCTTTCGAAATTTGTTTAACATCTCTTCATTACCAAAATTATGCCAAGCAGATGTAGATGCGGAAATTTCATTATTGATATTCAGAGGATTATTGACCTCAGTGCTGGTGTATTTAGGGCTAATAAAATCACCCATGGTTGTTTTAATAAATTATCTACATCTGCTTTAGCTTTTCTATACTTAAATTAAATTATATGTGGGCGTAATTATACAAAGAAAATAAATTTCAAAGGACTTACTTAATAATTTTTTGATCTTCGTACTTTCACATACAAGAGGAAAATAAATAAATCGCAGCAGGTAAAATTCAAAACCTTCGCTTTAACTGCCCTTATTCAACTTTGTTTACAACCCGCATCCCTTGTTACAGGACTTGTTTTGAAAGTTATTAATAGAAACCACAATAAGGGGTTTCTCCATTAAAAGTACCTTTAAATCATTAAACTTTTGCTCTTAATATGGATCGATTAATTATCTACTCTACTGTTATTTTTATTAGGTATACCTACCTTATATTGCTTATATAGCTTCATGTTGAATTTATTGCAGTAACAAGAAAACAATGGTCGATTTGTAACAATTTCTGTTAATATTATGTAGAAAAACTATAAATTATTTAATAAACTCTAAAATTACGTTGGTAGTATGGATTATGAAAGGACGACGCTTGAATAAGTCCAATACCTAATAAGTTTTATTTACACTTAGGTAGAAATCATAGTTTTACTGCGATTCAAGCCTGAGTGGAAAATTTGTTGAATTTCAGCGACATATGATTTATAACCTTTCTAGGAAACTAGACCAAGCTTGCAAAAGGTTTACTATTAATTTTAGGATTAGTATAGTTTCATAATGGCAGTAGCTATTGTTTTCACAATATTACGTAAAATAACAGAAAAAAGTCAAATGACACCCTATTTACTTAAGCCTATTAAAATAAAAATTATTACCTAACAAAATTAAAGTTTTATTCTTGAATTATAATAAACTATACTTTTTTGTAGTGTTTAGATTTCATATTTTTTCGTGTTTAGTGATTTTTAGTTATTTGTGAAAGTCCTTATAATTTTTTTCAACTTAAGTAAAATAATTCTTCCATAATTATTTTCTAAAGCATAACTTGTAGGAGTACCAATATTGTGATTTCAATTAGATGCTTTACATTCAGTCGCTGTACATGTGATTTACACCAGGACATTTATATTATGTTTGCATTATTTGCTCGTAAACACATTTATCGTATAAATGGACATGGATGACAGCGAATTTGTACCCGACAAGGATAGCCCTCTGTATGGATAGACATCGTATGCCTACAACAGAACGATTGATGGACATTCAATATTTGTTCACATAATGATGTGTCTAAAATGTGCCCAATATTTGCATACAATGGACATCCTTCTAAGAACGTACATCGTTAATCCATGTGTGGACGATCATTGTACATTCAAAATGTGTCCATAAACCGGTGCATTCTAAATGGACACAATATGGACGTACAATGGATATCCCTGTATGGACATACGTAGTATATCCATAACGAAACGTTCTACGGACATTCTTTAATTGTCCATGGACCTATGGATTTTACATGAACATAATAAATACGTCCATAGACCATCCTGTGTTACTTGGGTTATTACGTGGTTTTGTATTCATCCACCACTAGTTATGTACATTGTGTAGCGTGTAGTATAGTTAGTTACGAGGTTTATGTTTTGTTTTACGAAACCACCCATTGTAGTTTGTAATCACCTGACGTATTTTAATATATGCATTAAGTATATCACAATTATTTTTTATTGAAGCGAATACCTATACCAAACTAACTTATTTTGAAAGAATTTAACCTGAATATTAATTTACAGCACTTACAGTTCATATGCTTGGTTACTTCGTGTTCTAAAAGGATTCATTAATAAGGGGTTGCGATTTTAACTCGCTTTACGCATATTTGCATCTATGGCAGCTTGCGATATAATTAAGACGAGATGTTCACCAAATTTTCAGTTAAATTAAGAGTTTTTTTGCGGTTCATTGACATTACACATAAACGTTTAATGCAATTTAATATTTGTAAGTATTTATTAGATTATGATTTTCAATTAACGTTAAAGTTCAGAATTATATTCTCAATTACAAGGAACTTCTGCACTACTACTTGTAATTACTTAATGCTCTTGAAAGACTTACTTTGAGAATAATCAAGATTAATCAATATACCAAGAAAATTAAAAGAAAGCTTATTTCATCTAAAAAGTCATGAATTACATTTGGCACACATCTGCTATTGTACATTCACGAAGGTTACAAAACTAATATTCGTTTAGTCCCTTTTAGTGAATTTTCAAAATTGGGTTAATGATATTTGATTATTATTGCTCGTTCAATAGTGATTAGCGTTTATATAGAATATACAAAGGCGATAAGAAAAGTTTACATGCCGCGAAGCTATTTAGTGATGCAAACGTTGGTTAGCGGTGAAACTATTTTTAAACTTTTATGTTTACATTTATTTAACGACTGTTTGTTCATTGTTATGGATTCAAACAAATTTAATGAGCTTTCATTAAACCGGAGATTGAGGTATTTTCAGAAATCCCGATCGTAATGTGCTTGTGACATTAAATATCTGATTTGAGTTTTCTTTAAAAATGAGTGTGAATTTTGAAACCATTTTCAGATTCTTGACAACTTACTACGAACCACAACTGTCTTCGATAAGTTAGTCGGCAACCCGCTTATTTTAATAAGTTTACGCGACATTTATAGTGAATTGCATTGTAACTAGTGGCTATGTAGTACCTACTGAATTTTTCTGTAACATAATAATGTTCAAAATACCGACCAAAGGAGTTTATCACCCTGCAACAAAATTTCATAATCTAAACTTCTCTAACATTGAATTATGCTTAAAAAAGGTGTATACATTTTTATTCTCTACAATTTTCAAATATTCACAAAAAGTACATTAGCACCCCCTATAAAGTATCTTTATTATGGTAACAGACATGTTAAAAATGGTCTACATTGTTTTAAGAATGTTCAAAACGTGTAGAACCATTGAAAATTCGACAGAAATTTTTGCATAAAAACAGACTACATTACTTACATATGGTTTGTACATAAAAAGGCCAATTCATAACTAATATGAAAATGTAAACATTCACGATTAGCAGACCTAATTAAATACTTATCTTTGGGTATTAAATCGTGTATTCTTTATTTATATTTTATACAAATTTAATAATTACTATTAACGTCCTCAGTAAACAATAGCTCTAAAAAATTGATTTGTCAAATTAAGTTTATAAAATATGAACACGCAAATATAAGCCCGTTATTAATGTAATAGTTTGATAAAATCATTATTATATTATAAACATCCAAATAAGTTCAGCAAGGAAGAAGAGGATCTCGAATGAAATAGGCCATCTTATAATTAAAAAAAGGCATAATGGTACGTCTTAATTTTAGCTTTTGGTATATATACGTTTTTTCCTATACCTTGTAGTAAATGCTTTAGCAATTAAATATGTTAAGTCACCACAGCATTACAATAATTTAACATATATAGTTAAAATTAAAAATCATATGAAAATCTAGGTACATATTGTGTTTTCAGTGCACCATAGCAATTACAATTATTAATAACTGAAAGCTATTTCATTCATAGATTTTTAATTATTATCAAGTTTCTACTTGTGAATGCTTTAATCAATGTCAATCAATTTCACAACTTTATACTTACATCATAACTTGATTAAATGTTAAACATATTCTTTGATTATAACATGTTTCATTGTTAGCTTTGGTCCATTAGAGTATGTTCTGGTTTTCTTTAAGGAAGTTTCATATTTAATTTATTGAAGATCTAGCTCTTTTTTACTAAAATAAAATTAGACTTGATAGATGTCTTTTAAATAAGTTTATCAAACTGCATTAATAGCAGGTTTACAGGAATTTACATAAAAAGAAATTTATCCTCTTCATATTCAGTTGCAAAAATGATTTGTTTTTGGTTATTGTGTATTTGTCAGTTCAATACACTAAAAGACATGCTTAGACCAGTTTAACCCATTGCTGCCCAAATTAATTTTTTATCTCGGATTTTTGTAATATTTGAAATGGTGAATTATTATATGCGTAACAATACCAGAAAATTATTTAAAAAAATTTTTGTTATAATTTTTGAAATATGTAGTGGGTCGTAACGACCCCGTGGGCTTTTGTAGCAATTTCGATAAATAGTTTATACATAATGAAATAGGTATTAGTTGGAATAATGAATTACGCAATTAAAAATGAATATTATGTGAAAGTATTTAGTAATCAATAAATACATTAAATTATGAATGAAATGTAGTAAAACATTTATCATGAAGTGGCACATTACAGGCTTCACACTTTTTAGTACTTTTGTTTTTGCACAATTGACATCTTCGTCGGGATTGTCCAGTTACAATGGGGTGTCGTCCTGAAGCAATAGAAGGGTGTATTATAGCTGCACGTTTTCTTCCTACTACCGTGCTTTTGGTGCCGTATTTGGTCAACAGGGTTCTTACAACATCACGTCTAAATTCCAAATTGTCTTTTTTGACACCATAAAATCGTGCTAAGCTCCATGCATTTGTCATACATAAATCAAATAACCAGTGAATTATGGGCGTGTACCACTTTTTTCGTCTGAAGGCAATTCTGTAATTTGAAACATTATTGTCCAACTGATCAACGCCACCCATATACTGGTTATATTGTTTTATAACTTTAGGCTGTGGAATTTCCACTTTCTTTTTTTCTTTTACACAATACCCAATGCATTTTTGCAGCAGATTCACCTCGTGGTGATTTGAAAGTATTGTGACAACACTGTTGTCATTCCACCGAACACAAACTATATCATTTTGTTCACCAACTGCATAGTCCATTGCTCCCCGGTTTCTTCATTATTGCATTTGTCCGCAAAGGACATTTGTCTATTCTACCCTCTCTTACAGTTCCGGTGGCTCCAATTTTTCTTGCAAAGAGAGTGCGAACTAATTTCGCTGAAGTGAAAAAATTGTCGAAATAAAAAGAAAAATTCAGATCTTGGTAATTTTTTTGTAACATATCTGCAAAATAGAGCATCACAGATTCACCTAGGCCAGTACTTGTTTTTTCTTTTGCTTTTCGACCCTGATAAAGGTCAAAACGGATGGGTTTACCTCTGATAAATTGTTTGCATCCATGTCGCCCGTAATAGGGTATCATGGATTCATCAATAGCGGTCTCAGATTCAATTGGTGCATATCTGAGAAACTGTATGTATTCTACAAAAGGACGTATCTTTCCAAACTTATCATTTTCGGGAAGCTCGTCGTTATCTGCTGTATGGAGAACACTAGATATTTCCTCAAAGCGATTGCGTCTCATTGATCTTGTTACGAGGACATTATGTACACCCTCGCTGTCTTCCCAGAACATCCTTCTTCTAGGAACTGGAACATATCCGCTCAAAAGGAGGATACCAATGAAAACGTACATTTCATTAGTGGATAACTCGAAACTGGATTTATTTTTCTCCTTTGCAGCATAATTTACTGTGTATTTCACAAGATTCTCGACAATTTGTGGTGTTAACATTAACTCAAAAAACTGAAGTGGAGAACTTTCTGGGCCAAGTGAAAGGGGCGGAGGTAAGTGAAAACTATTTTCTTCAGTAACTATATCTCTAACGAGATCAGCATTCTCAACCCAATGTGTTTTTATATATTGGTTGTTCTTGGACGAACAGCGGTATCTCTTTGCTAACGTAGCAAGAGGTATATTATCGTCAGAGTCTTCATCAGATGTATCCTCACCTTCTATAATATTATCTTTGAAATAGAATTCAGCTTCAGCAGCTAGTGGCCTGTAATTTAGCGTATCTGGATCGTTACGTAATTGAGGTTATATTATAAAACAATTGTATGTCTACATCCATGTAAAAACTAATGTATATTATATATATATATATATATATATATATATATATATATATATATATATATATATATATATGTCTTACTTGTGTATATATCATATAAAATTGTTAAAATATAAAAGTTATTGATTTAACATTCTTGATATGAACTCATGTTTTGCCAAGATAAATTATCAAATATAAAGCACAGATTTTCTAACCGAGACACTTTTCGAATGCGTGTTTGTAAATAGAAATCATAAAACAATAACTGAATCGAACATGTAAGCTCATATGATTATCTGGTTGCATATTTAGTACTGTTGTTACAAATTAAGAATTAAAGTGGGTCGTTCTTTACCGACCCCCTGGGCAGGAATGACCCTAGTGAAATAAGCAGTCAAAAAGGTAGCAGCCGTTTTAGTATGTGGCAACAGTGTATAGTTACAGTACACAAGCCACGCCTTCCCAAATCACGCCCTAATTCACGGTTTTATTTCTTTGAACCGTGATTTTATTAATACAAATAGTAAAATTTTAGATAATTATAAGCAAAAAGTTAACATAATTTTAGTATTAGAAACAATAAAGCTATTATATCATTTCCACAAGATATAACTCAGATTTTAAACGGTGGGAGGAAATTTATACATAACTAGTTATTATCAAAACGCTTTAATGCCTCGATTCACATAATGACGTTTCTCACAAAATGTATGTATGGCGATTCCCTTTTAAGAAAAAAATAAAAAACGTAAAGGTGCCAAGATGTAGATAGATGGCCGTATATGCTAGTATTGCGAGGCGAGCACGTGTACAGGAAATTCGTATCAAAACCGCCTAAATCGTGAGTGTCACACCATGTCGTATACAAAAAAACTTTGGGAAGGTAATGTCCTTTTAGGGAAAAAATTAAAATCTCGCAATAATCTGTGGGGTCATTTCGAAAAATGGCTCTAAATGTTAACAACGTATGTTGCGAGGAGAGAACGTTTAAGGCAAATTCGTACCAAAACCGCCTAATTCGCGAGTGTCTCATCATTGTCGTATACAAAAAAGCTTTGGGAAGGTAATGTCCTTTTAGGGAAAAAATTAAAATCTCGCAATAATCTGTGGGATCATTTCGAAAAATGGCCCTAAATGCTAACAACATATATTGCGAGAAGAGAACGTTTGTCTAGAATTGTTAATTGGACGTTTCGAAATCCCGATAGCTGCCAGTTTGAATAAATGCTGTCAGGACTTGGATGTTCGCTGTTTGTAGGTTTTACGTTCGAGATGGTATGTTGAGGGGTAAAACCACTTCCATCAGATTGTGTTACATATTCGAAATGCGAATCTTTGGGGGTAGGGTTTTCTGGATAAATAGTAGATAGATCCCACTGTACTAAGGAAACCGATTTGTTCCAATTAACGGTACTAGAAAGGAAATTTTTGTCTAGATTAATCGTTTGAGGGGCTACTGAAAACTTGCTGATGTATTTATTAACATTTTCCGATCGTTTTCTCCATTGTTCCTCTTTTGTAGTGATCGAAGATTGATCTTTGACTTTCTCAATTTCTATTTTGATATTATCAGACTCCTTAATATCGGATTTATTTTTCCTACATTTAATCGCCTTCGTTTTTTTTTTCGTCGTCTTAAGGGGTATATTGTCATGTTTTAATCGTGGCGCGATCAATTCGGACATTTTACGAATATACCTCGGTGCCAAATTCCTCATCTTTCCTAAAAGTATATCCTTCTTCACAATTCGGAACCAACTCTCTCCATGCCATTATTGTCACGAATGTAACCTAACTTCTTGATAATTACGCCAGATACGATGGGATAGTACGTTAATACGGATTCGACCAAATATTTAAAGAAGGTAGTATTATAAAATATATTATTTTCTTCCGGGATTTCACCTCTTTCGAAAGCAACTTGTTCTAAACTTTCCCACAAGTTATGAAAATTCTTGTAGAATGGGGAACATTGTTTTATTGTGGTACCAGAGCGTATCGCTAAACCACGTTCCCAACAGTATTTGATTTCAGGTATGATCAATTTCCTTTAGGACATGCGCGTGAATGAACTTATATATGAATAAGAATCTTTAAAATACGCACATTGCTTTTTAAGTGCGAAAATGACATAAAAATGCTTGAATAATTCAAACATGTCTTTTAAACTGGTACTATTTATAATAATACTAAACAATTTTTTAAACATGTCTTTGACTATAAACAATTTTGAAAATTTTTTACTGTTTGTTATACTCAGGTGATAAAAATGAGACGAACAAACCTAAATTTTGATTAAATTATTATCAAAATAACAAGATGGGTCTAATAGAATACCAGCATTCTATTAAATATTGTTTTAAATCCATCTTATTGAAAGCCAAAAGAGTTGACTGTATTAACGCTAAACTGAAATCTGTTTCAATTTTACCAATAATGTATCTCTTTGTTTCTTTCAGCTGAAAATAGGGGCCACCGAAAACGGTCATTAAATCTAAGAGAAACGAATTTAAGAAATAAGTAAATGACGGAATGTTTTGTAGACATGGGCGTAGCCAGCTAAGGGCAGGGAGGGCAACTGCCCCCTGGAAGAGCAAAAATAAATTAAATAATTTTTAAATTTTAATAAACAAAAAATTAAATCTAAAATATACATATTTTTCTGTTCTGCATATTTTTTTTGTTATGTTATTAGTTTTGGCACCTTTACGTTTTTTATTTTTTTCTTAAATGGGAATCACCATACATACATTTTGTGGGAAACGTCATTATGTGAATCGAGGCATTAAAGCGTTTTGATAATAACTAGTTATGTATAAATTTCCTCCCACCGTTTAAAATCTGAGTTATATCTTTTGGAAATGATATAATAGCTTTATTGTTTCTAATACTAAAATTATGTTAACTTTTTGCTTATAATTATCTAAAATTTTACTCTTTGTATTAATAAAATCACGTTTCAAAGAAAGAAAACCGTGAATTAGGGCGTGATTTGGGAAGGCGTGGCCTGTGTACTGTAACTATACACTGTTGCCACATACTAAAACGGCTGCTACCTTTTGACTGCTAATTTCACTAGGGTGCAGAATGGGTTAAGTAAGGTTAAGAATACAGTTTCTATAAATATGTGATTAACATTCGTAAATTATATAGTTGCTTGCAAAATCTAAAGTGTGTTATTGGGGCTAGATTGATTATACTAGATAGATCACTTCCTCTTTACATATATTATCAAATGCAATGAATTAAAAAGGTATACCTCTACTAATAAAAACCCGGTTATGACAGACTAATAAACAAGCCTACTTTTCCAGTAGTTGACATATATCAAATATGAGTATCAGTTAAAGTTGGGCTTGACTTTAGTTCTTAGCGAATTATAAAAGGACTTAAAATCTCACTGTAAATTAAATTCATTAATTTTAATTCACAGAAATAAGGGCTTGAGGCATGTTCATTAATTTAAAAAAAAACTTACGAAATTAGCTTGTTAAATGTGATTACATCATTTTAAATAACACTAAATATCAGTAAAATAAAAATCCAACATTTATTAACTCTTTAGTCATGATAAAAGGCTTGAATCAAAAAGGCTTTAATTACATTTGATCGGCAACTTCACTTCTCTTAATTACAGATCAATTGAGCTTGAATGATAAACAGACTTAAATTACAATTGAATGGTGATATAAATTCAATTAACTATAGATGCGGTGAGCTCGTGCATATTCACAAAGTAACTGTTTTTTGTTTATTGTTCATAATTAAAGCTGAAACAAAAATTGAAAACAGTAAAAATAAGGGTTAAACTACAAAGTTCAAAATTTACAGAAAAGTTACATTTGTATAAAAATAAAACTTTAATAACTAAATATCGATGATATTAAATTCTTGGACTAATCACAGTTTTTAATTGAGCTCAATTTTCCAATTATCTCTATTGTACTTTAAGAGCACATTAAGGAACTTATTCTCCTATATACTTTGATGGTCGTTTCTCAGAAAATGCGTTAAGCCCTTCAATTCTATCTTTTGTTGGAATTATTTGTGCATATGCAGCTTCTTCTAATGCAAGGGCGAATTTAAATCAACTTCAACACCTTTATTTATTACAAATTTAGCCATTTTTATGGCAATTGGTCCATTAGGTAAAATTTTTGTAGCGATATCCAACGATTTTAAGTATGCTGCATTGCCTTCATCATTTTGAGTGACAACATGATTCGCGATACCTATAACACTATTAATTAAAGTAATATTAACTATGAATCGCATTCACCTAAATCCTTTGCCTCAAATCCATCAAATACTTTTGCAGTGAAAATTAATTCTTTTGCTATAGAAGGATTGATAATACGAGGTAATTGTACTGTTCCACCTGCACTCGGTATTATTGCATGACGAGTTTCTACTAATCCTAACTTTGCACTGTTAGAAACTACTCGTATATCACAAGCTAATGCTAACTCCAGTCCAACTCCTACAAATAGCCACTTTACAATAAAGATTAGTAAGAAATAGTCTACCTAAAGCATGTCCATCAATAGCTGCAAGTACCGGTATTGGTAATTGATAAATTCTCATCATAGTAGAGCGAATCTCAATATTGTACTGTGATAACTGTTTCGCAGATAAGGTTAAATGTTCTTTTAAATCAGCTCCTGCACAAAATGTTCCAGGTATGTTGCTTTTTATTATAAGAACTCTTATATTCTGAGACTTTATCACATCAATAGCCTTGTTTAAATCTGTTAACATTTGTATACTTAAAGCATTTTTGCGTTCATATTTATTTAAGTTTAAAACTGAAACACCACTATTAGCACCTTCCAAGTGATTTATTACTATATTTTTTGTGGATTCCTGTGTTTGTATTGCTAATGTACGAATATTAGAAATAAATGTTGGTTGATACTTGTATGCAGTGTATGCTAAACGATTCATAATTGCTTCTGAATGAGAAAAGCAATTAATTATACCAGTGTGAGGAAAGTAGTGTTCTATAAATTATCAACTATTACTACAACCCATTTTAAAGTTTTAACTGGTCGAGATAAGATAGTCTTATCAATTGTAGATACCCTTGCCCTTCCACATATACAAAATAAAAAACTGATTTTGGTGTTTTCTTTTTTTTTCCTATACACAAATGATGTGCTTCTCCAAGTTAGTTTACAAAATATTATACCTACTCCAATGTGTATACTGTTGCCAAATATCTGACGTTGATGACTTGTCATTGTGCAGAGCGCAAAGAGAGTACACTCTCATACGCAACCTTGAAAAAAGTTGACTTCCTCCCTAAATAATAGAGAACTACCATGCGTATTGAATGACAGTTTACTGTAACAGCACAATGCAATTTTTTGATTGGTTGTTTCACGTGTATTGGGACGTTCGGCATCACAGAGTGTGGGGAGAGTGGACACTCCTTTGACAAGAGAATCCTTGTCAAAGGGACGCATGACGCATTGTTTTCCAGGTTTCGTGCATCCAGGATCTCAATTCTCAAGACCGCTATCTTTGCTCTATGCACTTTTCGGTGCAACTGATACATGGTATCTCTAAATCATCGCTTTGGTTTTCCGGGTCTCCAGTCAATACTAATAAATTTATCTAGTCACAGTATTTGATTAGAAGGTAAGTGTCAGAATGCGCATAGCTTATGTTATTAAATATGTTATTAGCACACCATTTGTAAGGTAGGTACATTTAAAATATCATGTATCGTGTATTGTGCGGCGACTCCGAACCATTGAAAATAAATTCTAAGTCCCAAAATAATTTATCTAAAATTCTATTGAATTAAATATGCATCTTGGAGGTCTAATGCTGCTTTGGTGGACAGGAGAAGGCTAGTGTGGACTGGTTTCCAAACATTAACGTATGTCTCAAAAGTTTTGGCACAAAATCCAATGGATGTAAAATACGCGAGAATGGTAAAATATTAGGTTGGCTTTGGAAACAAAAATTCTCTGAAAGTTTGTCTTCACTTTGACCTTTCAGTTTTAGAAAGCAGTTGAGCTAAAATATCTAGTTGGGTAAATCCCTAAGCGTGAAATAGTTCGCATATTCAAAAATCAAAATATTTCCCGCAGAACTATTTATCGTAGTACAATAGCGGATTGTGAACAATGTATACCATATATAAATCTCCCAAAAAGTGGAAGACCCAGACCATTTACCCAAGCCAGAGCAGACAGGTTAGTAAGAAGAGCAACAAATAGACTTGGAATGTCGGCCAGGAAATTAGCAAAGGAGTATAGAACTTCTAAAGATACAGTTTGGGGGAATTAGTTAGGAATGGTCAAGAATACCGAAAAAGAAGAAAATATCCAAAATATACACCATATCATTTGCCACGCATACCACGATGTTGTCGGTCATCAGCGCGGATACATTTTGCCAACAACAAAGTCATTGTTATTGTTGATGAAAAATATTTCACTCTAAGTAACTCAGAAATTAAGGTAAAGATGGTTTCTATACTGATAATATAGAAAACTGTCCACAGAAAGTTAAATATAAAGAAAAGGCATCATTTACTGATGAAATTTTAGTCTGGTGCGCGATTTCTATAAGAGGGATATCGAGGCCTTATGTGGGGCGTGTAAGTAGCGATGCAATCAGCGCTATATTCAGAATTGTCCGGTCAAGCTCAATGATTTCATTAATGAACATCATGCTGAAGGCTATATAATGTTTTGGCCTTACTTCGCTTTATGCCCTTACGCTAGGGAAACTCAGAACTAGCCCAACGCTCATAACATACCATTCGTACCACGAAACGACCATCCCCCTAATCTACCTCAGGCCCGCCCAATAGAAGAATTTCGAGCACTTTTTAGTAGAAAAATGTATAATTGAGCATGTCAAGCCGAAAATGAAGTACAGTTAAGACGGGGATTTACAGAAAAATTCGAGTGATAGATATTACAGCCGTCCTAGACCTTATCGTAGAAAATTGCGTCTTGTTGAAAATCTCGGACCACTTCATTTAATTTAAGTTCTCAATTTTGTTAATGATAAGTCTGTTAATTAAGTTTGATAGTTATAAGTTTAAATAAAATATATTTGTTTATAAAACTGAATATAATATTTTGTGCCAAAACTTTTGAGACATACGTTATCATGTGCCTTTAAATATCTGACAATTAGCTTGATAAACTCTATCGCTGCATCACGTTCCTTAGGACTAGAACTTAACATGGCCATATTTTGGGATCGGCTTGTCGTCAACTTGAACCAGTCCTGCGTTAGCATTAGCGTTGAAGTTTAACATAAATTTAGAATAATAATTTACGTTAAAATACTGATCTTTTTTGTTTTTTATTTGGTGTATTTGTATGTTTAAGTTATACAATCTAGACGTTTCGACAACACTTACTTACTTACTTCGTCAAAAGTAATACTATTTTTCAAAATGGTTACAAAACAATTTTTCAAATTTCACAAAATTGTTTCAACATCTTTAACGACTTTGAAAGATAGGATTACTACTGGCGAAGGTATAAGTGTTATCGAAATGTTTAGGTTGTATAACTTAAATGTACAACTACACCATATCAATAACCCAAAAAGGATAATGTTTGTCAAATCGCCATTGTTACCGCGATAGAAAAGATAATTAGTGAAATTTTAATATCTTGATAATACGTCGTAATTTGCTAATGTTTTCAAAATATTTTATTTATATATTTTTCTGTAAGGAATGTGGGAATGTATGTAACTGATGTTTGGCTAAAGGTTGAAAAACATATGTTGGGGTTTGAGTAGCAGGTGTACGCTTAAAAAACTGCTTCACTAAAGGGGCGTAACGAATCATTGTAAATTCTTATGCGCCGATTCTTAATGTAAAAATGTCACTAGTTTAGTAAGTAATTGTGTCTGTACAGACCGCGATCAAAAGATATCTTTGTTTGGTCTTGGAAACTCGAGGCCTAAATTAGGGTTTGTTACGGAGGAATGCATATTTTTAAAATTAAGATGTCGTGCAATAATAATATGAAACTGTTCCAACGTAAATTAATGTTTCTTATTTTATTTATCACTTCTCAAAGACGGGGGTTGATTTTCGGGAGTAGATATGGTGAGTGGAAACCAGAGGAGAAGGTAGTTGCTGTCGAAAGTTTGATCGAGCCGGATTGCTTTTATTGTTTCAATTAGAAACTCCTGTTGTAAACCGTTCGGTCTATAAATATTTTGTCGTGTACCTTTTAGCAAAACTAAAACACTACTTCATTCTTTTCTTTTAGTGTATGTTTTAATGTAAATTTTTCCAAAATTAATCTATAATTAATCGCCGCGGAGCCGAGTTTTAAACAGCGTATCTTAACTCGCCGTGTTGGTGGTAAAGTGTTTAACTGAAGGGAATATATTCAAGTGTAAGTACGTACTTTTATATAAATGAAAGCTAGCATCAAATAATTTTTCAAGCATTGTTGTTTGTTGTTTATATTTATATTTGTGTAGAGGTGGGTCCAGATAACCATTACACACCCCGAATTTTATTTTTATTGTTTTTATTGTTGTATAGATAAATGTGTAACCTGAGAAAAGGGCGCTCTATTTTTTCTAACGCACTCAAACTTATATACCTATCGGTCACGCTGTTATGATCTTTTTATAACTTCCCTTTTAAGGCTTTGTTTTAATAAGTTTTTTGTGTCAGTTCATTAAGTAAAAGTATTTGCCTGCGAACTCATTTCTCTTTATATGTAATTTCTTTAACTGTACCTATGTATTTTACGCTTTAGTAGTCACTAAACAATTATGTATGTGTAAATTCCTTCCTTTGTCCTTGCCTTTACCTTATTATCACTTGTGCAATTTTACTGTTGTATTTTATATGTACCGTAATTTGCCTTATTGTTTTATGTGCTTATTTACTTAAAGACCGGCATGATTGGTATTTTGTGCACACATGTTTAGTATTACAATTTATATCCTGATGACTTATGACACAATTGTGGGTGTGACTACATGGTTTTTTTTATTGTATTTATGTGGAACTAAAGTGCTTTTTATTTTTTTTTCTCTTAATGTTATAATTTTGTACGCACCTGAACCTGATTTAATGGTGTTGTTATATATTTAACCCTTTCATTGGTTTTTTTTGTGTGTTAATTGATTTATTAATGTACTTGTACAATTGCTTATTTATGAATAAGTGGATTTTATTGGTGGTTCTTTCCCACAATATTATGTTAACTGGCTGAACCACCATTGCGCAAAGCGCGTTAATTTTAATTTGAGTAGTTTCATTGTTTACCTGCCCCTCATGATGTAACACTTATAACCCCCTTCAGTTGAAATTGGAGTGTTATTTTATATAACCGCCCATCTTTTGGTGTAACCCAGCGCGGTTTTATTTTGCCTCGGCTATGCTCAGGTGTGGATTCGTACTATTTAGTGGGCTTAACACTGTCACTTTAAATAATTGTACTAAAGCGGTTTAAGACGTATATTATTTTGTAATTTTAGAATAATATTAATAACAAACTATACTGAAATTAAATATAATCGGTATCAGCGGGGCTCCTTCTCCTCTCGCTTGGGGGATTCTGCCAATCCTGGTTATTGGGTGCGAAGGCGATTTTGTGAACAAATATATATATATATATATATATATATATATATATACATATATATATATATATATATATATATATATATATATATATATATATATATATATATCTTAATCTATTCCTACCTAGTTTTTTGCAACTCGCGTTTGAAATGGAATGTATTCTTAACAGTTAAATTACGGTCCTGTCTTACAGAAGCGAATGCGGTAGCCTTAGACGATATGGGTTGGAAGCGCCAGCGCAATGAACTCGAGTTGTTTCTAGGTCCACGGGGGAAAATCAATACTTGTCCCCGCTTATGCTCACTGTATGTTTAAACCCTTCAGTCTCTCTGGAGCGCTGAAGCCTGTATGTCGTACTCCAATAAAGAAATACACGCTGAAGGTTCGCGTAAAATAAAGGCGAGATCTCTGGACTATAATTAGATGTTTAGAACCGGTTTGAGAACGCGTTTTGTTCTCAAAAAGCGTTTAGACTATTTAATTAACTGGCGCAACTAAATTCAACTATATACAAATTATAAAGTAAACGAAATACTTGCTATACTAAAATGAATTTACTTTTATTAATGTAAATCGTAATATACACGCGGTCGTATTTTTATTATTTACAACAGGTTAATATTCGATAATTTACGGATTATCTAATGTTTTAATTTCCGGTGTATTCTAATTAAATTATGAACGGTTTCGCACTGGGTATTTCGCGACGTTTATTCTTAATACAAATTTATGCAACAGGTTTCGTGTGTACTCTTCTGCGATTAAAGACACTGTGTGTTGATATTCTGTTTGTCTGTAGGCCGTGTATGTATGTGTAGTAAGCGGGGGCCTTAGCTCCAACAGTAGACAGTAGGCAGCTGCCTGTCTAACCTGTTTGACTAAGAAAAGGTCGTAGGTCTTTACAGCCATGTATCAAACCTTCACCCTCAGGTGTTTGCGAGTGACGTCGGGATCTACCCTGCGTTACACTCTTTGTTAGTGTAATGAGTCAGCGACGCGGGGTTTCCCCTTCGTTACGCCCTTTCTGTATGTGGTTGTGTACTGTTAACGTTATAACTCCTGGAGACTAAGCCCGTCGTTATTTACGTTCTGTAGTGATTTGTTGTAAATTGTTAGATTATATAACTCTACAACTTACGTGTCTTTTAATGGCAGTTCGGTAACAAACTTTAGGTCGCCCGGCGCGAGGTGGTGTGCGTTATCACACGATTGCGATGGACTCCGCGGCAGCGATTAACAGGTCGGTGATTACACGAAGCAATCGGTACTGGCGGCTACTGGATATCAGGAACGGCGTGGCCGTCTCGGTCACGATCGAGCAGGTATATTCTTCTATTCTCCTTCTTCGAGTCTTGTCTGGGTTGGGTTGCGTTATTCTGCAGCGCGTCGCGAGTTTATAAAGGTGCATCTGTGGGCGGCTTCGTGGCTACCGTGCGGGGGATGCCGTTATTGGATTGGTTTAAGTTGCTCTGACGTGCAAAAACTTACTGGTTTTTAGAAATATACGTCAGCGGTGATTAATGAATTATTTGTGGTGCAGTATCGCGCAATCTTTTGTAATTTGAAATATAGGGTGGTCCGCGAATAATTTATTCTAAAAAACATACGTAAAGGGCGCTGGATCTTTACACACTTACCTCATCCAGCCTTTTTTATTCAAATAGCACAGCATACCTACCACTAGACGGTCACTTCGGTTGATCAGATTTGAGGTTTGCGAGTAATTCAGTATCAGATTTACAAATAAATTCTAATCTTTTAATTGTCAGGAAAGTCTATGTAAGGCAAGCAATTAATTTGTGTAATAGTAACATTAGTGCCAGTAAAGTCAAGATAAATCACTTAGCGATTGTTTTGTTCTTGAATTTGCATTCAAATTACACTTTTCAAGATAGGGTACCTGGGAGACGCTACAATAAGTATTTTAATATGTGTAATGATGGTGAAGATTTACATTTTCAAATAACCCATATTAATAAAATAGTTTCATACCATCTTTAATCATACACAACGTGGTGTTAGTTTGTTTCATTTCAAGGTAACTAACAAAACCAGTATCGTCATTAGTTCTTGTATTTATTTTAGTCCAAATTTTGGCTTTAATGTTCAATGTGGGAATTGAAATGAATCATACAATCCTATAATACATTTATAAGTAATTTATGTTTATAGGATTGTTCATTACAACATTAGGTGGATGTATAAAACATTTAATGATCCTAAGAATCTTACCATCTTACTTGTATGTCACATCTCTTATACTGCAGAGGAGTTGAAAAAGTACCTATAGTAGTAGTACACAACTCAGGTGATAAATTACGACACTTGCACGCTCGTAATTTCCATAACACACTCGTGCATAAGACTACCTATATAGCCACCTACAACAAATGCCGCGGCCGTAGTAAATGGCAACACTGCAAATGCTCGAGTGGAAGGCCTACACCAAGCGCGCGAGTATTCTGACAGACGAAATAAAAGACCAGTAACACTTTTGAATTTGTCTCACCGAGCTGGTAGCATAGTGGTGACACGATCTGCTTAGCATTCGGGAGGTAATGGGTTCGATTCCCGTTACCGTCTACCTTGTATGAGGTTTTTTCAGGGGGTTTGCCTCATGTAGCCGCATGGTCACTGCGTATATACACACCATGTGCGGCTGCTTAGACGAATGCGGGTGTAGTATTTCCCCCCTCAGAACCCTAACTCCGTTCCTTCCACACCCATCCTTAATCCCACCATGCATATACACGTAATGTATGTATGTATGCTGAGAATCCATGATTGTGGCTGAAGTAGCTTGGAAAGCTCGAGCAGCCCGCCCTCCCCCTTTGGAAGGGAATGAAATACGTGGCCTTTTCCTTGAATTTCTCATTATTTTATTTTGTTAGATCTGTAATTAGCAGTACACGGTAGGTACCTGTTTGTATTTTTTTAACTGACCAAAAAGTTGTCGCTTACACACACCTATAATAGATATTTATGTATTAAGGGCATAATCAGAAGATTATGGCTCGAGGGAATGTTAAAAGCCCGACGCCTGAGAGCCATAATCTACAATTATGCCCGTGGTACATACAATGTTTTATTTTATTTTGCACCATGAAACTGGAACAAAATTTTAAAAATATGAAAATGTAAACTTTCACCATTAACACTCATAATAAAATACTTATCTTTTTTGGGATTTTTTTTGACAATATGAAAATATTGTCAAGACAAACCCATTATTATGTTCGTTTGCAACGTGAAGCTATTGAAATATATAAACACCCGAATAATTTTAATAGACAAGAAGAAAATCTCCGTTTAAATAGGTTTTAGCATCTTATAATTAAAAAAGAGCATAATGATACGCCTTGATTTTAATTTGTTTTCAACTTTTGGTATGTCTAGGTTTTTTTGCTGTGTTTTTCCTAGACCTTGAAGCAAATGCTTTACCAATTATATGTTAAATTTCCACAGCACTATAATTTAACATAAGTAGTTGAAATTAAATTGAAATTAAAAATTACAAAGAACGTTCTGCATTGTGCTTTTCATTGTTAATAACACTTCCAATTATTGATAAAGATATCTCTTTGTTAGATTTAACTGGGTTATTTTTTTGATGTAATGTTTGGATTTGTGAATGCTTCTATCATTTTAAAAATTGAAGTTTTTCACAACTTTACACTTACATCATAACTCGATTAAATTTTGTTAAATGTGTTTTTTGGCTGGCAAATTTCATTGTTAGCTTTCGTCGTAGAGAGTGTTCTGGTTTGTCATCTTTGAGGCAGTTTAACAATATTTAATTTTAATGACCTAGTTATTCTTTACTACAATTTTATAGTTGGCTTATACGTTTCTCAAACTGTTATATTAATAGCAGGCTTATGTTTATGTTTGAATTTTTCACAAACATTACTACTGACGAAGATAACTGTAAGTGTTATCGAAACGTTTAGATTGTATAATTTAAAGTACACCATTAAAAAATCCCAAAAAAGATAAGTATTTTATTATGAGTGTTAATGGTGAAAGTTTACATTTTCATATAATTATAGTTGTCAGGTTTGGTAAGAAAGAATTTTTTCCAATATGGAGCCTCAAAGGTTCGTAATGAAACACAACTTGAATAAATTGCTCGTGCCAATAAAGTGCGTAATTTTTCTTTTCCCCAATGGTTCATATTTAAAAAGTGAAAATACCCTTAGATAGGTAGTAACATTGTCACAAAAAGTGTTTTAGCATTTTTTTCGAAAATTTTATCATTTTTGAATTATTTTGGAACCCGATTTTTTTGAAATTTTGGTATTAAATAGAAAATTAAATTTCTGATCGACAAGCCTTCTTGTAATTTTTTGTAAAGTTAATCGTTTTCGAGTTATTTACAAAAAGTCGATTTTTTGATGTGGAATTATTGATACAATTTTCAGCGGTATTTTCATTCATATTCAAATTGTAATGATCGGTATTCTTTTTAAAAGTGTATGCATATACGTGCTTACATTTTTAAGTCTCTGGTCATGGTACAAATAACAAATAATTTATATGTTCTATGCTCTGGTTTAACTGACAAAAAAGAAACGGTAATAAAGCAACATTGTAAAATGAGTTTCTTTATGGCAACAGTGCTAATGGCAAACGTCATTCACAGCTGATTGAAATATTTTGGCATAACATTGCACAATTTCGATTAATTTTAAGTTTTAGGTATAAGTAGTTTGTATCTTGTTACGAAATTCATTTCATTTAAAGTGCGCTTTTTACCATCAACAATGTCTTCCCCCTGGGCTAAAATTACACAACCAGAACCAACAAATTTACAAGATATAATGTCTGAGGAATTTGCTAAAGATCTCCAAGCCAAAGAAGATCAAAAATATGCAGATTACATTAGCTCTGTAAAAAAATCCGAAGGTATTAATGAACAGATACTCGAGCAAACTGCTGAAGTTGATATTGATGAAGATTCAGATGCTGTCATAGCTAGAATGTTACAAAAACAATTTGATCAAGAATATGATGATATGCTGAAAAGAACAGAGGATAAATTTAACGGCACTTCAAAGGTTTCAATTTCTTTCAGTAATTACCGACGTACATCACAAAGTTTAGGTTAGGTTTAATGAAATGATTATTTATTGCAATTAATTTTTTTTTTAGATTTTGATAGTGATTCGGAAGAGTATGAGTATGAAGATATAATGGATCGCAAAGACTGGGATCGTTTTGATTCGAATCAAAGACAAGTACAGATGATACCTCAATGTGGATATGTTAAGAAAGATGGTAACGTGATTACTAAACATGATATTACTTTAAATAGTAGAAAAAATGCGTGTAAGTTTATGTCATTTCCACCTGAATTTCAAACAGGTGACGGAGCTGGGTTTGACTTGCAATTATCAAATAAAGTGTTCAATAGGTATATATTAAGAGTTTTACTTTTTGAAATTGGCAATAATTTTTTATTTTAGTTTAAAAGTGCATTCAAAAAATGAACAAAGTCGTAAACATAAGTTACTCGATAAAAAAGAAGATCAAGCTACTGCTGATTTTGGAATAGATCAGTTCACACGATTAATACTCTACAAAATGATAAATAAGCAAATTTTAGAGCGAGTAAATGGTGTTATAAGTATAGGTATGTGTTTTTTATTTTTCTTTTCACAAGTTTTATGTTTTAACTTAAGGAAAGGAGGCTGTAATACTTCATGCAGAAAGCGACCCATCATATGCTGATGGCCCACTACCAAAAGAATGTGTGATTAAAATATTTAAAACAACCTTGGCTGAATTTAAACAACGTGAAAAATACATTAGAGATGATCATCGTTTTAGAGATAAAATTGGAAAGCAGAAAATTCGTAGAACTATACACATTTGGGCTGAAAAAGAAATGCATAATTTAATGCGGTTAAAAAAAGCTGGTATTTTATGTCCAGATGTTGTTGCTTTAAAAAGGCATGTACTCGTATTGTCTTTTATTGGGGAAAATCATCGTCCTGCTCCAAAACTAAAAGATGCCATACTTAGTATGGCCGATTATATTGTAGCATATGATCAGGTGAGTTTTGTTAATTAGGAGTAAATTTCAAAACTTTTATAATCCTATAGGTTGTGGAAACAATGAAAATTCTTTATACTAAAGCACATTTAATTCATGCGGATTTGTCCGAATATAACATATTATGGCATAATGACCAGTGTTACTTTATTGATGTTAGTCAATCAACAGAACCAAGTCACAATGACGCTTTTCATTTCCTAATGCGTGATTGCGAAAATATAACAAATGTAAGTATTTTTGGTCATGCTTGGTTGACCATAATGGCTTAACCAATCTATATATATACAGAGTTGCTCATTAGTGCGTCAACGTGAATTTGCGCTAAAATGTGCACAGTAGAAAAAAATGTTTTATACAAAAGATGCTTGAATTCAAGCACGCTATAACCTAAAAATATTTTTGCATATACAGCGTGTTCCATAACAGCGGTACATAACCTATCTTTCTTATTTTGAATGGAATGGTATAGTTCTTAGTGGACTTTCTACACGTAAAATTACAAAAAATGTAGGTCTTTCCATTTTTTCTTTCAAATAATGTAATAATATACAGGGTGTTGTATTTAAGATAAGATAGTTACTTACATTTAAAACAAAAACAATTAAATTGATATTTCTGGTACACCCTGTATAAAAATTAAATAAGTCATAATCTTTCTTAAAAGATCAATGACTGTACTAATTACATGCGGAGTTACAAATTCATAGATTTGGTAGTAACCTATACCATTCCATTTAAAATAAGAAAGATAGGTTATGTATTGCTGTTAGAGAACACTCTGTATATATATATATATATATATATATATATATATATATATATATATATATATATATATATAGAAAAATGAAATAGAAATTTCAAAAATTCAATTTTTGTGTCATTTTATTGGTCCCCTAATTACAAAACTTTTCCCATTTAACCGAGCTGTATCTATTACCATTTCTGAGATCCCCATAGTGAGAATCTTTATCTTGGACACAGTGTATATATAAAAATGAATGTCTGTTGTACGTAATGGCAAAGCTTGAGAATTAATGACTCAAATGTTGTCAAATTGATATAGGTTGTGGCGGCTGAGGTATAAATCGATTTTAGTACACAAAATTTCCGATAGGTGGCGCTTTTCAAAAGGTATGAAAAATAGGTTTTTTTGGCATATATTTCAAATACTGTTCGTATGTATATAGTTTTTAGTGACATTTCAGTTTATAATATTGTGTTCCGTTAGGAGCCAGCAAAGCGAACCGGGTATAGCTAGTGTTGTATAAAATCATAAATTTTGTAGTAAGCTGACACATATGATACAACCATGTAGTAAAATGTGTGAAAATAATCTTAACTTAAATCATTAATATTACACTTATAACAAGAGATAAAAAACAATTAGGGTATTTTAGTCACATCCACATTTTATTGTTTCAGATTCAATTTCAGGTTATAAACTTTGTTTACATTAAAAATATCAAATTCCAAACGTTATAAATGTCATTCGGTACATATGGCTAAGTAGAGTAGTTACAAAACGTCGTTGCACGGTGTAACCGGAAATGATACAGTAAATCTGGTTGCATTTTTGGATTCCTTGGATCTTTTTAGTAGGAGATGCCCAAATTGATTTAAAAATAATAAACCGTTGAGGAGATACTCAGGGGGTTCCATACTTTATACTAACGAATATGAGAATTTTACTATTGAACATTTCAGTAACTAAAGACAGAAATTACGATACAACAAATTTTTTTCTACAAATATAAAAAGATCACTTAAAAATGATAGTTTCCGAAGTGATCCATAAACAGTAGATGTATTTTTCTTAGTTGTACACCTGATACGGTATTGGTCTATTCGTGCACCAACCACGGCACAAAATGAGAGTTCATTTTGTTCAATAACGTCTTAGTTACTCAACTAACAATCCTTAATTATCAGAAGTTGTTCTTTTCACATTAAAGTACTTTCAGAACACAATACTTTTCTATAAAACTAAATTGTCTATTAATACTCTCAATTAAACTTAATCCTTGTCTTGTTTAAATGTTTATAGTTTAATTCATGCTGTCTTTTACGAACGTTCTTTTAAAATTCCAACTATTTTATTTTTTAAAGATACCGTGAACTCGTCCACACAGTAAATGTACATATTACTTAAGGTTGCTGCATTAATAATGAATGTCAACGATATGAAGTTTTTGTATTGAAAATGTTTTGATAATGTAAAAATAATTTTTATCGATAATTATTTAAAATCTTACTCATAACTGATTTATTTATTCGTCCCCAGAGGAACCATATTAGGGCTCTTCGCCCTATTAGTATATTACCGACCCTCTCTAAAATTTTTGAGAAATTGATATTAAAGTACAAAATGCGTGCCTTAGGTTTATACACGGGCTCAAACGTATGAACAGAATTTCTCATAAGGCTCATAAGGATGGTTATGCATGCGTGATCGCCGACTGCTTCACTCTCTGTGTTTTTATCATAAAATACTAACCACAAAAATCCCACAATACCTTTATCAAAAGATAAGTTTTCATACTGATGTTCATAATATAAACATAAGACGCAAAGATCTTTTAGATATTCCTGTTCATAGACTTCAGGTCCTCAAAAAATCTTATTCGTATTGTATTGCACATTATATAAATATGTTACCGCATAAACTGAAATCCGCACCTATAAGTTCATTTAAGAGGGAGGTTAAGTCCTTGATATGTAAGGGTGAGCTTGTTGCAGCATAATGGAATACTCATTTGTAGGAGTAATTATTAATTATTAAACGATTAGTGTGCTATGATTGCTAGTGTTTAATAGGAATGAGTTGAGAATCAGACAGCCTTGAGTGAGTCTAAATTTCATTCCTTTTTGCTTCCCAGAGCAGCTTCAAACAATTATGGATGAATATTTTCGTATCAAATACTTTCCTTGTTCTACATAAAGCTGTTTTATATTTTTATGCTGCCTGTGTGTCGCAAATAAACCTTATTATTATTATTATTATTATTTAACTGCGTGAGTGTAAGTTATGGTAGAGCCAAGCAAGAAAAACAACCTTCATGTGTAGTATTGATGATATTTTTTATCATGCTAAACTAAAACTGCAACTCTGACTAAATAAATCTCCATGAGTGATAAATCAAAATATCTTAACGGTTGGTACAATTTTATGAATTTGTCAAAATCCACTTATTTATTTGCAATTCTTGCAAAATTAATACTAAAAGTGAGCAAACATAGCCAAGTGTGGACAAAAGAATGTTGCTGGAGGTAAAAAGACAGGGTCTATTGTGGTTACGTAATCTGGCACAATAATCATAATTAATCCTAACTCTATAGTGAAGGTAGTATTAGCACAGTATAAACACGAACAGTAATTTCACTCCTTGTCGGCGTCTTTGATATTGCTGTAACGAATATTTTTTTTAAATCTACTGCGCAGGGTGCCAGTGTCATGATAAATTGTCGTTTGTATGTAACAGTGGCGGCGTATATTTTACTGCTTATAGGCGTACTAGTTCTTTCTCGAATAGGGTTTGTATGAGGAAGGTGTTAACACAGTATAATAATATATACACTGTGGTGTTAATTTGTTTGAATGCAGTGAAATGTAGTTATTACTTTTGAAGGTTTTTATTAACACATGTTACATTATTAATAGGAATCAAAAATATAAAAAAGAAATGAGTATATACAAATGTAACATTACCTACTAAAAAACATATCAAGTGGACCAAAAAGTAATGTCGTTTTTTAACATTAAATGCAATAAATGCGAACAGCTAAGTGTATAACAGGTTGTTATTTTTTTAACGTGTCATTGTCTTAAGTTGTAGGTCTTCCTATCGATACAAGTGGGAATGATCAAAATTACTGGAATTGAAATTAAAAAACTACGAATGTTTTTGGTAGCAACTGTTGCATTACTACCTTTGTGAAACTAAAAGCATACAATGCCACCTATGTACATCTGCTGGTATTAGGGCTGCCATTCACCATAAATTGCACAAAAAATTGCAATTTCATTGTGTACAATTAAACAAGTCACTTAACCATACAATGTCTTTGATAGGATGTTAAAGTGCACAGTGAGCTGATAAAGTGATAAATGACAAACAAATATCGAAATGTGCAAAAACGATAATACTTTCCGGTTCCCTTATTACATACAGGAAGTACCATAAATATAATAAATGAGTACCTATCTTCAAACTTACAATTACTTACTACGAAAAAGTTACAAATGTTTTAAAATTATCAACTTTTCATTTTTCCTACTACCTAATCCAAAATGTCTATTTGCGAACTTTACTACAAAATAAATTCTCACTCGAATAAATAAAGCTATTAAATAATCGGAAGGAAATTGAGAACAAGGGGGCTGAAATGGAATCTGTCTTAAATTACCTTAAATTACCTCTTAGTTTTTCACCCACACAAGCTTCTATTGAAATTTGTGGAAACGTTTTACAAAATTTAATGTCCAACTGCCGTATATATTCACAAAATTGTACTGCTGGCATCTTTAAATTTCCAAATGTACTGTGAGTTTTTGTTTCGTAAGCTCTAAAATGTTTAATTCATGTACTGATTGTGCATAAGCTGAACACAACTCACAAGTATGTTTACTTAAACATTTTTTAATGAAATATCCACACACATAAGTTAATGCGTTTTTGGAAGGTAATTTAAAATTTACATAATCGGTGGTATCAATTGGCAAAGATAAAATATTTGATTGTTGAAACAATAAGGAATTAAAAGTATCCACTTGCTGAACAGTTTCATCTATATTGGACACAAGAATTGAATCTAAATCTTCAATACAGTTTGAACCTTCACTATGTTGAAAAAAATTTAAAACAAATAGTTTCTTAAAAGCTCGACAAAACTGAATGGACGTTGGATTTCTACAGTCTGCTGTCTATTTGAGCCAAAAAAGTTTTCTAAACTATCTTGATTTAATCGTCTAGTAAAAATGTGTTTAATTCCTTTAATTTCCAACTCTTTCCATATATTCAGGAAAGCTGAAATGGTCGATCTCCAACCATTTAAGGACGTTACTAACATTTTTACCGGTTTTATTAAGTATTGTTAAATTTTTGAAAAAAATATCCATTTCTCGCAGAAAGCACATTTGTTTGTGATTTCCTACAAAAGGTCTGTTATATTCGTTTGAAGTACCAAAATGTGAAGAATTAAACATATCAAACAGTTTATCCATTTTATCAATAAAGTTAGCAGTTTCAGTAGCAGCTGATGGTAATGCACCAAGAGCTATGTATGTACTCAATCCTGCTGCTACTGTTTCGCTTAACATTTGAACTGCGTATTTAACACGCATTTTTTGAAACTCACTGGGCTGTAAATGTTGATCTGTTAATTTTGGTGCTAGCCGTATTGACAAAACTTTATCAGAATTATAAAAGTGATCTACATATTTTTTATCTGTTATACCAGAACCAGTATTCATAGAATATTTGAAAAAGTTATTCCTAACTGATTTCATCAAATGAGGAACATCAAACATAAAATAAATTTTGGTGTCATCCACGTTGAAAAATGGTCTTTCTAACGTTATTCCCATATCCTTAGTAAATTTAACAAAATTTGATACTTGATCACTTATTACACCTAAAACATACCGTAATTTTTTTACACAATTGAAAATTATCCATTTTACATCAGCAGATGGACATGCAGATTGAAGCAAAAAGTATGCCACACTTTGTTTCCACTTTATATTTACACCACGTATCATAACTACCAACGCATTTCTTGCTGGTTTAAAAACTTTATTTGGTGGAAACCAAGTACTTCATCTTTATTTCTATGATAAAATAAATGCTCTTTAATTGACATTTCATCCATACATATGACACAATCTTTAGCAGATTCATTTAATGTAGACACCTTTGCTTTTAGAATTTCAAATATAAAATTATTTATGCCAACAGATACATCCCACTTACTTGTCATTCTACATAAGGTAGATTTCGAGGGCAATTTAAATGTCTTTTTTAAAAACTTATATACTTTAGGGCCCAAAAAGTAAATTATTAAAGCAAACTTTTTAAACTCATTACTATAACGTACACCTGTTATATGTGAACCATGTTGTAGTTTCCACTGCATCTTAATGAACTGTGCAATGTTTTCTGGAAAGTTGACATCACAATATTGCAGGAAGTCTTCATCAGAAATGGTGTTTGCCGTTGCTTTAGCTGAAGTCCTTGCCAACGTTCGTTTTAGGCCCATTATTCGACTTTTCAATTTCCTTTTTCGTGGTGAATTACATGTTAATGCTGTAGATGTTTGAGTGCCACATGTTACCAATTGGGTCTCTGCAATATATTTTATTATTACTGCTATATAGTTATGGATATATATGTAAACACCACTTTCTATACCTAATTCCTACATAAGCATTTCTGCATTAAACATAAATACTACTAACATATTATGTACTAATATACATTATGCATACCTTCAATCACAATTTCTGCTACACTACTACGATCTGGAGCATTTACATCTTCAATTGCACTTATCACCGGATCATAGTGAAATTCTACATTACGAAGTTCTAGAACAATTATTGTCAATACAACAAAATAACATGTATTCATTTATTCTCACCTTTTAACACCTTGTAATCCACTAGGACCTGGAGCAGTTAAATCTTTCATTGCACTTATCACCGGATCATAGTAAAATTCTACATTACGAAGTTCTAGAACAATTATTGTCAATAAAACTAAATAACGTGTATGTATTAGTTTATTCTCACCTTTAGCAGCTTGTAAACCACTAGGACCTGGAGCATTTACATCTTCAGGAACGTTCACAATCAGATCATACTGCGGATCTTCCACAACTTTCAATTCTAAAACTTAACATTTGATATGACTAAATAATTAAACAGAGTATTAATTTCTTTTTACCTTGTGCACCAAACAGTGTAGGAACAGCATTGTGCACTAATCTATTTTTTAAAATGTTTGAAAACATAGTTGCCTCAAAATGATTACTGCATAACTTTAGGTTGTTGTAACAATATTGTGCTGACTTACTTTCCATACCCTTCATACCTGAATTATTCAACCAAATCTGAAATCTTGAAATAATATGTAATTTACTAGGGTATAAATTAACATCACAACTGCGTTACCCGACGAGTTCCTTAGGGAATCTAACAAAGCTAATGTTTGGATTTTCTGCTATTGTGGTGCTGAACACTTATTAAACATTTTGTAGTAAAGCAGTTGAACTCTTTGTGCACAGTACGTGTTTAATATTAAATTGTTAAGTAGAAACGTAGGAATACCGAATAAACACTAGGAACAAACGGGAAGATACTACGCAACTTTTACATTTGTCATTACATTTTATTCAAACAGTAGGGGTGGTTTAAAACAACCTACAATAAACTTTATAGCTCTTGCACCTGTACTCGCTTCCTAAGTACAAAAATACGAAAATAAGCATGTACACCCGTAGGTATTTTATGTATTTATTATGGATAGAGGTTGATGAGCTCATAGTGAAAAAAAGACCGACATAAGCATATCATAAATCTCTTTGTTCAGTTTATATTAGAAATTAGACTTTTGGGTTTACTGTTTACAGTGCAATAAAATACATCTGGCGGTTCCTGAATGAGTCACACGAGTGACAGCATATTAATAGGTACTTCTACAAATGTTTTATGCCAAATGCGTACTAGGCTTGTGAAAATAGTACTGCGTACTAAATCTACAAAATGTAATAAATTTAGTACAATTGTATGTACTAACAATCAAAGCCCTATAAGTAAATAAAACATTCACGTAAAATTAGTCATTTTTTTGTCACAGTTCAAAGCGCAGGGTGCCACGCGCATTTGGCGCGAAATAAGTGTGAATTGATAAATTTCCTCTAGTGAAATTACTGTTCGTGTTTATACTGTGGTATTAGAAAGTTCAGTGTCAAAATTCTGACATATATATATATATATATATATATATATATATATATATATATATATATATATATAATAATAATAATAATATGCTTTTTAAACATTTTTATTGCATATTACATTAATGTACTATTCTGGTGGATTTTCGTGTCAAACTAAAGAGTTTGTTCAACTAATGTCTAATCTATGTTTTAA
This sequence comes from Vesta saturnalis, assembly GCA_036346205.1. Classification (NCBI taxonomy): domain Eukaryota; kingdom Metazoa; phylum Arthropoda; class Insecta; order Coleoptera; family Lampyridae; genus Vesta; species Vesta saturnalis. Next base: position 497,023 of record JARFJB010001071.1, read on the forward strand.
AACTTAATCTACTAATTTTTACTGTTTCAGTTTTTTACTCGAAAAGGTGTTCCTAATATTAAATCTCCAAGAGATTTATTCATTGACATAACTGGTTGTGACTTCAACGATCGAGTTGCTTTAGAGGCCTTAAGAAATACATTTAAAATGAAGCCTCATTTAGTTGGAAAACCGGGTATGGAACCTCATGATTCATTTGAAGCAACTTGGCAGAAAATCAAAGAAGGCGACATTCCGGTAGCGGCAAATGTTATTAACAATGTTGAAAATATTACTTTGGTTGATTCAGTACAAGCATAATATTTTTGTAATAATTAATTTGTTTTTTATTGATTTTATTTTTTTGCTGTAAATTTATTATTGAAATATATTTTATAAATAGTTCTAGTCAAAAAAATTGTAGTTTGGCAGATACTTGTAAATGTGTTTGTACTAATTGTGCTAAGAAAGGGAATTTAATAGATGTGAGTGAATCTGCGTGAAAATTTTAGTGTGTTGATATAAATGTATTTTCATGATATTATTTATCACACTTAAAGGTGATATAGTACACATACATTAAAATGTGTAGCTTTCCGGGCATCAGTTTGAAGAAAAGGGGCTACTACTTTCTACCAACAGAATATATAATATATATATATATATATATATATATATATATATATATATATATATATATATATATATATATATATATATATATATATATATATATATATATATATACAGGTGTCCCCGGATGGCGCACTCTTGTAAACTTTTTATTTTGAGTTTTGCCAAATGTTATTCTTCATAAAAAGTTTTGCTTGGTCTAAAACTTATTTTTATTTTAGGTAAAGTACCTTTTCTGTTCATAGTATGCCAAAATCTTGTTAAGAAAAGTTGTTCGGAATGAGAAGTTATGGCCATATGCAAATTTTCAGGATGATAGTCCTACTTTGATCAAATTCTTCATTTTTCAATTTCGTTTCAGGTGAAGTACTTTTTCTGTTGATAATACGCCATTATTTTACGAAAATTTATGCTAATTTTAAATTTGAGGATAATAGCATATCAAATATTTTTTATCACAATGAGACTACTCCAAATTCAAGAGCTTTGTGTGATAATGCAAGTCGAAATTCTAGTTGCATTTCGATAGCGACTGTCAAACAAAATCCCTTTCTGCGACAGTAAAGTTACATATCTTATGTACCATCACACACGTCAAAAATGTTAATGTTAGATCAGCGTATCTACTTAGTAAAGTGTTATGGCATTGGAAATGTCAGCTACAAATATGCAATACAACTATTTCACCAAAAATATCAAGATGTGCATATAACCAGGCAAGCAGCAACAAAAGTTATTAAAAAATTTGATAGAACTGGCGATGTGTAGGACACCAAGAGACTACCACGACAATACGATGAAGAGGAAGCTGCCACACTAGTAATTCTTAATTCAGTTCAAGAAACACCAAAATTATCACTGCGAAAAAGGTCAGAGAATTTGAGAATAAGTAAGTCACACATTCAGAGAATTTTAGTTAAAAATAATTTTCATCCGTTCAAACCCAAGTTTGTCCATAAGCTAGAAGACGGAAATGATGACCATCGATTAGAACTCTATCTACTCGTGGGAGAAAGAATAATGGACCATAGATTATTCTATCGAAATATTCTGTTCAGTGACGACTCAACCTTTTTGACCAATGGCGTTGTGTTGACGCAAAATTGTAGATTTTGGGCTCAGAACAATCCAAATTTTCGTATCAGAACCCGGAGTCAGCGTTTCAAAAAAGTAATCGTTTGGTGCGGAATGCTCCATAATAGAATCATTGGTCCCTATTTTTTGAATATTTTAAACCAAAATACATACTTGGAGCTTTTGAACAACTTTGTTATGACCGAATTAGAAGAGGAGAGTTTAGAGTTCAGAGGAAAGCTTTTCTATCAACAAGACGGATGTCCTGCACATTTCACACTGAGAGTTAGGGCCTTGTTAAATGAGCATTTTCCTAATTGGTGGATTGGACGCTTTGGTCCACTAAAGTGGCCGGCGAGATCTCCAGACCTCAACCCACTGGACTTTTTCTTATGGGGCTACCTAAAGGAAAAAGTTTACGCAAACGAATTAGAAGACGATTTGGAAAATTTAAAACAAAAAATCATAGAAGCTGTTGCTAGTGTGAATGAAGAAATGCTTTCATCGACCTACCTAGAATGTAGAACCTGAATAGAAGAATGTGTACTAAGAGGAGGATATTACGTGGAATAATTTCAATGTTTAGAATTTAATTTGTTTTTTAAAATATCCTAGATATGATGTATGCAGTTACTGCAATTGTTTACTACAGTTCGTTCCATTTTTGCATTAAATCATGCGAAGTTTACGCAATTTTATAATATCATTGAAATAGCAGTAATTGACCTACCGTACTTTGATAAAAATCAATATGGCATCGACAATAGCAGAAAGATCTTTATTATTAATTTTGCGACGGAAATTTACGTAACTCAATAACTTTTCGAATTTTATCAAAGTAGGACTATCATCCTGAAAATTTGCATATGGCCATAACTTCTCATTCCGAACAACTTTTCTTAACAAGATTTTGGCATACTATGAACAGAAAAGGTACTTTACCTAAAATGAAAATAGTTTTCGCTCAACTCTACTTGATTTTAAAAAATCGAAAGTAGGCTAAAACAAGTAATCTGTGGTTGACTAGGATGAACTGAAGAAATTTCTAATATAATAATAATAAAGAATTTAATGCCCAACAGATCGATTGATCCAATTACAGGACAACACTTTACAGCAGTAGCCAGAAAAGGAGAAAATACAGTAGGTTATAGGAATGATGCTATTAAAATAAAATAAAACACTTTACCTATTACATGTTTCTAAATGTTTAAATCTAAAACTAAATTAAATTACCACTGGAATGAATTTGACTACTATGCTAACTAATAAGAATTCTATCACTGATCTTAATCTTATAACTAGCGAGAGACGTTTTTGATTTCAGTAATTGTGCATTGATTAATATCACAAACATCTGAAATATTGTTGAAGTTTTTACACATAACAAATACAGGAGACTTAAGTAGAAGATTAGTATTTGCCGTAGGACAATTAAAGGTAACTAAAGATCAAGACTATAAACGTGGAACATGAAACTGAAGAGAAGATAATAGATACGGGCAATCAATTTTTCAATGTAAAAGTTTGTATAAGAATGTAATGCTGCTGACCACCCTCCTCTTTTCTAATGACTGTACATCATATTTTTCTATAGTAGTAGTTTTTTTCGATTTACTCATAAAGTATTAAATTTGTACACTTATGTTGTATATCAAATTTGAAAAAAATGACTTAGAAAATTTCTATTTAGCAAAAGTGACTTTTGAATCACAAAATTATCAATTTTTATAATTTTTTGCAGTAACTTATTCAAATATTTTTCTTTATTTCTATTCTCAATTATTAGGTTTCCATGGTGACCACGAACAAGGAATACTAGATTTAAGTATGTAGCTCATTTTTATCACAAATTTTAAAATTGGGACTTTTTTGTTAATAAGTATGAAACTGTTACGTTTAGACAAATAAACTTTTAAACAGACTTACCTTAATTTTTGACGTTAAATCGATCTGAGTAATAAATAATAGGGGTTTCCATTTGATTTTTTGAGTAACTTGCATTTTTTGATAGTCAAGTTTAGACATTCATAATTTTATTTTTATGAAAAATACAAATGTCATTTTTTGCAGACTGTTGCAATAAACCTTTGCCTACAACACCTCAAAGCATTGAGTATAATTATACTCAATGCTCAAAGTTTTATTCAAATTGTTTGACAGGAACAGAACAATTAACGAGTTATTACTAAGACCGCATCTGTCAATTTTTTTAGAAAAATGTTTTTTTTTAAAATGACTGAAATTTCGTATCTAGTTTATTTAACAAACTTACCTTAAAATTCGACATAGAATCCAAAAATGTATTAATATACGGGGTGTTCCATTTAAAATAGGCGACTAAGTACCGACTTCCGGTATAACTGGAAGTGGTACGAACGTGAAAATATTTTAGATGAGTTAGCCCTAACATCATTACTCTGTCACCAAATTTTCAAAATTATAATAAGTTTGGTTTAGCAGATACTCATAGGATCAGCTCCCAAAGGCGGACCCTGTATATACATACATATATATATATATATATATATATATATATATATATATACATACATATATATACATACATATATATAGATCATCCTATCTTTCTTGAACTCTTTGATGTTCCATACCATTCTGCTCCATACATCAACCGCAATCCTATTCTTTTTTTGAATAAGTATAGTACGTTAGCTAATGTCCTGAATAATAATATCTATAAATATACATTAACAATGTTTTTAATAAAAAAAACTTGTGTATATGTCCACAATTAGTAGTTTCCTGAACCGCAACCTTTTCCATCCCATGTTGATCCCATTATATACAGCTTTATGAACGCGAACGGTAAATCCTGAACGTTGCAAGTTCGTTTGTACGTTGAGTCCGTTATCTAAGTAGTACGGTAAGCAATTCCTTTATATTATTATAAGTTTTTGTTCTTAATATTAGTCAAGTTGCTTTGGTTTGTGTGAATCCTTGTGATATTGCAGGATCACATTCCATTAATATAAGTAATTTGATTGTAATCTCATTATATTTAGAATTTACGTCAGTTCTACATACATAAAGACAAAATTTACATCAATTGGGGCTTGAACCTTGATAGCGCAGTTGGTTAGCGCGGTACTCTAGCAAAGTACATTTCGTAGGTTCAAATCCTACTTGAGGTAGGCTTTTATTCATGTATTTAATAAAATTAAGAATAATTTTTAATTCTTTTATACATTATTTTTATCACGAAAAGAATTTCTGACAACAAGCTATATAAATCTGTAATAATTAGTAAATCACACAGAGTAAGAAAAGCTTATACTGCACACGGATTTTATATATTTAATACTGGAAAGGTAATGTTTAACAATTGAGTGTACATTGGTACACCTAACCAATTTCTCTACATTTACCCAGCTTTGATAACTGCAAATACTTATGTTAGTAGTACTGTTGTTAGCAAATTCCAAATATCGGATACTTTCTTTAGGAATGAGTGCTTAGCAGTCACAGCTGCTTTCCATGTTAATGGTATAAAAGTTGGCATGTTTACATGAAAAGGTAATAGCTGAAAACACCTGTTGATGTAGTTTCTAATTTCGTATTTTAAAGCATTGTTTTAAACATATTATTATACATCAAGGGAGAGAAATGCATTAGTTTATCCGCGGTGCAATTTGTACAATGCATTTCATTCCAGGGATGTACGTACCAAGTTGTACACTCGACCAGGGTATACTTAGTTTTTAACAGATTTACTTCCTGTTTGTGACTAGAGAATCGGACTTTTACTCTCCCAAGTGAAAAATACTATATTACACATCAAGGGGGAAATGCATTGTTTACCGCGGTGCAATTTGTACCCGAGGGTGAAAAGGAATAGTGGCATTTCGCTCCAGAGGTGTATATACGATTGTTGTACTCGCTCAGAAGTTTACCTAGCTTTTAACGGATTTCAGGGTATTCGTCAATAACTTTAAATAACCATGTTAGTCGAGAATGAAGTATGTATCATGGTAATGAGTTTTGATTTTTTTATTTATAATAAATTCCTACGTGAGTAAGTTTTTATAGTCATTATTTCCATAGGAAATAAAAAGCAGTCTTAGTTCCTGGATAAATTCTAACATATTTCAGTTATTTCTAAGTAAAATTGTCTATTTTAGTAAAGTAGCAGATATGTTCTAATTTTAGTCATCCGGTTTTTTATTACCTACCTTCAAGAAGGCTTAAATACCCGTAGGTACCGGTACGGAAAATAACTTTTGTACAGTACACTTAATTTACAGTTAATAAAGTAAATAAAAACAATTAGCTATTTTCAATCCACTACGTCGTGTCTCCAGTCCCCGTTTTGTGATCATAAACTTTGTCTCTCACGAGTGCAAAAATCATTTTCTACACTACATGTATTACCTCATTTTTACTATTTATGATCGTTCCATGTATTGCACCCTTAATCATAATAACTACTAATTTTCGTATCCCACAGCATTTGGGAAAAGTGCAATACTAACATTAGGCGACCATTCATCCCGTATTATACGGGACAATCCCTTTTTTAAACATTTCATTTCATACATGTAATTATTTGAATAAATTACGTAAATGTTTCGTATTTATAAGGAAGTCCCCTTTTTGTCCTGCTTCTGACGTTTCATAAATTAATCAGTCTAGAAAGTACGAAAAAAATAGGTCAACCTTCAGATAAGACACAATAGGATGACATCACAAGTTATACAATTTACGAGACCACTCTAGCACTTTTGTCGACTTAAATAAATAGCGCGCGATCCCGCTTATGAGGCAGTATTAAGTACGAAGTCTAGCCCGAAAATTTTCTTACGACGCCACGACGGTGTCTTGTACGTGCGGAAAATAAATATACCGGTGCGTGTAAATAAATATAGTGTAAATAGTTCATTAATTAAGGTTAAGTGTTAATAAATAATCGTTTTAGTGTAGTTTGCATCTAGCACGCTAGAAAATCAGAAAATGCCAAAAACAAAGTGTACATTTAATAGAGATTTGAAAAGTGAGTATCCATTTATTAAAAGGCAACCTCAGATAGTGATGCAAGGTGCTTAAAATGTTGTGCACAGTTTTCACTTGCACATGGTGGAAAAGAGGATATTGTTCAACACATATCGACGCTTAATCATAAAAAGGCAAATATTGCTGCTTCTAGTAGTAAAGACACATTTAGAAATGAAGAACAAAAGAAAAACTGCGATTGAATGTACTTGGCCATACCACAACGTGTCGTTGTATGGATTGCACCAGTAAGCTAATAAAAAGTTGCTTCCAACAAAAATTTGCATGTGCTGGAACCAAATCTGAAAGCCTTGCGTGTTACATTTTACAAAAGGAATCATTAAGCTCCATACAAAATGATCTTGGAACGGTCAATTTTGTAACCATCATACTGTTCAAATCACAGGAGCGTAAAAATTTGTCCTGTAGGTACTCGTAAGATATTTTATGAAAGACAAGGGCATTCAAGTACAACTTTTTGAAGTTTTAAGATCTTCCAGGTGAAGCTTCAGACATTATATGTATTATTAAAACGGGTGACAAATACGAATTAACAAAAGTAATGTCATTGTGTACTTATACTGTTCGAGTTGAACAATTAAAAGAATTTTATGATTTTGTTAATGTTGAAGCTTGGCTATGGTTTCTTCACTCACAAGCTTATACATTTTATAAATGCATGCTGCAAGTGGAATCTGAAAAATCTTTAGTGGTAGAAGTATACATGGTTTTATCAAATTTAAAGCAACAATTAATAGACGGACAAATGAAGTCTTTTTGCCAAATTAAGTTAAAACTATTTAGTAGCTTTGATAAACGAAGAAGAAGGCCTAGCTGTAGCTCAGTTGAAAACATCAGTGACCATGTTTTATACCTTGTATAGCCTATTTAGATAAATGGATGCAAACGTTTCGTTGGGTATTACTAAAAAAAGAATCTCTGTGGTCAGACGTTGGAAACTCATTAACCGTTTTTTCAAAAACAACATCCTGATATTCATATAGATGAACTTTTTGATGAAATGTGTGTATTACAAAACATTAAAAAGATGTACCTTTTCAAATAGTTTTGATACAACGTGATCATCTGGGCTTTTCCTTATAGTTGGATTTAAATTTGTATTAGATTTTAAGGGATTACTAGCCCAATGTGATAATTTTTTTGTTAAATTTAAGTCTGTGGTTACGTTGACGTGCGTTTCAATCAACTTCACTTTTCTTTAACCTATTGGAGACTAATTTAGTTTTTTCGGTATTGGTAATGTGTTTATACATTGAATATTGTGCATCAGCTACAAAACAAAGGAAATTTGTTATGTGTAGTACATTTAGATAATTAGAAGTATATTAAAATAATAAATAAATAATATTAAAGAGACTTACATAAGAATTACGTTTGTTTTGTAAATAAATCTTACCTAATCCAAAAGGTTAACAAGAATTCTTTCTCAAATTAAAATTAATCAACAGATGCAAATTTTAGAAACCCAACGGATTTTGTTTATTATAAAGAATAATGCATTTTTAAAGGTAGAGTTAGCAGCATCAATTATTGTTTGAGGATACATAAATATGTAACATTTAACTAATTGCTTATTTAACACACTCAGCAAGTTTATGCACACTCAGCTTGAAATTAAGACATGCTTGGTTAGATTCTAAAACGATAATAAAAAATTGTCACTTCGGAAAATATAATATTACTCATGTTATGGTACAAGTATGAGATTACAATTATAAAAATGACAAAAATTAAATTGAGCCAATGTTGCCACATCTAGTGGCCCAGGAAAGTTATAAAAATTTCATATACACATACCCCAATATTAATGCAAGCACCCCCACATGGAAAATATTAAAACTAAATTTTGACGATTCTATACAAGTTGAGCAAATTTTTTGTAAGTCTGGATAGATGAGTGTATATGTTCGTAAGGGTTAAACCGTCCTGAGCTATACGGCTCAGGATTGTTACGTTGGTTCAGGTTTGTATGCTCGCATACGTACTTCGGGCTCAAGATGGTATAAAGTATATATATATATATATATATATATATATATATATATATATATATATATATATATATATATATATATATATATATATATATAACAATAAACTACATACAATCTAGCAGCCTCACTCGCATTCCCTTGGGCAACACCATAATAATAATAATGAATATCGGCATATTCTTCATTTGAAAACATGACTCAGGAAGGAAAACACGAACACGCACAAAAACAATAATAATAACAAGAACAAGAACGACTCAAAAACTAAATTACAATATCACTACAACAGAAAGAACTCGTATTGAAATCAGCAAAACTGTAATACCAAACAAATTTTGACAACTAACATACTAATGTCAAGTCGTTGCTACGGTGATGAAAACATATCAGTAAAGGAGACGTATTTCTTGCCGTAAATGTTCAGATTGATTGAAAAGTGAGGGACAAATCGTCAATTCTCATCTACTCTACCATATTTTTGAAGGTAATTTTATGCTCTAAAAGTTTTTCCTGAGGTGTATTCCTGTAACAATTCAGTAATTAGTACGTCAACCATAAGTTTTTTTCATATCGTTGTGAAGCTTATGAAAAAAGGAAGTTTTTCCTTTATCGGCCATGTATCAAATCCATCTCTATTGGAAAATATTCCTCTTGGAAATTTGTCTTGGGATTTGAAAAAAAATCATTTCTGAATTCATTATGTCATTAAAATGTTGAATGATGAGTTTGTCTCGAATGAATTCAATATTCTTTAAGGCAATTTCATCTTCTACAAATTTCTCCTAATGTGTTTTCTTGTAACTCTTCTAGTTTGGAAGATACAGCGTGATTTAAAAAATAAGTCTACGAAATAGAAAAAATTAAAAAAAAGTTAACATCCTGTATTAACAATTTTTTGTTCCTTTTGGCCAGAGGAATCAGCTGTTTTCGTTTTGGCCATCGATTTTGGGTCACCTATATATATATATATATATATATATATATATATATATATATATATATATAATATCTCGCTTAAGGCTTCCACGAGTATATTAAATAAAACATCCATTTTCGGAAAATCTCGTGTATATTATATATTTATAATTCTACGTTTCGAAAACTTCTCGTCGTTTTCGTTTTCAAGAATGACAATAAAGTGAAATTGAAATATGGGAATTTTTATATTGATCTTGAGGTATTGTAAGAATTTCAGGAGGTTTAGGTGGTAATGATGACAGGATAATTTTGATAATAAGATTTTCGAAATTATCGGCAATCGTACACTATCGTTACGTTTATTTAAAGCATGTGGACGTTTTCAATTTCGATGGCTTCTCTAATAATTCTTCCTCGTAAATGGTAATTTGGTGCTAGTAATTTAATTTTAGTAGTATCTATTTTATGACCGGTTTCCAAAGTTGCTAGTGAAGAGCTAATGTGCTTTTACTGAATTGCTAATTTATGTTCTTGAGCTATAATACAGAATTTACGATTTGTTTGGCCGATATAACTATTTAAACAATCACTACATGAAACTTTATACACTCCTTGGCATTCACCGGTAATTTGTCTTTAGGATTTCTTGTTAACTGGCTTAAAATTTTGTAAGGTTTGAAAATTGTTCGAAAATCATTTTTAGGAAATTGTTTGGCAATACGATCAGTAACACCTTTGATGTATGGTAATGTAAGGTGTTTTTTAGTTTTCGTCCTTGTAGCCGAAGGTCTTGTTTGTATATTGGAGATGTTAATCTTTTTCATTACGTTGTTAATTTGCCATTTAGTGATATATATATATATATATATATATATATATATATATATATATATATATATATATATATATATATATATATATATATATATATATATATATATATATATATATATATATATATATATTACTACTTCGGGACAGTATTTGCTGTACATCAGGCACTTCGGCCACTTTAAGGACGTCCTCAATGATCCTGTCCTCAAAGTGACCGATCGGTGATAAAACTTTTTTCATTTTTGGTTGTTGTAGCATGCAGTTGGTGACGTTTATATGACTAATTTATTTTGACCAATAAATTATTTAATTAGAGTGTGATAATTTTTTTATATTTTATATATTTCATTAAGTTTTGTGTGTGGCGAGTGCTACATTATACTAGTATTTCTTCGTAAATATAATTTATGTAACGTTCCATTCACTAGAGTAACTTACTAAATCATACATACATACATAACCCTTACGCCACTCTCTAACCAGGTAGGAAATACCGTCTTTGCCTCTTGTTTATTTATCGTTTACAATCTGTTTCGATGTTTTACTATCATTACATACCTTCACTATGGCAAGATACATGTACTGTTTCTGATACGTTCTTTTGATTCCTAAAACTTCTTATCTTTCTTTCCCTTTTCATGCATTCTGCTACATTCAACCAGGTATTTCGACATCTGCCACTCAACCTTTCGTTCATTTCGTTGATTTTTTCAATGTGGCTAAACCCACAAAGTGTATTCGTTTCATACAATCATTGTGTTGTTCATCTCACACTCCGTTATTATCTACTCATTTTTCATTCTATTTCTTCTTGTCTTATCACATACGCTCTTCAGAAATATGAGTTCATAATGTTTATCTTGCTCTGGTGCTTTTTACCTTCCAACCACATATATTTTGTAGTTATAGAAGGTTGTGCAATCGACATTTTTTTCACTATCGCTAAATCGACTTATTACCTCATTTTACAACAATTAACCGTAATCTGTGCGTACTTGAAATGTATCTAAGCTTCATTTCATCCTATCTTTATTAATTAGGTGCAGTTTTTTTTGTGTTTATAATATATTTCTGAAACGACTGCATATTTTAAAGGTACAAACATACCAACACACAGATCTTAAACATAACGATTAGTTATGCGCTATTGAATTTTTTCAATATCTATTTTTTTCAAGTTAGCACCTCGATATCTATTAACCTTGATCTAACATGCATGTTTAGACGGCCATCTGACAGATTGTTGTTGTTTTTACAATGAAGCCTATGTTCTTTAGGAACATTACAAAAGAGGTTTCATAATTATCCTAAAAAATTATTGTTACAATTTTTATTCCATTTTAGTTTCAACTTTCTAGGTTGGAAGGTCATGTGTTGTTCCACACCAGATATTTTTGACATAAGCAAGTCTCACTTCCATTAGGTCCATGCTCTCACAGACTTCCTCAAATTTCACCAGCGCGGTTTGAAATTCATCTTCATTCTTACTTAATAAGACTGTATTACCAATATACACTACATTCACGTCGCCAACCATTTGCATCAATGTACACTTGCCTAAGACATTTATCCTTGAATACGTTGTACAGCCATAGTGACATCAAGCAGCTTTGTCGGACTCCTTGCTCTATTCTAAAGTAATACTCAAACATTCCCTTACCCTGTCACATGCCCTGCTACGGTCATATACTTCCCGTGTCCTGTTTACTAGACATACTTCATATTCATTTAATGTGTTCCATGGCTTATCTATATTCATTTATTCATACTCGTTTTCCAAATCTACAAACGTACAATACAGCTTTTACAAAAACTTTTATGTCACCTGCTGGATAGCATCTAATCAACGCATTCTCTCCCAAAAAGTAGGCCACCTTGCACATACCAAATCCTACTCTGAGTAATTGGATATACTATATCAATTAAAACTTCTAAATTTTTCGACTGGTACTCTTAGAAAACTGATATCCTTGTAGTTTTTGCAGTCACTTTTATTCACGTTATTCTTATTCGTTGGCACATCGATCTTACTCTTCCAACCACTCGGTACTTTTCCACACTTAAGGTATGCATTAAATAATTCAGTATTTGTTCAACCTTTGCACCTCCACATTTCAGCATTTTACTAGTAATTTCGTCCCGCCTGCGCTTTACCATCATTTAACATTCGCACAGCTTTCTTTACCATATATTTAACTCAACATCATCCCCAGTTTCGTTCCTTATCCCTTCCACATTTTCTTTATTTAACTCTTCACTCGACTTATTCTCACTACTGTAGAGATTTTTAAAATATTTCCGTAGTATTTTGTTCCTAGTATTCAGCACCGCTATTGCGGCATGATTTGGGGAACGCTTTCTATTTTAATTCACTTCCACAAGAGTTTCTTATTTCTTTCAAAATCGTTCAGCATTTTCTCACCTTACGCTCTCCTTAATTCCTTCTTACTCATCATTACAGCCCCCTTCGCTTCTTTATGTCGTAATCTGTACACTTTATATAACCGCTTTTCGTCAGTCTCATTCTTGCATCAATCATTGCAATGTGCGCATTTTCTTTCTTACATATTACTTTTTTACAGATTCGTTCCACCAAGTCCTCTTTCTGTTTTCCCATATCAGTGCGGCACAATTGACAACATAGTCCTTCAAGCGCATTCCCGTATTTTTAAGGTCGTCGTCTTCCATTTGCTCGTTCGCATAATTTAATTGATTTTCAACTGGATGTGTCATTCTCGCATCGACGTTTAGGTTTCCTACTTTAGTTCTGGACGTTCACACTACGATTGACTTCTTTCTGGAGAAGTAAACCAGACGTAGTGCAAACTAAATCCTAAGCTAGTTAATTAATTTTTTAATATATTAATTTTTTCACAATTTTTGTTTCTTTGGATAAAAATAAGGTAACGAGAGTAAACAATCGCAGGGTGAGAAAATTTTGATACTGACAACTTTGTGAGATTGAATATCCGATGTTGTAAGCGCTGATTTCTTAAAAATTTCATCCTTTATCTTTCGTTTAGTAATATTAAAAATTTTACAGCAGTTTGTTATTTATTAAAGTGTGTCCCAGAATATCAGAAGAGTAATAAATCAAGTTATTACCGAAATAGTGTCGTTTTTTTTTGAATGGAAGCAGAAAACCAAAATCAGTAACAAACCGGGCTAGTTTAAACGAAAATGCTGTAAATATGCCGCCTGCAAAATATTGTTTTAAATAAATACGGAACAGGTAAACGGCAAACAAAAGACTACCCTTTAAAATTCGCGTTTAAGTCTGAAGATCAGACAACTCAGACATGCGGTTGGGATTTCAGTGTACTAAAGATTGTAGATTTTTATATGTTACCGACCTTATAGTATATGCCTTTAATAAGTACGCCACTGACCTGTCGCCTTCAAGATGATTTATTACTCTCTGACATTCTGAGACGCACTTTACAAATCAAATATCTCTTAAATTAGCAATATTGGAAAAAGTTAAGGATTATGAAAAAAAAAATGAAAAACGCTTTTTTTTGTACGATACGAAAAACTAGTTTGATATTTAATGTTGTTCCAAATAGGTTACCACACCAAAAGTAATTAAGAAAATTCAAAACTGGGTATTGGATTGTTGGCATTTTAAAATAACCGATGCGCAGAAAAAATACTTGGTAATGTGCTGCTATGAAATTGATGGCAAAATAAATGTTGCACCTCCTCATCATTGAGCAAAAATGTGTATAAGTGCAATTATCATCAAAGAGATATTTATGTAATTTCTGATAGATTTATTACGACATTTGGAACCACAGATAACACGATGTACACTTCATCAAAAATTGTAATTAAAGCAGTAGACTGATTTTGAGTATTGAAGTGTGATGAATTTGTTATGACGGAATAACATGTAAACCAGCAATAGGCTCATTTTTCTGAAATCCAAAGAAAATTTTCATAAATGATTTTCTTCTCAAATATCAAACAATAGATAGTAAACATTATGGCGATGTTTTTGTTAAATAAGCAAAAACCTTAGGTAGTTTTTGTGGAAAAAGGTCATCACAACAACATGATTTCACAGATCAGTATGTAAAGGAGATGATAAAATAAATTTAAGAGATACAACAATTGAAACTTTCACCATTTTACATGTTAAATAACACTTTTTTGGGAAAAATGGCGTGAAATTATTTAATTATTTATTTTCAACCTAATAGTAAAGTGTAAAAAACATTTTTATTAATATTGCGATACAATTACAACTTATCGCCTCTTTAACACCCCAAGTCTTGACTCGAGGTGACGCCATGACATGTCGAGTAGATATGTGTCGATTGCTCCTATACTAAACTGCAAACTATGGCACATAACGGTTGTGGATGCCAATTAATTTTTCTACTTCTGCAATTTTATTTGATAAAAAATATTTTGATAAGTACTGAAATTGCGATTTTGAATCGTGAGCAAATTTTTCAATTATGTTCACAATTAAGGTGCATTCGGATTTAATTCTAATTTCCAAAGATCTACTTCTACCAAAGAAAAGTCAAACGATTTTGCCACGTTTTTAAAGTAAATTAATTTTTTTAACCAGTAAAACCAATTTTAAAGGAGCATCAGGTTTTTTAATGTAAGGTTCTTTTCCGTGCAGTTAACTTTTTTAATGTAGGTACACTGATGTTTAAAGCATCTGCTGCTCTACCACGTGCTGCTTCAACATTACACAACGGTCCAAAATTATCTTTCTTTCCGCAAAAATACTCATACACATTAAATATTAGCAGCTTATGGCAACTTTCAACACTTTCAACATTTTCAAACACATTGAAAGCATATCCGTCACTAAATCAGAATGAAATTTCTCTAACATTTATTACGAATTGGGTATACCTATTCATTATATTTTGACTATGTTATTAAAATCACATTAAACCCTTTCTCTATTAATCACATTTATATTTACAGTTAGATAAAATATTTTCGCTTAATTCAAAAATTATTGAATTATTACAAACGAAGGGAGAATACTATTGTTCTTTTCAAAATATAAGTTGACAATAAGAAACTAATTTCGTTCACTATTGTTCTTTTCAAAATATAAGTTGACAATAAGAAACTAATTTCGTACTTACTCTAATCAGTTTCTGTAGCGGTTCATGGAAATTTTATGTACGTAGTTGTATATAACAGAAAATCAATTACTACAGATAAAGACGTCCTTTAACGACAGGAAGACAATTATATTTATTAATCACTTATTTTTACACACATGACTCCTTTAAAGCCTTTCACTATTAATTGCATATGCGTTATTTTTTGCAAATTAACGCTTTCTTTTGATGATGCATGTACTTTGTAATTTTGTATCCACGTAAAAATTATTCAAGTATTTAGTGGCACTGCCTTACGCTTTTAAGTGGATGTTTTCCATGCCGCGCCACACGTCTTAGACTATTATTATTTTTTTACGCAGGTACATCAATTTAAAATGCTTCTAACGTAGAGCGTTTTTCTTAGTTTACCGGCCGCGGTCAGAAAACCTGAATCCACACTTATGAAAATGTAAACATAATTAAAATACGTATATTTTGGGTATGTAATCGTGTATTTACACGTAATACGAATACACTCCTTAAATATTAATGGAAAATTATTTTGATTTTGATTTATTATGAGTTTACTAGAAATTAAATTGGTATGTTAAGTTTTCAGCTGTGAATACTTTTACGACTTTAAAACAAATGCTTTTAGCAACTTTAGGCTTACATTATAATTTGATTAAATTTCGCTAAATTTGTCCTTTTTGATTGTGACATTCTTCATTGTTAGCTTCGTAGTTGGCTTTTTCATATACGTACCCTAAGTACTACGGCAGGTTTAAATTGGCGTTTTCAGATTTCATATATTTATTTGTCATCTTAATTAATTTTTTTTTAAATAATTACTGAACACGACATTATCGAAAATTAAAAAAAAATTAATAAAATGATCACATACCCAAAAGATAATTATTTTAATTTTGAATAAACACTCACCTCATCTCACGAGTTGTATTAATACAAGCGCTAATCCGTTTTTGAAACATTCATTTCATACTATATCTCGCCGGACATGTTTACACAGTTCAACTTAAACTTAAAAGTGGTCAACGTTATTAAATGAATTGGCATGTCTAGGATTTTTTTTTATTACCATATTGTGAACCGTTTAATATGTATAAGTTATGCTCTTCAGTATAATAAATGTACCTTTGTATACGATTGCGCAAGCTCATTATAAATTATAAAATTCTAGTTTACACGGCAACTTTGACAACTGTTCATAGAGAATGTGCGACGTGTATAAGAAACGTAAAATGTATTATAATTTTGTAAATTATTTCAAACTAGATAGACTTTAATTAGCAAAATTAACAAACGGTAATGTGACGAAATTAATATTTACCATTTTATTAGATTATTGTGAATTAAAAACTACATTTTAATTTAGTTTCAACCATACATACTTTAGAATTTTCAGTTTAAAGTAAACGGCCTTCGTTATTCTCGCAACAATTTTCACTTTACGAATTATAATAATAGTGACGAAACGTAATAAAATAAAGTTTCTCTAATCTGTGATATAAATCTATCTGCTTTAGTGATTTAACTTCTAATGTGCATACTATTGTATATATCCTATTAGAATTTTGTAAAAGAAAAAAAATGTTTCACGGAAAATTAAGAATACATACATGCCGCGTTGTACTATTAACTTCATTAGTTTGGTTTATAATAGACGTTATAATTTTATCGTTTTATTCGGAATGCCTTGGTGGTGCTTGTAAGAAACCTGGAGAGTATGATGTTGAGGTTCCTGAAGCTCTAGTTGGAGCTACTGCAGAAGAGAGTCATGAAGATAGTCATGTCAGCAAAAGAGATGACAATCATAGGTAAGTTATTGTGAAACTTTGTTTAGTAACAGTTTTAAGATTGTGGGTTGAATGGGAGCTGCTTGTGTTTTTTAACACAGGAAATTACCTATAAATTGAACTTAACCTGTTCCATTGAGTTACTATTATTAACTCCTTGTTGTTATCACAAATTAAGCAGCATTCTTACTTTTATGATCCATTTAATTTTTTTTACTGCATGTTTGATAACATTAAAGTTTTAGGTTGATTGTGTTTACGGTTGTAAATTAGCAGTGAAAACTGTTGTTTAATTGATGTGTGGTTAATTATTAAAACTTCAAAATACGTAATTAAAATGCTTGTGGGTTAGAAGAGCATGCAAGATAACTTCCCAGCATAAACATTTTGTTGAGGAAGTCTTAGTTTAAGAGTTTATAAGCAATAATGCATTGTGCACTTCTACTAAAGCTGCAGATAACGTAGAGAAGAAAACACAAGATCCCAAGTGTGGAATTTGAGAAGATTTAATTATTCAGATTGTACAGGTGTAACTTGATTTGACTATCTATTTACTTTTCCTTTTTTCCTTGATAAATTTAAATTAGCAACTATCAACCGTGATTTAAGTCTCACATGGCTTTTGATTCAATTACTTTAGAATAGAACAGGAAGAATATAAAGGGCAGGGTTAGAAGTTTCTTGTGGCATTGGTCAATTTTTTTTGTGCAGTTGTTGGCATTGATGGTTTTAACAATCTAACCAGTTTAAGCAGCATGGTATAATAAAAATTAATTATTTTCCAAACAGGTGTAATGATGTTAGGTAAATGAACTAATTTAGAAGATTAAAGTTTGCAAAAAATTGTCATTTACAATAACAACCATTCGTAGAATAGAGTTATTTTTGTATCCAATCAGGTAGCATATACACTTGGTTGCCTAGGAACTAAGTTTTGTGCAGATTCATGTATGATGCCAGTTTTATTATTTTGACATAATTTTGTCACTTTTTCTATCAAGCTAATCTTTGATTAATTTTATTTCGAGTACAATATAAACCCTCTTAATGATGTGTTTAGATAAATCAACTGTATAGATTGATAAAAGTAAGGATTGATGTAAGATGGGGAATGGGCCATTTTTTAAAATTATACTGTAAAATTTTTGTTTAACTGAAATGAGTTTCTGCATTTTGTATGTTAAATGTTTATACAAGAAATCATATTTTGAAAAAAGTCCTTAATTTTTGAAATAATCAAATTTAGAATCTAAAAATTATTAATTTTATTAAATACATAAATAAAAAGTCTACCTCGAATAGAATTTGAACTACGTCATGTACTTTGCTAGAGTACCGCTTTAACCAACTGAGCTATCGAGATACAAGCCCTAATCGATGTAAATTTTGTCTTTACCTATGTAGAACTTCTATTCTAAATATAATGAGATTACAGTCAAATTACTTATATTAATGGAATGTGAGCCTGCCATATCGCACGGATTCCACACATACCAAAGCAACTTGACTATTATTAAATTATTACAGGTTTTGTTATGAATGAACAAGTTCAAAAGTAAATATATAATTAAAAATTATTACTAATTTTATTAAATACATAAATAAAAAGTTTACCTCAAGTAGGATTTGAACCTACTACATGTACTTTGCTATAGTACTGGTCCCACCAACTGAGCTATCGTGAGACAAGCCCCAATAATAATTTTTAATTACATCTTTACTTTTGAACAAAACTTATAAAAATTTAAAATCTGTATTTGGCCCAAAGTGTCTGCTACTAGGAGGCACTTTGGTCCATCATATGGGGCAGTTTGGGCATACTATTTTTTCAAACAAAAGTTTAGGATACTAAACCAAAATCAAATTTTTACAAAATAGAAAAATACCCAAACCTTGTTTTAAAAGAGTATAGTTATATGTAAAACCAAATTATTTTACATTATATGCAGAAAAGTCAAAATCAAAATAAAATTGTCTAGCTGCTCTAGATGTTCCTCCTATTAGTAAAGGATTAAGGATAGTTTTAATACAACGTCCTTTCTCTCTACTGTTGAAATGTGTCTTGTGTCTGATTCAATAAACCTATCATGTTCTTTTTTTCTGAAATACACCACCTCAAATTCATCATTTTGATACACTTTTTCAATCCTTCCGACGTAATGCATAGTCGATGATTTTGTGCGAAGCAAAACTAACACAAAGTCATTGACTTGCAGTTCATCACATAGCACTTGAGAAAATTCATCACTGAGATCTAGGTCTGAGTTCCCATAATCACCTATGTGAACTTAGCACCCGACTTTATTAAAAAAAATTCTGAAAGCGGGTGCTGTTTCCTAATCGTTTGTACCCGTTTGTAACGCTTTCCGTTTCGTTTGTACCCTTATGGGGATGGAAATAAGGAATATTTAAATATTCCATAAGGCGTAAATTGTCATTTTTTAAGGTATTCGAATTCTGAAAGCGGGTGCTACTTCCTCATCGTTTGTACATATATTTTTTATTAGAAATCTCGAGATCTTGGCCATAATAGAAAATGCTTTGCCTATTACACCATGTTTACAGTTTGCATTCATAGTTCTACATAAGCAAATAAAAAGAATGAAAATTGCATATTTAGTTAATAAAATAAAAAAAATGTACGTATGTTTTGAATTATTAAATATAGAAATAATTTTAAAACATTTTGTGTATGTTTGATACTTTTTGTATTTTTTATTTTTTTTTAAATTTTTTATTTGTACTTTTTTTTGTATTTATTTTGTAGTTTTTGTTTGTAAATTATTTTGTTTTATATGTCTAAATATATTTTTTATTCGTTTAAAATATATGAGTAGAACAGAGACACCTTGGCTGTCATTTTGTTTTTTTTGTAACGTCAAAAGCTCCGCCATTTTTGACGTCATAGGCCAAGCCCACTTTCATATAGGTAAAATTTTGCGGTGCGAGGCTTTCAGCCAACGCTCTTTCGGCAATCCCACTCCAACCCTCCCGAACATAATCGAGATTATGCAAAATAGCTTAGGTATCATTTAAATAAAAAAGAAACTAGGTTTACAGCACTTGTATTTTTACATAAACAAATAGGTGACTACATTTTTTATAAATGTTATTTAATTAACAGAAAAATTATAATTTGTAATATACAATTTTACACTCAAAATACAATTCTGTCAGAAGTTCAGAAGTAACATTAACAGCAAACTAAAACCATATTCTATAAAGGAAATAGAACCCATTTCCCAAGCTTCCGTGCTATCCACAAAGAACCGTAAGTTGGACTTAGAAGAAGTGGCTTTAAAGAAGCGAAAATTGGACTATATACAACATGCTAGCAGTATAAAAGAAAAGTATATGAATTTATTGGAAAAAGAACAAACAGTGACAAGAGTTTAAACAAAATATTATTAACTATTTTAATTCTTATTGTGACAATCTGGATACAAATGGGACTTATAAAATGTCTACCTTCGTTGTTAATAATAAGAGACAATACCCACATGTTGGAGCACTTGCAGAAGGAGATGGAATAACAACTGTTTACTTTATAAGATGTTACTTGAAGAATTATTTTTTAATTGTAAAGAGAAAAACCTATACGCGAAGGGTTTATTTTTGGTCCTTATAATGGATTGGAGATATTTTCTTTACCAAACCAAGAACCTTTTATTACATTTAATACGAACGATACGGCACATTTAATGTGCTAAAATAGCGACTATTGTACCACATTCTCAAGCACTAGAGACTTTGAAACAAGAATGTTTTACCCATCAAGGTGTGGAACAAATTAACGATCTTCGAATGCAAGAAATTAAAGGTAATACTAAGACTACAAACTGTAGGAAATTGGAACAGTTATGCGAGGGAAATAAATTGCGTTATATATTACAAGTAGAAAATATGGGCTCGTTGTACATATCTAAGTATTGGTTAGAAAGGGAATTGGAAGAACAATGTATAGATTTAAATTATAAAATTAAAATTAAATTGGATGTACTAAAACATACGCCTATAAAGACAAAATTGTATTTTGTGTGTAAAATTGTATATTGTAAATTATAATTTTTCTGTAGTCACCTATTTGTTTATGTAAAAATAAAAGTGCTGTAAATCTAGTTTCTTTTTTTTTAAATGATCCCTAAGCTATTTTGCATAATCTCGATTATGTTCGGGAGGGTTGGAGTGGGGATCGCCGAAACTGCCTTCGCTGAAAGGCTCGCATCGCAAAATTTTATATATATCAAAATGGGCTTGACCTATGACGTCGCAAAAAAATTGGCGGCCAAGGTATCTCTGTTCTACTCATATTTTAAACGAATAAAAATATATTTAGACATATAAAAGAAAATAACTTACCAACAAAAACTACAGAAGAAATACAAAAAAAGTACCACTAAATACACAAAATGTTTTAAAATAATTTCTATATTTAATAATTTAAACTATGCGTACATGTATTCATAAACATTTTTTTAATTTTATTAACTAAATATGCAATTTTCATTCTTTTTATTTACTTATGTAGAACTATGAATGCAAACTGTAAACATGGTGTAATAGACAAAACATTTTCTATTATAGCGAAGATCTCTAGTTTAATTTCTAATAAACAGTGTATGTACAAACGATGAGGTTCAGAATGGGAATACCTGCAAACATGACATATTTACCCCTTAGCGAATATTTAAATATTCCGTATTTCTACCCCCATAAGGGTACAAACGAAACGGAAAGCGTTACAAACGTTTAGAAAACAACACTCGCTTTCAGAATTCGAATATCTTAAAAAATGACATTTACCCCTTAGCGAATATTTAAATATTCCGTATTTCCACCCCCATAAGGGTACTAACGAAACAGAAAGCGGTACAAACGGGTATAAATGTTTAGGAATCATCACTCGTTCTCAGATTTTTTTTTAATAAAGTCGGGTGCCAAGTTCTCGTAGGTCCCATAATCTATTTCGTCGGTAGATTCGGAATTGGATGAAGATAACTTTATTATGACTTCGTTGGCTGGTGGATTTGTTAAACAAGAAACGTCCAAACGTTTGCCTAAATTTATTTTTACAACCGATTGGCTCTTTTTCATGTTT
Organism: Vesta saturnalis; assembly: GCA_036346205.1. Lineage (NCBI taxonomy): Eukaryota > Metazoa > Arthropoda > Insecta > Coleoptera > Lampyridae > Vesta > Vesta saturnalis. Next base: position 519,479 of record JARFJB010001071.1, read on the forward strand.
CTTTCTCTTGCTTGTTCTAATTCTTCTATTCTCTCTCTGTTCTTCTGGTGTGGATGTATATATTCGGAATTTTCCTTTTCTTTAAAGGACGAATATTTTCGTGTGTAAAAAAAAACTTAATTAGAAGTCATTGGAACATCTGTCTGGTTTGAAGTGCTAGGCCCTGGTTCAGTTATATTTTCAGTTGTGTCAAGTGGTAGAAACTCTACTTCTGAAAATGCTAGTTTCTTGAAAGGGCAAATCACTGGTTTCTCAAAACCTTTGATTATATCTTCAGGTGTGAATGCCTTTTGAAATGATGCAATTAACGTTCAGAGGCAAGTATTTTTGTCTTGGGAAAAATACTTGTTGAGATGCATATTTTGATTTTTGTTTTTCTTCATTTTCACTTGAACTGTTTTCAATAGATATTGAGGATTGGTGACTTTTTTTCTTATCTATTCTGTGTTGTAATGTGGCTATCTTAACATCAAAAGTTATACACGCTACTCTTTGAGACCCATTATACCTGACATTACTGCTTTTATGACATCTTTCATGGATTGCTCATCCATGTAGGCTCTGTGTGTTTTAAAAACCTAAGAAAAAGGAAAATTAAACCAGAAAGAACTTTCAAAATCTGTAATGGGGCAAAGTTGACCATGGCCCAATCTACCCCAATTTTAGTGGCCAATCTACCCCAGAGAACACTATAACAACAAAAATGTCCCTGAAGGTTACAGGTTTGTTTTTAGGTTAGGTTTATTAGCCAATTTTGTAAACAAATGTATGCAGTAATTACCATATTAAAAAAAAAATTACTTTTTATTACTATCCTAAGATATCTAATTGTCACATTTTATTAGAAAAACTGGTATAAAACATTATCACAATAAAAAAATACTACGAACTCTAACAACGCGGTTCTTTGTCATGTAGCAGGTAGATTACTGTGTTGCCGGCTACTGTGAATTATTTAAAAATGTTATGGCAATTGTTTTGCGTGAAATTTAAAGTGGCTCAATGTGTCCCATGGCCCAATGTACCCTCCCCCTTTTCCGTTTAAGGCAGTAAAAGCTATATGCCAATGGTTCTTAGTTGCCTAAGGAATGTCATTAATAATTGAGCTACTAATTTAGTGACAATTAAAATTCTATTACACTCGCAATATTGTGCTTAGATTGGCTAATGATACAGGACCTGGTACAGGACCTAGATTAAAGATAATTAATTGAGAAGTCACCCAAGTCGCAATGTCTGATACACATATAGCACTTCTTCACGGTTAGTGGTGACACTCATCTAATTAAAGTTTTGTTTGATTTAGGTACTGGCTAAGTAATTTAATTTTTCAAAAGATGATTTTGAACCGAAAATTAATATTTTTGCCTAAATTGATGAAAAATGCAAATTACAATTAATGAATATAGTACCTATAGCACTTAGGAGTCCAGTCCTGGACAGCGTTACTGTACTGGGTGTCCCACATAAGATCCGCTATCCCCTTATCTCGAAATATATTCTGTTTAAGAAAAAAAAGTTAAATACAAAGTGTTATATTGTGTTATATTCCTTTCACGTATACAGGGTGCTCAGTTTTTCATGGTCAGGAATCAACTCTTAAAAATTAAATGGGACACCCTCCATATTATTTTCGATATGGATTTTTCATAAAAAATAAGGGTGCCTTTCAATAAGATATTATATAGCTATCTCTCGCCGTTTAGTATTTAATAGCCGTTTTATTTATTTTTTTGCTGAAAACGTATTTACTTAAGGTAGTAGGAAAAAATATAAGTATATCATATTTGGTGAATCAGCCATTTTTATATTACAGACAATACACAATATATAATTCTAGTCGTTTACTTTGGCTACAAATTATACAGGGTGATGTCAGAAATTGATCCGATCGGGATATATATATATATATATATATATATATATATATATATATATATATATATACAATCACCTATAAGTCGATAATTATAATTGACCACCCTGTATATCATTGCCGATTTCGATTGTTCAGAAAAAATTAAGGTAACTTTGTCTAAAATAGCCTGTACCCATCTCTAGCCGTTTAGAAAATATTCGCTATTGAACATTTTTTATGCAATAAAAAATACATTTCGTTTAAATTTAATAAGGAAATACGCGAGAAATACGTTACAAATATTTTTTAACGGGCTGACTAATAGATTTTCAATAATATGCTGTAGTTTATAATTTAACTAACAAGTCTGTATTTTCTGAGAAAATCATTAACTACAAATCGTAAAATTAAACCAAATATTGCATGTAATCAAAACCAACTAACGCTGCAAAATCAAAATTGGCATGGAAAACAAATCTTGGATGATGAAACGGAATTAAATATATGTTTGTATTTCGAAGAATTTACAGAAAATTCCATCAGAGATGCAGAAAAAGACTTAAATATTGCTAGAACTAATATCCATAGGACGCTGGAAATAAATAATTACAGGGCGTTTAAGTTCGCTAAATTACATCACTTAGAACCTAAGGATCATGTTCTACGCTTGGAATATTGTAACTTAATGATGGATCGTAATTTTCGTGACCCTAATTTTTTAACAAAGTTTGTTGAACGGACGAAGCGATATTTAATACCTCAGGGATATTTAATAGAAAGAATACTCACTATTGTTCTCAAGAAAACAAAAACAACATTAAAACTATATAACATCAAGGTCGGCGTAGTGTTCATTTTTGGTGTGCGATTTACAGGAATCAAATAATAGGTCATTTTCTGGATAACCATTTAAATGGTGTGAGGTACCTGGAGCTACTGACTAACAATATCAGACCGTTACTAGAGGTCAATGGTAACATAAATAATATTATTTACCAAATGTGTGGGTCTGCTTGTGTTCAGCCATCTTGTTTCCGCGTCTTTGACTTTTGGTGATTTAGTTTCCATTGTTTTTTGGCTTTTCGCCATCTTGTTTCCGTATTCCGCCATCTTGCTTGTGTTGGTCTTCTTGGATTTTGACCATCTTGTTTCCGCGTGTCTTTGATTTGTGGTCATCTTGTTTTTTGGCTATACACCACCGTATTTTACTGTTGCGCTATCTTGTTTTTGTGTTCCGCCCCTTGATTGCATGCGTCTTTTTGGCTTCCACCATCTTGTTTCCATATGCTTTTTACTGGCTTTCCGTCATCGTGTTTCCATCTGTTTTCTTGGCTTTATGCCATCGTGTTTCACTGTGCCGCTATCTTGTTTCCGTATTCCGTCATACTACTTGTGTGGATCGTCTTGGGTTTTGGCCATCTTCTTCCCGCGTCTCTGATATGTGGTATTTTGTTTCCATCTGTCTTTATGGCTTCACACCGCCGTGTTTCACTGTTCCGCTATCTTGTTTTCGTGTTCCGCTCTTTGATTACGTGCGTATTTTTGGCTTCCGCCATCTTGTTTTCATATGCTTTTTTGACTTTGATTCGTCGTGTTTCATGTTCTTTTTTGGCTTTCCGCCTTCTTGTTTATTCTTACTATTTGGATATTCTGCCATCTTGTTTCTGTGTGATTTTTGGCTTTCTGCATCTTGTTTCCGCGGGCGGGCGTGCGTGCGTGCGTGCGTGCGTGCGTGCGTGCGTGCGTGCGTGTGTGTGAGTGTGTGTGTGTGTGTGTGTGTGAGTGTGTGTGTGTATGTGTGTGTGTGTGGGTGTGTGTGCGTGCGTGCGTGCGTGCGTGCGTGCGTGCGTGTGTGTGCACGAGTGTGTGCGTGCGTGTGGGTGGGTGTGTGCGTGCGTGTTTGCGTACGTGTGGGTGCGTCAGGCCGTGCATGCGTGAGGGGGTGGTGGTGGTGCTTGCGTGTGTGCGTGTGGGTGCGTGCGCATGCGGGTGTGGGTGCGTGCGTGCTTATAAGTGCGTGTATGCGTGTGGGTGGGTGCGTGTGTGTGTGGGGGGACGTTAGGGCGTGTGTGCGTAGGTGGGTGCTTGCGGGTAAGTGCTTACGTGTGGTTGTGTGCGCGTACGTGTGCGCGCGCGTTTGTGTATGGTGAAAATTTACGTGGTATTGTGCTACAACCAAATGGGACAATTGCGTAAGTAAAATGCCTGTTTTTCACATTATGATTATTGCCACCTGCTTATATTAATTCAAATCCTTTAGTTAAGTTAAGTTAGTTAAGATTCATTGAAGGGGAGGGGATTTTACGAAATTTGGGTATAATAGAGAATTAAAATAATATAATTTTTGTAAATAGAATAAAAGGAAAGGGATTAAACCGTTTAAAAAAATTTACATACACAACCTATTCCAGTATTAAACGTATAGGCATCGATGGCATACGTCGACTAGGCTGCGGTGAAGTGGCGATGGCGAAACAGCTACGACATGTAGAGATGAGAAATTACATAAGTTACGTTTCAAATAAACATGCATTATACCATGTGTTTGGGATTTATTTTCCAAATCAGTATCTGAGGTGCATGAAGTTTGTAATATGTAATAAACGCGATTCACTTATTTACATTACTCGACTTAGTGATTTATTAATTATTGATAAAACAGCAACTGCTTCTTTTTGTATTTTTTTTTTGTCACACGCAGTTTGGGATTTTATTAGTTACAGTTAATTTAATATTTATTTTCTTTGAGTTCGTGTCATCACTAAAACAATGGTCACCAACATTTACATAAGATAGAAACGATATTGCTAAACTTTAAAACTAGGAAGCACGATTTGTGCAATTCTCCGTTTGTCATTAAAGAATAATGATTATTTTCGATATCACGTTTTCACTTTCAAATTTTGACCTTTGGTAGATACTGTTTCGTCTCTTCTTTGAAAGGTCATAAATCTAACGGAATTATTGTCAACTGTAATAGGTATTTTTAATTGTTTTATTAGAAATAGGGTGTTGCTTAGACAATGTTCTACTAATTTAATTAAAATTGTTAAAATACTAATGTGTATTGAATCGTGTATTTTTTTATTTATCTTCATAAATTTATGAAATGTTTCATAAATTAATGTTGACATCTCATTTAATTCTTAAAGCTATTACCATTTATTGAGGACGACAACTGTAATTGTTATCGAAACGTTTAAATTTATATAAAAGATAAATAAGAAACAAGGTTTACCTAGTACCCAAAATATAAGTGTTTTAATTATGCTTGATAATCTTGTAAGTTTACATTTTCATAGTAGAAATTGTATTTTTGAATCAAAAATAATTTTTAAATTGATAATGAGTAGGTAAACACCAAAGATTTTTGTAGCATCTTAATACATAATGTATTTAATGTGTAATGTATTCTGTTAATATAAGGAAAGGATACTCCGCAAATACAAGATACGCACTGCCTTCAAATCGACAAGAACGCTCAGGGGAATATAACCAAAACCAAACCACACGATGAAGAACAAAATTCCAAGAATTGTGTATACGACCTACCATGCGAATGCGGCAAGTCATGCATAGGAGAGAGCAGTAGACCATTCAAAGTGCGAACTGAGGAATACAAGAGCAATATCTGCAAAGGCGAAACAGAAAGATCAAGAATCGCCAAACACGTCTGGAACGAAGACCACCGCATCCAATGGTATAACATACAGATAGTAGCAAAAGAGAAAAATACAACTCGCCAGAAACTCAAAGAAGCCACATACAATAGCACTAGCAGAAATCCAATAAGCCAAGCTAGTGTAGAAATGAAACCAATTTGGATCCTAATAATGCGCAAAGAGCTTAGGTGCAATACATCTGCGCATAGTTCTAAAAATATATATTGGATTACTCAGTAGCTCAGCGGTACAGGTGTCGTACAAGTGAAAGGTACCAAGTTCGTATCTGAGAGTAGTCAAGTGCTTGGGAAAAAATCATAATGTATGAATTCGACTCAAGTGCGAAACAGTCCTTCTCAGGACTAAGTCTGATTACGGAAGCAGAGTCCGCTTCCGAAACGTCTCGCAATAAAAGCAAAACTGTGGAAATAGGCCAATCAACTCAACTAATTGACAAATGTTGCTTAAACTTGCAAAAATTGAATTTACTGAATTTTCCTAAATAAAAATAAGTACTTTAGTATTATAATAAACTACGCAAAAATGAATAGGGATATTGTATTTACTGATGATTTGTTAATACTTTGCATTTACAAACAATGTTTTATTAACAAATAGATCAAGGAGTCGGTGTTTTACACTTATAAACAAAAAAACATCTAATACTGGTGCAGTTGTTAATTGTTTTCCTGTCAACTAACAAACTGTGTTGATTGAAAATCTAGTTTTTCTGCAGTTTTGATAATCGTTGTGGTTTATTATTTAAGTTAGAGAGAATATTTGTTTAATTAATTACAAAATCATTTAACGGTGGACCAGGCAAATTTGGTGATACAAATGCATCATAGGGGACATCTACAGGTAGATATCGCAGAATTGCTAGGAACGTCACAGAGTGTGATTTCTCGTACCATATCACGTTTGCGCGAGATAGGTACGACTCCTAGAAGGCCTGGAAATGGGTCTCGTCGATTCACAACACCTCGACAATATCGACTTGTAAAATAAATGCAAGAATGCGCCCTTTCTCTACGGCCCGACACCTGCAGCAAGTCCTTCAAAATGCAACAGGAATCCGAATATGTACTCGAACGATAAGAAATCGATTGTTCGAAGTAGGACTTACTTCCTACCGTCCTCTGATATGTCCCGCTAGAACTGCTGCACAAAGAAGGCTTCGTGTAGAATGGTGAAGAAGGAGACTTCAAGAAGCGACACCATGGGAAGGCATATTGTTTTCGGATTAGTCTCGATTTTGTCTCCATAACGATAGTAGACGTTAAAGAGTTTATCGAAGTGCTGGAGAGCGTACCTTGCCTCAACATATCCAGCAGGTTGTCGCGTATGGTGGAGGTGGTTTAATGGTATGGGCCTGAATATCTTTAATGGTGCTTTGACAGGTCAGTGTTAAGTTTAAGACATTATAATGAATTAGTTATCAAATCGCCGTAACATCGTGGGCAAAGAATATCTTATTTTTTTTTAGACGATAATGCAAAACCCCACCGTGCTCGAGTTGTTTTGAATGCTTTTCAAAATGAAAAAATAAATGATTTACCACTTCCAACATTCTCGCCAGACTTAAAACCAATCGAGCACGTGTGGGATTTTCTTCAGAGGCGACTAAATCAACATATTCCACAGCCAACCACAAGCTTAGAGACGTATTAGAGCAGTTATTAACGCCCAGGAGGAGTAACACGGTATTAGCCATTCAAAATTTCCATTTAAGTTGCATAGGGTGAAACAACTCGGTAACCACTTTTTCCTCAGTTTGTATTAAACTTAGATTTTAAGTAGGCTGTTACTTTTAATTCCATATTTAGCTACAATAAATAACTTTCTGTTTTCCATTTTGTGTCACTTTGCTTATAAGTATCACCGATTTCAGCTACACGCTATTCATTTTTGCGTAGTTTATTTTGCGAGGGGCAAACCACTCTTAGAAATATGTTGTAAACTCCCCTATAACACCTTAACAATATCAGAAATCCTGAGAATACGCTAAACATCTAGAATATCAAGAAATATCTCTACAATCTAAGAATATCAGGGAAATTTGGAAACAACACTTTTCGTAAATATTGAATATGCAGTCCGTATTTATGAAATACGGTATTCGCCAAAATAAACAGTACCGAAATATGAAGGACCATGGAATGACTTGGGCGATGTCTATTTGTTGTTTGCCTTGTCATTAATATTACGGTCGTGTTAAAATTGGTCTAAAAATGATTCTGACAACTGAGGAAAAGGTTCTGTATTATAAGTGTTTTGTAACTGTGGTTTCCTATTAGTGGAGTTGATCGGCGCGACGTTTCGGAAGCGGACTCTGCTTCCGTCATCAGGCTTAGTCCTGAGAAGGCCTGTTTTCGCACTTAAGTCGAATTCATATGTTATATATAATTTTTTCTTCAGCACCTGACTACTCTCAGATTCGAACTTGGTACCTTTCACTTACTAGTCTGACACCTTTACCGCTGAGCCACTGAGTAATCTATTACATATATTTTAGAACATATATATATATATATATATATATATATATATATATATATATATATGGACTTCTGTATGTATAAATATTTCGAATATGACTTCTTGCGCAGGTGTATTGCGCTTAAGCTCTTCGCGCATTGGAATCCATATGGGTTTCATTTCTACACTAGCTTGGCTTATTGGATTTTCTGCTAGTGCGATGTATGTGGCTTCTTTGAGTTTTCGACGAGTTGTGTTCTCGTCCTTTGCCACTATCTGTATGTTGTCCCATTGGATGCGGTGGTCTTCGTTCCAGACATGTTCGGCGATTCTTGATCTTTTTGTTTCGCCTTTGCGGACGTTGTTCTTATATTCCTGCGTTCTCACTTTGAGTGGTCTACTGCTCTCTCCTATGTATGCTCTGCCGCATTCGCATGGTAGGTTATATACACAATTCTTGGAATTCTGATCTTCATTGTATGATTTGGTTTTGGTTAGTATTCCCCTGAGCGTTCTGGTCGATTTGAAGGCATTGCGTATCTTGTATTTGCTGCTTATCCTTCGTATTTTGTCTGAGGTACCCTGTATATATGCTATTATCGCTGTATATTGAGGTTATTCTTTTTCGGGTACCCTTTCCCTGTCTAGCTTAGGTGTTAGATCGGGTGGCCATTTTCTTTGAGTGTTCTAGCGATATTTTCTTTTTCTTTGTTCAGGTCCTCTTGTTTTGAGCATACTGTTTTTGCTCTATCGTACAAGCATTTTGCCACACCTAACTTCACGTTTTTGGGGTGATTGGAGTTGTGGTGTAGGTACCTCCGCGTGTGTGTAGGTTTCCTATATACACTTGTCGTGAAAGTGTTGTCATTCCTGTGTACAAATACATCCAGGAATGGCAGTTTTTGTTCCGACTCCAATTCCATTGTGAATTTTATGGAGGGTACGCGGCTATTTAGATGATGTAGGAATTCATCTAGCTTATGCTTGCCGTGTTGCCAAACTACGAAAGTATCGTCCACGTATCTAAGCCACATCCTTGGTTTCTCTGTGAATTCGGATATCGCTTGGTCTTCAAAGTCTTCCATATATATATATATATATATATATATATATATGCTCACTATGGATGATAGTGGGAACCCATCGCCATCCCAAGCTCTTGTTGGTAGAGTTTGTCTTTTACCTGGAACTATGTAGTTCTAATGCATATTATCAGAAGTTCCATTATTGCGTTTACTGAGAGTTGCGTGCGTTCGTCTAACGTTTCATCCTTTTCCAGCTTGTCTCTTATGATAGTTAGTGCCTTATCGGTAGGCACATTTGTGAATAGACTCACTACGTCAAAGCTTACCAGTATTTCTTCGTGGTTTGGTTGGAAGTTTCTGATGGTTTCCACGAAGTGCTGCGTATTCTTGACCATAGACTCGGTTTTTCCCGATAAGGGTGTGATGATGCCTAGCAGATAGTGTGCTAACGGGTGGCAAGGTGGATTTCTCGAGCTCACAATTGGTCTTAGAGGAATTCCTTGCTTATGAACCTTTGGTAGGCCGTACAGGTGCGGAGGTTTGCTGTAGTGTGGGGTAAGTCTAGTTCTCTGGTACTCGGAGAACTCCCCCTTATCTTTTGCCAGTGTCAGGTGTATCCGTCTTTCGATTGATGGTGTGGGGTCTTTTGGTATTTGGTTGTACTCGCCCCCGCCTAGTAGTTCTTGGATCTTACTGTTATAAGTGTCCATAGCCATTACCACAGTCGCGTTTCCTTTGTCTGCCGGGAGAATTTTGATCGTTGGGTCATTCTTAAGGGAAATGACCGCTCTCCTTTCTAGGTTAGAAAGGTTAGGTTTAGTTCGCCTAGATGAATCTAGGACTGATGTAACCTTACTTCTGTATTCTTCGGCTTCTTCAGGATCTAATTTCATAGCCGTTTCTTCGACTGCGGTTATTAAATCTACTTTCGGAATATACCTCGGTGTTATCGCATAGTTCAAGCCTTTGTCCAGAACCTGCATTTCGTTTTCGTTCAACTGTGGTTAGAGATGTTTATGACAGTGTTTTTTCGATTGATGTTGGTTGGTTCTTTCTTCTCCTTCATTAGCTTTTCAAGTTTCTTCTGCTGAATTTCCTTGTGCATTGCCTTGGTCTTCGAATATTTACTTGTGGTAGCCGTATTTATCCTATCAAAGTCTTGTTCGTTCACTCGATTTCGAATGGTTCTAATCTCGTTGTATTGGTGTTCGAGCTGGTACTTTCGAAACGGTGATGTCTGATTCGTTCTTTGACTAACGCCTCGCTAGCTCTCCTTGCGATTAGTGATATTTTCCGGTTGTGTATCGGAGTTTTGATGTTGAGCCCGGTGGGTATTACGTTGTTATCACGGGCTTTGCAGAGGAAGGTTAGGTGGTTCTCCTCTAGTGCTAGCTTCATTGATGTTTCAAGCTTTCTGAAAAGTTGTTTGACTTCGGGGCCGTACCGAGTTACTAATTCTGTATTATATGTGTTTTGTAACTGTGGTTTCCTACTAGTGGAGTTGATCGGCCTATTTTCACAGCTTATGCTTTTTGAGCGCGATGTTTCGGAAGCGGACTCTGCTTCCGTCATATAGACGTAGACGGGGCAATGACCTAAGTTTGAAAAATATCAAGAGAAGTTTCATAAAGCTGCACCCAGTAAAAGCGTAATGTTGGCAATTGTTGAGTGTGTTGTGTCATCGTAAGGGTTCTTCAGGATGTCGATAATGAAGATCGGGTTCTTGACCAGGTTTTGCAGTTTCCACACGGAAGTTTTCGACGACCTGCGTATAAATTAATCAGTAAAACATCAACACCTAGAAGGTTCATAGGCATTGGTGGTTGTCCATATCGTATTCATGATTTAGAGCTGAATGAGATATAACTTTATAAATTAAAAAAAAAAACACCCATTCTAACTTCTAACAACCGCTTAAAATACTTTTATGTAAAAAGTGAGGTCAAAGTTCTTTAAATATTATACGTGACTATTTCCGATAACACAGGAATGTCGCATTTTCAAATCAGCCCCTTTTTGCAAAAACTACCCCCAAAATACTTATAATTTTTCATGGTAGCCGAAAAATTAAATAGATCGACGATTTGCACCCTTGGACCCCCCTCCCCCACCAGGCGCGGGCTAAAATTTCTGGGAATGGAAATGTATCATGTTTAATTTTTCCAAAAGTAAAGACGCTAAAATTTAGAGCGATGTGAAGCTTCATATTAAACATGCTTTTGAATAAATTAATATTTCTGGATAAATCATAGTTTTTCCCTCCACTTGCTCTGCACTATTCTTCAAGTTGTCATAGTACGTCAAACTGATGTCCTGCTAACTTCTGAAATTTCCCCAATTTGCTTAGTACTTTTTCTAGGGTCTTCACCGAGGTCGTCATTATTATTTCTTTATTCTGCTTACTCAGGACTGGATCTTTCATGGGAAAGTTTTAAACATTCCACACTCCCCCCGAGGCCACGAATCTTGCAAAAAAATGTTCAAATGCTGCTATTTCTGGATGGCATCTATCAGGATACCTCTCTTTGTAGACGCGCGTAGCCAATAACGGGTTCCATAAACATTCGCCGAGAATGAAAACCATATTAACCAGTTGAGTTTTAGGTAATAATAATTAAATATCTAATGCAAATAGTGTTATTGTTTGTTGCCTCCTTTAATTTTATTTTGAGGATTGGGAGAAAAAACAAAATAATTCAAACTAAGGTTATTATCGCGGAAACTATTAACTTTAGATATGACACATTTAACAAAAATCAAAGAACTTAAAAAGCAGTTCACTCATGAAAAAATATACAGATAGTTCCATTTAAAATTGTTGACTTTTGCTGTTTCTTCGCGTGGTTATTAGAAAATAGTCAGTACGGCCCTTTAGCAAACAATTTTAGTTCACCATCAGCATTATAAATAAAGGGCTCTTTTGTTTATGATAATCTCCAATTTCGTTGCTCTGCTGCCAACCATTGAATACTTATGAACGTTAATTTCGGAGAGAATTTTTTTAAAACATTTATTTTCTCATAAGTAGGTGAAAGGTCTAACAAGCTTGACCTAGATCGAATGTGGATTTCAAAAATATCACTAATCGCAAGGAGAGCTAGCGAGGCGTTAGTCAAAGAACGAATCAGACATCACCGTTTCGAAAGTACCAGCTCGAACACCAATACAACGAGATTAGAACCATTCGAAATCGAGTGAACGAACAAGACTTTGATAGGATAAATACGGCTACCACAAGTAAATATTCGAAGACCAAGGCAATGCACAAGGAAATTCAGCAGAAGAAACTCGAAAAGCTAATGAAGGAGAAGAAAGAACCAACCAACATCAATCGAAAAAACACTGTCATAAACATCTCTAACGACAGTTGAACGAAAACGAAATGCAGGTTCTGGACAAAGGCTTGAACTATGCGATAACACCGAGGTATATTCCGAAAGTAGATTTAATAACCGCAGTCGAAGAAACGGCTATGAAATAAGATCCTGAAGAAGCCGAAGAATACAGAAGTAAGGTTACATCAGTCCTAGATTCATCTAGGCGAACTAAACCTAACCTCTCTAACCTAGAAAGGAGAGCGGTCATTTCCCTTAAGAATGACCCAACGATCAAAATTCTCCCGGCAGACAAAGGAAACGCGACTGTGGTAATGGCTATGGACACTTACAACAGTAAGATCCAAGAACTACTAGGCGGGGGCGAGTACAAACAAATACCAAAAGACCCACACCATCAATCGAAAGACGGATACACCTGACACTGGCAAAGATAAGGGGGAGTTCTCCGAGTACCAGAGAACTAGACTTACCCCACACTACAGCAAACCTCCGCACCTGTACGGCCTACCAAAGATTCATAAGCAAGGAATTCCTCTAAGATCAATTGTGAGCTCGAGAAATTCACCTTGCCACCCGTTAGCACACTATCTGCTAGGCATCATCACACCCTTATCGGGAAAAACCGAGTCTATGGTCAAGAATACGCAGCACTTCGTGGAAACCATCAGAAACTTCCAACCAAACCACGAAGAAATACTGGTAAGCTTTGACGTAGTGAGTCTATTCACAAATGTGCCTACCGATAAGGCACTAACTATCATAAGAGACAAGCTGGAAAAGGATGAAACGTTAGACGAACGCACGCAACTCTCGGTAAACGCAATAATGGAACTTCTGATAATATGCATTAGAACTGCATAGTTCCAGGTAAAAGACAAATTCTACCAACAAGAGCTTGGGATGGCGATGGGTTCCCCACTATCATCCATAGTGAGCAATATATATATATATATATATATATATATATATATATATATATATATATATATATATATGGAAGACTTTGAAGACCAAGCGATATCCGAATTCACAGAGAAACCAAGGATGTGGCTTAGATACGTGGACGATACTTTCGTAGTTTGGCTACACGGCAAGCATAAGCTAGATGAATTCCTGCATCATCTAAATAGCCGCGCATCCTCCATAAAATTCACAATGGAATTGGAGTCGGAACAAAAACTGCCATTCCTGCGTACCCGTCAAAATATATATATATATATATATATATATATATATATATATATATATATATATATATATATATATATATATATATATATATATATATATATATAGGGTTATTTTTAAAACCTGACATAGGCTATCTTTTTTATTACTGAAGATAGACTTTTACTTCCAAAAGTAGTGTTAGAGCGTAATCTAAGAAAATTTCATGAAAAGAATTACGCCAGCGTTGCCAGTTTTGTAGTATCTTCAAAAAGAACATTTTTTTAAATGGCAACATTGTATTTTTTTGCAAAATCTGATAGTGTTTCACTGCAGTCAAAAATACTAGAGTGTACAATTTTCGATTTTGAAAACTATTAACGAATAATTATTGCCTGATAGTTATTACGCAGTAGTTTATTGTTCTTCTGGTCTTAGTGTGAATTTATCTGTCTCGTAAACTTGTAATCGTATACTGTCATAGTATAAAAACTAACTTCAATAGTTTATCAATTCATATTTTCCGAAGTAAGGTTTTTTGTTCTGTTTGCCCCTTCTTTTTACTACAAGGTGGATCGAATAACCCCAAAAGAGCGGATTGAATTAATTTTTGTACACATTACAGGCTTGAGTTTGAGGGCAGCTTGCACTGAGTTTCATTTCAATCATCCAGATAAACTGCGTCCAAATCCAGAATTTTTGAGATACGATTTAGAAAAATTTAAAGCTACAGGAAGTGTACGCTTAAGGGTGCGGAGAAGCCGTAAAGATATTGATATTAAGGAACAGATTCTCTTGAAGAATGTTGAAAATCCGCATAATTCGACAAATAAAATTGCGCAAGAAGTGGGCTGTTCCCAAACTAAAGTCTGGACGACATTGCACAGCTACAAATTTTTTCCCTATAAAATGATGTGTCCAGGAATTTCACGATGACGACCGCGACAGAAGAATGGAATTTTGCGACTGGATTTTAGAAAAAAAGCAGCAGCAACCGGAGTTTGAAAAACAGATTTTTTTAGTGATGAAGCGACTTCTTATTTAAATGAAACCGTAAATAGGCAGAATTACAGGTACTGGTCTGATAACCATCCTTGCTGGGCCGATGACAAGAAAAAGAATCCCAAAGTTAATGTTTGGTGTGGAATTTATAATAATCAAGTGATAGGTTCAATTTTCATTGAGGGAAATTTACTACGGCAGGAACTGGAACCGTTTTTGGATAACCTTCCATTGGATGAAAGAGAATCATTTTATTTTCAACAAGATGGTGCTCCTCCGCATTTTGCTTTACCGGTGGGAGATTACCTTAGCGAGTTGTTATCGAGACACTGGATAGGGAGAAGAGGACCGATTGAATGACCCCCAAGGTCTTCCGACCCCGCCCTAAACCTACTTCCGTTGAAGAATTACAACTAAACATACAACGAGAAATTAGGGCTATAACACCGGTTATTTTAAAGAAAGTGCAGAAAAATTTTATGAAACGTGTCCAAAAAATGATTTTTTTTTACGTTTAGTTCCATTTTCTTACTAGATTTTTTAATTTAAATAATTTTTGTTTGTTACTTCCTTAATAAATTTCATATTCACCCCTGTTCTTTTTCATGGTAAAGTAAATGATTAATTTTACCAATATTTGCATAGTTTAACACGCCAAAAGTGAATTTTTGCCAAGACCAATAGAACAATAATAATTCGTTAACGGCTTACAAAACGAAAATTTTTCGCTCTAGTATTTTGACTGCAGCGTATTTTGCAAAAAATGTTATTTTTAAAGCTGCTATAAAAACTGGTACATATGGAGTAATTTTTTCATTAAATTTTCTTAGATTAGGCCCTAAAAGTTTACTTTTGGAAGTAAAACTCTATCTTCATTAATAAAAAGGGTAGCCTATGTAAGGTTTTAAAAAAATAACCCTGTATAATCTGATTTTTTTGTTAGGTTTAACCTGGTTGCAATTCTCATATTTAATTTAACGCAATGGAAAGTTAAGTTGTGTAAAAGATAAGCCTATTTATTGATAACAACCAGTCAAATTTAACGCATTTGTGTATTTTTACTACCGTTTCTTTTCGTTTGTAAGATTATTAATAAAGACCGGTGTGAAAAAAGCGGCCAGTTTCAGCAGCCAAAATTTACGGATATGCACGACACCCCAGTGGCGTTCGTGAATAAGTTAGTTTCCAAATCAATAATAAGCATTACATATTCAAATACTTGGTTCATTTATAAATAGTTATTAATTAAGGCTGAGAATAGTGCAAGAATCGTTTTCTGCAAAGCTGTCTTAGGGTTGTTAATCGTCACCCCTTTTTATACATATCGAGAAGTAAACATAGTATCAGGATGAAATTTGCAGGATAAATAGTTTATTAATTAGGGATCAAAATAGTACAAGAGTCGTTTTTTGCAAATCCGCCTAAGGGTTGTTAATCGTCACACCCTTTTATACATCTCGAAATCTAAACATAGCATCAGGATGAAATTTACAGGATAAATACTTTACTAATTAAGGATAAAAATAGTGCAAGAGTCGTTTTTTGGAAAGCCGTCTAAGGGTTGTTAATCGCCACCCATGTTTTATACATCTCGAAAACTAAACATAGTATTAGTATGAAATTTGCAGGATAAATAGTTTATTAATAAGGGATAAAAATAGTGGAAGAGTCGTTTTTTTGCAAAGCTGTCTAAGGGTTGTTAATCGTCACCCTCTTTTATACATCTGTAAAACTAAACGTAAGGTAAATGTACCAGTCTCCGACACTGCTCCCTTAGCCGACACGCAAATTTTAAACGTTAAAAATAAGGAATTGGGCGAATTTAAATGTTCCCGGGATGCGCCGTTGGTTTGTCGTGAACGTTTAGCGAACTAAAAACGTCGCATGTGTTAGACACTTCCACGCTTTCTTGTTCAAATCGATAATATTTGGTGAGCTGTGCTGGAGAACGACATTTTGTTAGTGATCTTTAAGGAAACAAATAAGTGAGTATTTTTTTACATGTAGTTACTTCATATTTTAACCGATT
This sequence comes from Vesta saturnalis, assembly GCA_036346205.1. Lineage (NCBI taxonomy): Eukaryota > Metazoa > Arthropoda > Insecta > Coleoptera > Lampyridae > Vesta > Vesta saturnalis. The sequence continues at coordinate 536,038 of JARFJB010001071.1, forward strand.
GTTATATTTCACTAAGTATGTTGCAATTAGTTTATCTTATAAACACATCATATTTCTTATTTTTACTATAAACATGCACGTAACACGTGGTGTCGACTTTAGGATACGTGAAACAACAATGTTCCTATAGTCGACAGCGATGTCAATTATAGGAACAATGTGTATCTGCATGGGTTTCTTCTGTGGTAATACATTGATCATAACAAATATAATGCTGTTAAAAAGAACGGAATATTTAATTTCGCTCCTGTATTCGACAGGGGGTGTCGACAATTAGAACAGTGTGTGTCGACAATTGGGTCATATTCGTTTCTTTTTTAGACGTCAAAAAGAAAACTTCGTAATTATTCTGAAGAGTCTATGTTGGCTGCTATTGAAGATATCAATAGAGGAATTTCTTATAACGCAGCTGCATGGAAGTACGGTGTTCCGAGAATAACATTAATGGACAAACATAAGATAAAATTTCCAATAAAAGCCAAAATGGGTCTTGCGACCGTTTTTTCTGTGGAACAGGAAAATCGACTGATCGAATGGATAAAATGTATGGCAAAAGCTTCCAGTCAGTAAAGAAACCTTCCTAAACAGCGTGGGAAAATTGGCCAAAGAATTGAAAGTGAAGTTTGGAGAAAACGAAGTTCCAGGTCGTAAATGGTTCACTCTTTTTTTAGTTGAACACCCACAGATCAGCTTTCACGTAAGTCAAAATCTCACAACAATGAGAAGAAATGTCAGTTAAGAAAATATTTCCAACTGGTTTGCAGAGATCGAAAATTAACGGACAGAACGGTACGTTAAATATCTTCAAAGATCCTCGGCGAGTGTTTAACACTGACGAAACTGCTTTTTTTCTTAACTCAAAACCAGGTAAAGTTTTGCCAGAAAAAGGATGCAAAAGGTGTACACTACTTCAGGCAACGATGAAAAATTGAACTTAACTGTACCGGTAACGGCAAATACTGATGGTCAAATAGCACCTCCTATGGTTGTCTATAGGTACACTTGCATTCCACAAATAATCGCAGAGTTGTTTCCATGAAACTGGGCCATAGGAAAAAGTGAAAATGGGTGGATGACCCATGAGTTATTCTATGAATACGCAGCTAATGTGTTTTTACCGTGGGTGAAGTGCAATAAAATTCCGAGACCTATAATTTTTTTCATGGATGGACATAGCTCACATATTTCTATTCCTCTGAGCCATTTTTGCAAAGATGAAGGTGTAGAGCTTATTGCCGTGTATCCGAGCGCAACCCATATTCTTCAACTAATGGATGTTGCTGTTTTCCACTCATTGAAGGAAATGTGGCGTCAAAGCGTTCAAGATTGGAGAATGCGGAATAATGGAGAACAGCTAAAAAAGCACGACTTTGCACCATTGCTGAAACCTACTTTGGAACGAATTACGCCAACAATCATTCAGAACGGGTTTAGGAAATGTGGATTGGTTCCATGGAATCCACAGCAAGCGAAAATTGTCGGTTTGCGTCAAATTCTGAAAATACACAGAAGCAGAACGCTGCCGAAGAGAGATTGTTCTTATCATACCTTAAAAAGAGGATTGGGCTAGAGAAGTTGAACATGTTTAACCAAAATTAGGGAATTGCTGGAACGGTCCGATAGATCATTTACTTTACAACTTGTGGAAGACATTAAAGGAAGATAGTAAGATATAGACTGTAATGGTAGTAAATGTATTAATAAATTCTGATGTGTACATAACTTCTAATGTGGGTGAAAGCGATCAGCAACAATTGGTAACTCAAACATCGTCGGAACCTATATTACTAGAACTAAATGAAATGGAAAAGCCAACAGAAGAAAATAATCGGGCAGAGTTGCCATTAAAAACTATACAACGATAGTAATGAACAAAGAATCATCAGTTGACATTATTAATGAAACAGTTCAATAAGGGCAGGAAACCCCTGTGAACAAAGTCACAAGTGTAGAAAGCAACGATAAAACTTCTGCCACGTGGAACCCAAACGTTATCTTACCGTCTCCATTTAAACGAGTCTTATTGTGGCCGACACCAAAGGAGTCAATAAGCAAAAGAAAAAAAGAGAAGTTACCGGCTGTTGTTACATACCCACAGATGCTAGATTATTATAAGCAAAAAGAAAAAGAGAAAATAGTTGCTGAAAAATTAAAAGAAGAGAAGAAAAGACAGAGAAATGAAGAAACAAAAAGAAGAAGAAAAGAAATTGGAACAGATAAAGAAAAAGCAAAAAGTAGATGAAGAATCCGATAACTCTGAATGGGACGAAAAAAGTGATGAAGAGTAGGAGATTACAGTATTTTCTGTAAAAGGATTGAAAGAGGGTGATTTCATCTTAGTGAAGTTTAGAGGAGGAAACCGAATCGTGTCAAATTATATATATTTATGTGTAATTCAAAAAATAAATTCTGTAAATGAATAGAAATAATGGGCCTAAAGACGCCATAAAGAAAACCTTTGTCTTAAAAGAAAACGACATATCAATAATTTCTTTTAAACAAATCATAGGGAAGGCTTAAAATCCACAGGTCATTGTTACAGGGGAAAGGGTTAGTTATAGTTATAGTTATAAATTCAATCGTTCTTTAGAAGTTAAAAAAGTGTAAATTATATTTTTTACAAAATAAAAAGTTTCGAAGCCATATGTTTTTGCTTGTTGATACATGTCAACTATTAGCACATTTTGTGATGACTATGGTACAAACACAATTTTAAATGTCGACTATTGGAACAAAAACAAAAAAAAAGTAAAAGCAAAATGCCAATGTCGTCCTCTGGTGCATTTACCTTAGTATCAGGATGAAATTTTTAGGATAAATAGTTTATTAATTAAGGATAAAAATAGTGCAAAAGTCGTTTTTTGCAAATCCGTCTTAAGAGTTGTTAATCGCCACCCCTCCTTTTATGCATCTCGAAAACTAAACATAATATCAGGATGAAAACGACTCTTGCACTATTCTTAGCTTTAATTAATAAACTATTTATCCTGCAAATTTCATCCTTGTACTATGTTTAGTTTTCGAGATGTATAAATGGGGTGGCGATTGACAACCCTTAGACGGCTTTGCAAAAAATTGCAAACAGTGGTTTTTGTATTATTTTTATGCTTAAGGTTCCAAGTATTTGAATATGTAATGATTATTATTGATTTGGTAACTAACTTATTCACGACCGCCGCGGGGTGTCGTTTATTTTCGTAAATTTTCGCTGCTGAAACTGGCCGCTCTTTTCACACCGGTTTAATAAAGTGTTACCAAGAAAAGAATGTCTTGAATTTCCGCTTGTTACCATGGGTACAACAGTGTTGTTTTCATTTTTACCGATTACTAGAACAGTTCAATAATTGTAGATTTACTTAGCGAATTTCATGTTTCGTACACGATTAGTTTTTTTTCTGAAATCATTTTGATTTTTTATAATGTATGCAAACAAAAGTGCATCTTATTCACAGTAATAAATCTATGTGTATCACTTAAAATTTTTCTGCAAAAATATTTGTGACGTAATAGCAATAAATGCATTCTCAAAATTAAATTTGTATTCGAGCTGTGACAGTAAAAGTGGCGTGGGAAAACTTAATTATCGCCGATTATTGGAAAATTCTATTACCGAGATATTTTTCTTATATTATAATGCACAGTGGCAGAAATAAACTAAAATGAACATATTGTCAGATATTTTTTGAAAATAGTTATCCACATAAGTAAAACTAATGTTAAAAAGGGCATTTCTGTCATATGTTTAAAAGTTTCATGATACGTATAATTAGAGTTTGAAGAGCGAAAAAATGTTAATTGTAGAAATATGACTTATAAGGCATTACTACAAAATAATTATTAAATGTTTACTTTCGATCATTGTTGAGGTTAGGGAATTTTTACGTTGGGAAAAAAATTGCGATTAAATGACCGCACGTGCACGAAATGTAAAGTTTCTTTAATAGTCAAACCACAATTGCTTTTTCCACTGAACTCTATAATTGAGTTTATTTAATTTTACCACAGATGACATAAGAAATCTCAGTATAAAATTGCCCGTGTTATATCCACGAGGATTTGCCTCAAGATAAGCAACGTAAAATTTGCTTTATGTTTCCTATACTGAATACTATGTTTTAATGAAGAAAAATTAGTTTAGACGATTCGGTCAAGCTACGTAAATTCTATTTTAATAAACCATGCTAAGTCGAGTTTAGTAATGTGATGCAAACTCCATTCTTTGCGGAAAGGATAGGTCACTTGTGTGATCTATTGTTTCGGAATTATAAGCGATCTCTCTTAAAGGAGTGGGAGATGGTAGAAAACCACTCCTTGCGTCGAGACCTTTCATTAGATTATCTACGCGCGTTTTAAAGAATTTTCCCGCCCAAACTGTGTAAAAAGACCAGATCCGTCGAGAAAAATTTAGAAAGCTTCACTTTGCGGGGCGTCGGAGTCCCACAGATCAAGTGCTTTCCAACGTATCTACGATCTACCGTTTAGGAATTATGACCTATCTGAATTAAAGGAAACCGGAAGGGATGGCAGTTAGTGGAAAACCTTTACTTTTGTCGAGATCTTGAAAAATCACTCTTTCTCCGCGACGAGTGGCCGGGTGGCTCACAGTCCACGCAGTCATGAGAACTCCATAATATTCGTTTACTGGATATTGACGTCATCGTTCGCACGTTTTTCCACAGAAATCTTTGCACAAGTAACCATTGTGACATCTTTGATCAATATTTATGTGATCGTTGAAAATGCGGCAAAATTTCGTATTTCTACGTGAGTCTAAACGCGAATTTTATGCGTTTGTGTATTATATTGAAAAAAATACGTCACTGTACATAGTATTTCAAAAGACGACAAATGTAAGATACCTTTTGACCCCTTCGAGCGTTTTTTTCGAAAAAACGTACTTTGCGAGATATTTTAGGTGTTCCAAACTTTTTTACTATATATATATATATATATATATATATATATATATATATATATATATATATATATATATATATGGGTGTTATTTAATAGGTGTCCGATATTTTACAGGAGGATTCCTCAGTTATTTTTAAGGAAAAAAGTTTATATAAGTCTACAAGGCCTTCATTTTTGAGATACAGTGTGTTAAGTATTTATTTTCATTTTTGTTTTTCCTAAATAATTAAAATTTTTTTTTTTTTAATCAACATGAAAACATTTTAAACGCAAATTTATAAATAAATAAACAATGGAACGCAAGATAAAAAACTAAATCAAAATTACAATAAATGTTGGAAACGTCCTCCTCCTGCCTGTGTGCATGCTTACTTGATACTTTTCTTTTCAAAGAGTGCGCGAATTAATGACAAGAAGATTGGATACATTGATTTCTTTAAATCAAAATATCTCGAAAACAGTTGCTTGCAGCGATTTTGGACAAGAATACCTTTTTTGGTAAGGAAATCGATTTTTCTAGAAAATAAGATACAAACGCACAAAAAATGTTCTGACTCTGTAAAAGAGAAAAGTAATCTTAAATTTGAATTTCTCATGTTAAAAAACTCTCCAGTACAAAAAACAAAAATGAAACTAAATCTTTTAACACCTATCTCAAAAATGAAGGCCTTGCAGACCCATGCTTATATGAACTTTTTTCCTTAAAAATAACTGTGGAATCCTCCAGTAAAATATCGGACACTTATTAAATAACACCCCATATATATATTTTTGATTTCTCAGAAAATTTCATTCTTGATGATTTGCCCTGCTTGTTTTCAAACCCCCGTAACACAAATTACTTTCTATTTTACTCGTACGGTTCTCGAGATAATATCATTTATCATCATCATTTATCTTTTTCCTAATTTTTAGAAATAACTTTAGTAGGCGGATTTCATTGAAAAACACCACTGACAGAAATTGTCAAATGTCATAATTCTGTTGAACTGCAAATTAATTCATGCTGATTTGAATTGTATGCTATAATGTTGACTTTACAACAAAGAATTTATCTAATTCAATGTTACGGAACTGGGGAAGAGTGCTACCGAGTTGTTATCGGAAAATTCAACCAAAAATACCCGGAGGTTGCCATTTCGAATGCCGGAGCAAAAAACTTGGTAACTAAATTCCTGCAAACAGGCTCGGTTTTAAACCTAAAGAAGCCAAAGAAGTTGTTCGATGAAGAAGATGCTGCTACTGTTCTCGCCGTTCATTCCGCAACAGAAGTTCCAAGGTTGTCTTTAAGAAGGAGGGCACTACGAATTGGGATAGGTAAATCTCATTTACAAAGAATCTTCAAGGAGAACAAAATTTTACCATTTAATCCGCAGTTTAGGCAAACTTTAGAGAACGGTGATGAAGCCAAACGTCTGGATTTTTGTTTGGAAATGGGCAATAGAGTTTTGGAAGATTCAAATTTTCATAAACGAATAATGTTCTCCGATGAATCGACCTTTTCAACTAACGGAGTCGTTTCCTTCCAACATTGTCGTTACTGGAGTAGGACGAATCAAACTTCCGAATTGCTAGTCGCAGACAATGTTTGAAAAAGTTAATGTGGTGTGCGGTTTCGTACCATGGAATTATTATATTTTTTGATCAAAATTTAAATCGTTATTCATATTTGGAAATGTTGCAAAATTTTTTAACTGATAAACTGGATGAATCTCCATTGAACTTCCAAATTGAAATGTTCTTCCAGCACGATGGGTGCCCTGCTCATTATGCCGGTACTGTTCGCCAGTGGCTCAATACAGAGTTCCATGATAACTGGATAGGAAGAGATGGTCCCATTTTATGGCCGTCGAGAAGTCCTGATCTCACAATAATGCACTTTTATCTGTGGGGTCGTTTAAAACAAATTGTGTACAGTGAGCCATTAGACAATGATGAAGAGCAATTGAAAAATAGGATACGGAATGCTGTCCAGTCCTTTCAATCGAAGAAATAAGGCGCAGTTTCAATGAATTCAGAGCTCGCATTGAAATCTGTGCGGAAAAAGGAGCATTATTCGAATGGAAAATTAATAGTTCAGTTTTTGAGAATTTCATTTCATTTTACCATCAATTGTTAAATTTATTAATTAAAACTTGTGAGATCAATTTGATTTTTCCTTTGAAACAAATCAATTTACTTCAAAAATTACGAAAAGCTCAATTTTTCAAGAAAAATGATATTATCTCGAGAACCGTTTGAGTTAAATAGCAAGTAATTTGTGTTTCTGGGGTTTGAAAACAAGCAGGGCAAATCAGCAAGAATGAAATTTTCTGAGAAATCAAAATAAGAAGTTTCCCTCTTTTAAAGTCGTAATATATATATATATATATATATATATATATATATATATATATATATATATATATATATATATATATATATATATATATATATATATATATATTGACAAAAATTATACAGAAATTACAGAACAAAGCTGAAAGTGATGAACGTGATGTAGACAATGATTGATAAAGTGCCTGTTACACTCCTAAAGTACGACACATTGGTATTATTGACTTTTTGAAGAAAACTGTAGTGAGCAAATATTTAAATCTATAAGTGTTTTAGAGGTAGTCTCAATGATGTTAAATTTAAACCAAAACGTCAGCTAAAATAAATGAAATTTTAATAACTCTCCTAATGCTTAAGATATTCCGCTTTTAATGCAAAATAATGTATTTTTATGCGTAATAAACAATATCTTTAAAATGTGTATCCTTTTAATTTTACAGTTCTCGAATATAACGTTTAACGGATATAACGAGCAAAATTAGTCCCAGAGATCTCGTTTATCAGTCTCACTGTATATATATAAAAGTAATTCTATTCACATTTTTTTTCATTATTCCTCAACACTAGGATAAAATAATGGCTTTGAACAAATTAATAGTCGTAACATTTCTCACACATAGAAATATACAAAAAGTGTTATAACTTACATACTTTTTGGAATAAATACAACAATTTTTTTTTCACAAATTAGATAATGATATAGAGCCATATTAAAATAATTGTGCATTTCTAAAAGAAACATTTTTTAATTTATTATAAGTTTTGTTATGAACTTATTCGTTCATAACAAAACTTATAATAAATTAATATTAATCAATGCTTTGGTATGTGAATCCTTGCGATATCGAGACTACATTCCATTAATATAATAGTTTGATTGTATCATTATATTTAGAATTCAGTTCTACATACAAGAAAATTTTCGATTGGGCTTGAATCTCGATAGCGTTGTTGTTCCGTACTCTAGACATCTATTCAAATCCTACTCGAGGAAAATTTTTTATGTATTTAATAAAATTAATAATAATTTTTAAACATTTTGAATTCATCATAACAAATTATATATGAAAATGTAAACTTTCACCATTATCACTCATAATAAAATACTTATCTTTTTGGGGTTTTTAATGGTGTATTTTAAATTATACAATCTAAACGTTTTGATAACACTTACAGTTATTCTGTATTATAAGTGTTTTGTAACTGTGGTTTCCTATTAGTGGAGTTGATCGGCCTATTTCCACAGTTTATGCTTTTACCGACGTTTCGGAAGCGGACTCTGCTTCCGTCATCAGGCTTAGTCCTGAGAAGGACTGTTTCGATTGAGTCGAATTCATTTGTTATATCTAATTTTTCTCAAGCATTGACTACTCTCAGATTCGAACTTGGTACCTTTCACTTACTAGTCTGACACCTTTACCGCTGATGCACTGGGTAATCCATATATATTTGTTAGAACTTATATATATTAAACTATTTTTTCGTGGTTTGCGCAAGTTTATTGCGCATGTTGCGTAATCTTGCGCAGTGTATTGCGCTTAAGCTCTTCGCGCATTATTGGAATCCATATGGGTTTCATTTCTACACTAGCTTGCTTATTGGATTTTCTGCTAGTGCGATGAATGTGGCTTCTTTGAGTTTCCGACGAGTTGTATTCTCGTCCTTTGCCACTATCTGTATGTTATCCCATTGGATGCGTGGTCTTCGTTAGACATGTTCAGCGATTCTTGATCTTTCTGTTTCGCCCTTGCGGACGTTGTTCTTGTGTTCCTGAGTTCTCACTTTGAGTGGTCTACTGTTCTCCTATGTATGCTCTGCATTCGCATGGTGGTTGTATACACAGTTCTTGGAATTCTGATCTTCATTGTATGGTTTGGTTTTGGTTAGTATTCCCTGAGCGTTCTGGTCGATTTGAAGGCAGTGCGTATCTTGTATTTTGCCTATCCTTCGTATTTTGTCTGAGTACCTTGTATATATGGTATTATCGCTGTATATTTAGGTTCTTCTTTTTGTTACCCTTTCCTGTTAAGGTTAGGTGTTAGATCAGGTAGCATTTTCTTTGAGTGTTCTAGCGATATTTTCTTTTCTCTGTTCAGGTCCTCTTGTTTTGAGCATATTGTTTTGCTCTATCATACAAGCATTTTGCTACTAACTTCACGTTTTTGTGGTGATTGAGTTTAGATGTAGGTACCTCCCGTGTGGGTATTTCCTGTATACACTTGTCGTGAAAGTGTTGTCATTCCTGTGTACAAGTACATCCAGGAATGGCAGTTTTTATTCCGACTCAATTCCATTGTGAATTTGATGGTGGGTGCGGCTATTTAGATGATCTAGGAATTCATCTAGTTATGCTTGCCGTGTTGCAAACTACGAAGGTATCGTCCACGTATCTAAGCCATATCCTTGGTTTCTCTGAATTCGGATATCGCTTGGTTCAAAGTCTTCCATATATATATTGTCACTATGGATAGTGGAACATACCATCAAACTCTTGTTGGTAGAATTTGTCTTCTACCTGGAAATATGTAGTTCTAATGCATATTGTCAAGTTCCATTATTGTGTTTACCGAGAGTTGCGTGCGTTCGTCTAACGTTTCATCCTTTTCCAGCTTGTCCCTTATGATAGTTAGTGCCTTATCGGTAGGCACATTTGTGAATAGACTCACAATGTCGAAGCTTACCAGTATTTCTTCGTGGTTTGGTTGGAAGTTTCTGATGGTTTCACGAATTGCGTATTCTTGACCATAGATTCGGTTTTTCCCGATAAGGTGATGATACCTAGCAGATATTCTAATGGGTGACAAGGTGAATTTCTCGAGCTCACAATTGGTCTCAGAGAATTCCTTCCTTTGATCTTTGTACCGTACAGATGCGGAGGTTTGCTGTAGTGTTAAGTCTAGTTCTCTGGTAATGGAGAACTCTTATGTTTTGCCAGCGTCAGTATATCCGTCTTTCGATTGATGGTGTGGTCTTTCGGTATTTGTTTGTACTCGCCCTCTAGTAGTTCTTGGACTTTACTGTTGTAAGTGTCCATATCCATTACCACAGTCGCGTTTCCTTTGTCTGCAACTTTGATCGTTGGGTCATTCTTAGAAATGACTCTCCTTTCTAGGTTAGAGGTTAGTTTAGTTCGCCTAGATGAATCAGGACTGATCTAACCTTACTTCTGTATTCTTCGGCTTCTTCAGGATCTAATTTCATAGCTGTCGCTTCTGCGGTTATTAAATCTACTTTCGGAATATACCTCGTGTTATCGCATAGTTCAAGCCTTTGTCCAGAACCTTCATTTCGTTTTCGTTCAACTGTCGTTTAGAGATGTTTATGACAGTGTTTTTTCGATTGATGTTAGTTGGTTCTTTCTTCTCCTTCATTAGCTTTTCGAGTTTATTCTGCTGAGTTTCCTTGTGAATTGCCTTGGTCTTCGAATATTTACTTCTGGTAGCCGTATTTATCCTATCAAAGTCTTGCTCGTTCACTCGATTTCGAATGGTTTCTCTAATCTCGTTGGATTGGTGTTCGAGCTGGTACTTTCTGAAACATGATGTTTGATTCGTTCTTTGACTAACGCTTCGCTAGCTCTCTTTGCGATTAGTGATATTTTCGGCTGTGTACCATTTGATGTTAAGCCCAGTGGGTATTAATTGTTATCACGGGCTTTGCAGAGGAATTAGATGGTTCTCCTCTAGTGCTAGCTTGTTCATTGATGTTTCAAGCTTTCTGAAAAGTTGTTTGACTTCGCAGTACCAGTTACTAATTCTGTATTATAAGTGTTTTGTAACTGTGGTTTCCTATTAGTGGAGTTGATCGGCCTATTTCCACAGTTTATGCTTTTTGAGCGCGACGTTTCGGAAGCGGACTCTGCTTCCGTCATCAGGCTTAGTCCTGAGAAGGACTGTTTTCATTGAGTCGAATTCATTTGTTATATCTAATTTTTCTCAAGCACTTGACTACTCTCAGATTCGAACTTGGTACCTTTCACTTACTAGTCTGACACCTTTACCGCTGAGCCACTGAGTAATCCAATATATATTTGTTAGAACTTATATATATATTAAACTATTTTTTCGTGGTTGCGCAGAAGTTTATTGCGCATGTTGCCGTAACCTCTTGCGCAGGTGTATTGCGCTTAAGCTCTTCGCGCATTATTGGAATCCATATGGGTTTCATTTCTACACTAGCTTGGCTTATTGGATTTTCTGCTAGTGCGATGAATGTGGCTTCTTTGAGTTTCCGACGAGTTGTATTCTCGTCCTTTGCCACTATCTGTATGTTATCCCATTGGATGCGGTGGTCTTCGTTCCAGACATGTTCAGCGATTCTTGATCTTTCTGTTTCGCCCTTGCGGACGTTGTTCTTGTGTTCCTGAGTTCTCACTTTGAGTGGTCTACTGCTCTCTCCTATGTATGCTCTGCCGCATTCGCATGGTAGGTTGTATACACAGTTCTTGGAATTCTGATCTTCATTGTATGGTTTGGTTTTGGTTAGTATTCCCTGAGCGTTCTGGTCGATTTGAAGGCAGTGTATCTTGTATTTGCTGCCTATCCTTCGTATTTTGTCTGAGGTACCTTGTATATATGGTATTATCGCTGTATATTTAGGTTCTTCTTTTTCGGTTACCCTTTCCTGTTAAGGTTAGGTGTTAGATCAGGGTAGCCATTTTCTTTGAGTGTTCTAGCGATATTTTCTTTTCTCTGTTCAGGTCCTCTTGTTTTGAGCATATTGTTTTGCTCTATCGTACAACATTTTGCTACGCCTAACTTCACGTTTTGTGGTGATTGGAGTTGTAGTGTAGGTACCTCCCGTGTGGGTAGGTTTCCTGTATACACTTGTCGTGAAAGTGTTGTCATTCCTGTGTACAAGTACATCCAGGAATGGCAGTTTTATTCGACTCAATTCCATTGTGAATTTGATGGTGGGTGCGCGGCTATTTAGATGATCTAGAATTCATCTAGCTTATGCTTGCCGTGTTGCCAAACTACGAAGGTATCGTCCACGTATCTAAGCCATATCCTTGGTTTCTCTGTGAATTCGGATATCGCTTGGTCTTCAAAGTCTTCCATATATATATTGCTCACTATGGGTGATAGTGAACCCATAGCCATCCCAAACTCTTGTTGGTAGAATTTGTCTTCTACCTGGAAATATGTAGTTCTAATGCATATTGTCAAGTTCCATTATTGTGTTTACCGAGAGTTGCGTGCGTTCGTCTAACGTTTCATCCTTTTCCAGCTTGTCCCTTATGATAGTTAGTGCCTTATCGGTAGGCACATTTGTGAATAGGCTCACAATGTCGGAGCTTACCAGTATTTCTTCGTGGTTTGGTTGGAAGTTTCTGATGGTTTCCACGAAGTTGCGTATTCTTGACCATAGATTCGGTTTTCCCGATAATGTGATGATACCTAGCAGATATGTGCTAATGGGTGACAAGGTGAATTTCTCGAGCTCAATTGGTTTCATAGGAATTCCTTCCTTGTGGATCTTTGGTAGACCACACATATGCAGAGGTTTGCTGTAGTGTGGGGTAAGTCTAGTTCTCTCGTAATCGGAGAACTGCCCCTTATGTTTTGCCAGCGTCAGGTATATCCGTCTTTCGATTGATGGTGTGGTCTTTCGGTATTTGTTTGTACTCGCCCCGTCTAGTAGTTCTTGGACTTTACTGTTGTAGTGTCATATCCATTACCACAGTCGCGTTTCCTTTGTCTGCCGGGAGAACTTTGATCGTTGGGTCATTCTTAAGGAAATGACCGCTCTCCTTTCTAGGTTAGAGAGGTTAGGTTTAGTTCGCCTAGATGAATCCAGGACTGATCTAACCTTACTTCTGTATTCTTCGGCTTCTTCAGGATCTAATTTCATAGCTGTCGCTTCTACTGCGGTTATTAAATCTACTTTCGGAATATACCTCGGTGTTATCGCATAGTTCAAGCCTTTGTCCAGAACCTTCATTTCGTTTTCGTTCAACTGTCGTTTAGAGATGTTTATGACAGTGTTTTTCGATTGATGTTGTTGGTTCTTTCTTCTCCTTCATTAGCTTTTCGAGTTTATTCTGCTGATTTCCTTGTGAATTGCCTTGGTCTTCGAATATTTACTTCTGGTAGCCGTATTTATCCTATCAAAGTCTTGCTCGTTCACTCGATTTCGAATGGTTTCTCTAATCTCGTTGGATTGGTGTTCGAGCTGGTACTTTCTGAAACGGTGATGTTTGATTCGTTCTTTGACTAACGCTTCGCTAGCTCTCTTTGCGATTAGTGATATTTTCGGCTGTACGGAGTTTTGATGTTAAGCCCAGTGGGTATTAAGTTGTTATCACGGGCTTTGCAGAGGAAGGTTAGATGGTTCTCCTCTAGTGCTAGCTTGTTCATTGATGTTTCAAGCTTTCTGAAAGTTGTTTGACTTCGGGGCCGTACCGAGTTACTAATTCTGTATTATAAGTGTTTTGTAACTGTGGTTTCCTATTAGTGGAGTTGATCGGCCTATTTCCACAGTTTATGCTTTTGAGCGCGACGTTTCGGAAGCGGACTCTGCTTCCGTCATCAGGCTTAGTCCTGAGAAGGACTGTTTTCGCACTTGAGTCGAATTCATTTGTTATATCTAATTTTTCTCAAGCACTTGACTACTCTCAGATTCTTGGTACCTTTCACTTACTAGTCTGACACCTTTACCGCTGAGCCACTGAGTAATCCAATATATATTTGTTAGAACTTATATATATATTAAACTATTTTTCGTGGTTGCGCAGAAGTTTATTGCGCATGTTGCGCCGTAACCTCTTGCGCAGGTGTATTGCGCTTAAGCTCTTCGCGCATTATTGGAATCCATATGGGTTTCATTTCTACACTAGCTTGGCTTATTGGATTTTCTGCTAGTGCGATGAATGTGGCTTCTTTGAGTTTCCGACGAGTTGTATTCTCGTCCTTTGCCACTATCTGTATGTTATCCCATTGGATGCGGTGGTCTTCGTTCCAGACATGTTCAGCGATTCTTGATCTTTCTGTTTCGCCCTTGCGGACGTTGTTCTTGTGTTCCTGAGTTCTCACTTTGAGTGGTCTACTGCTCTCTCCTATGTATGCTCTGCCGCATTCGCATGGTAGGTTGTATACACAGTTCTTGGAATTCTGATCTTCATTGTATGGTTTGGTTTTGGTTAGTATTCCCTGAGCGTTCTGGTCGATTTGAAGGCAGTGCGTATCTTGTATTTGCTGCCTATCCTTCGTATTTTGTCTGAGGTACCTTGTATATATGGTATTATCGCTGTATATTTAGGTTCTTCTTTTCGGTTACCCTTTCCTGTTAAGGTTAGGTGTTAGATCAGGGTAGCCATTTTCTTTGAGTGTTCTAGCGATATTTTCTTTTCTCTGTTCAGGTCCTCTTGTTTTGAGCATATTGTTTTGCTCTATCGTACAAGCATTTTGCTACGCCTAACTTCACGTTTTTGTGGTGATTGGAGTTGTAGTGTAGGTACCTCCCGTGTGGGTAGGTTTCCTGTATACACTTGTCGTGAAAGTGTTGTCATTCCTGTGTACAAGTACATCCAGGAATGGCAGTTTTATTCCGACTCCAATTCCATTGTGAATTTGATGGTGGGTGCGCGGCTATTTAGATGATCTAGGAATTCATCTAGCTTATGCTTGCCGTGTTGCCAAACTACGAAGGTATCGTCCACGTATCTAAGCCATATCCTTGGTTTCTCTGTGAATTCGGATATCGCTTGGTCTTCAAAGTCTTCCATATATATATTGCTCACTATGGGTGATAGTGGGGAACCCATAGCCATCCCAAACTCTTGTTGGTAGAATTTGTCTTCTACCTGGAAATATGTAGTTCTAATGCATATTGTCAGAAGTTCCATTATTGTGTTTACCGAGAGTTGCGTGCGTTCGTCTAACGTTTCATCCTTTTCCAGCTTGTCCCTTATGATAGTTAGTGCCTTATCGGTAGGCACATTTGTGAATAGACTCACAATGTCGAAGCTTACCAGTATTTCTTCGTGGTTTGGTTGGAAGTTTCTGATGGTTTCCACGAAGTGCTGCGTATTCTTGACCATAGATTCGGTTTTTCCCGATAAGGGTGTGATGATACCTAGCAGATAGTGTGCTAATGGGTGACAAGGTGAATTTCTCGAGCTCACAATTGGTCTCAGAGGAATTCCTTCCTTGTGGATCTTTGGTAGGCCGTACAGATGCGGAGGTTTGCTGTAGTGTGGGGTAAGTCTAGTTCTCTGGTAATCGGAGAACTCCCCCTTATGTTTTACCAGCGTCAGGTATATCCGTCTTTCGATTGATGGTGTGGGTCTTTCGGTATTTGTTTGTACTCGCCCCGTCTAGTAGTTCTTGGACTTTACTGTTGTAAGTGTCCATATCCATTACCACAGTCGCGTTTCCTTTGTCTGCCGGGAGAACTTTGATCGTTGGGTCATTCTTAAGGGAAATGACCGCTCTCCTTTCTAGGTTAGAGGTTAGGTTTAGTTCGCCTAGATGAATCCAGGACTGATCTAACCTTACTTCTGTATTCTTCGGCTTCTTCAGGATCTAATTTCATAGCTGTCCTTCTACTGCGGTTATTAAATCTACTTTCGGAATATACCTCGGTGTTATCGCATAGTTCAAGCCTTTGTCCAGAACCTTCATTTCGTTTTCGTTCAACTGTCGTTTAGAGATGTTTATGACAGTGTTTTTCGATTGATGTTAGTTGGTTCTTTCTTCTCCTTCATTAGCTTTTCGAGTTTATTCTGCTGAGTTTCCTTGTGTTGCCTTGGTCTTCGAATATTTACTTCTGGTAGCCGTATTTATCCTATCAAAGTCTTGCTCGTTCACTCGATTTCGAATGGTTTCTCTAATCTCGTTGGATTGGTGTTCGAGCTGGTACTTTCTGAAACGGTGTTTGATTCGTTCTTTGACTAACCTTCGCTAGCTCTTTTGCGATTAGTGATATTTTCGGCTGTGTACCGGAGTTTTGATGTTAAGCCCAGTGGGTATTAAGTTGTTATCACGGGCTTTGCAGAGGAAGGTTAGATGGTTCTCCTCTAGTGCTAGCTTGTTCATTGATGTTTCAAGCTTTCTGAAAAGTTGTTTGACTTCGGGGCCGTACCGAGTTACTAATTCTGTATTATAAGTGTTTTGTAACTGTGGTTTCCTATTAGTGGAGTTGATCGGCCTATTTCCACAGTTTATGCTTTTTGAGCGCGACGTTTCGGAAGCGGACTCTGCTTCCGTCATCAGGCTTAGTCCTGAGAAGGACTGTTTTCGCACTTGAGTCGAATTCATTTGTTATATCTAATTTTTCTCAAGCACTTGACTACTCTCAGATTCGAACTTGGTACCTTTCACTTACTAGTCTGACACCTTTACCGCTGAGCCACTGAGTAATCCAATATATATTTGTTAGAACTTATATATATTAAACTATTTTTCGTGGTTGCGCAGAAGTTTATTGCGCATGTTGCGCCGTAACCTCTTGCGCAGGTGTATTGCGCTTAAGCTCTTCGCGCATTATTGGAATCCATATGGGTTTCATTTCTACACTAGCTTGGCTTATTGGATTTTCTGCTAGTGCGATGAATGTGGCTTCTTTGAGTTTCCGACGAGTTGTATTCTCGTCCTTTGCCACTATCTGTATGTTATCCCATTGGATGCGGTGGTCTTCGTTCCAGAATGTTCAGCGATTCTTGATCTTTCTGTTTCGCCCTTGCGGACGTTGTTCTTGTGTTCCTGAGTTCTCACTTTGAGTGGTCTTGCTCTCTCCTATGTATGCTCTGCCGCATTCGCATGGTAGGTTGTATACACAGTTCTTTTCTGATCTTCATTGTATGGTTTGGTTTTGGGTATTCCCTGAGCGTTCTGGTCGATTTGAAGGCAGTGCGTATCTTGTTTTGCTGCCTATCCTTCGTATTTTGTCTGAGGTACCTTTATATATGGTATTATCGCTGTATATTTAGGTTCTTCTTTTCGGTTACCCTTTCCTGTTAAGGTTAGGTGTTAGATCGGGTAGCCATTTTCTTTGAGTGTTCTAGCGATATTTTCTTTTCTCTGTTCAGGTCCTCTTGTTTTGAGCATATTGTTTTGCTCTATCGTACAACATTTTCTACCCTCTTCACGTTTTGTGGTGATTGGAGTTGTAGTGTAACCTCCCCGTGTGGGTAGGTTTCCTGTATACACTTGTCGTGAAAGTGTTGTCATTCCTGTGTACAATCCCAGGAATGGCAGTTTTTTCGACTCAATTCCATTGTGAATTTGATGGTGGGTGCGCGGCTATTTAGATGATCTAGAATTCATCTAGCTTATGCTTGCCGTGTTGCCCTACGAAGGTATCGTCCACGTATCTAAGCCATATCCTTGGTTTCTCTGTGAATTCGGATATCGCTTGGTCTTCAAAGTCTTCCATATATATTTTACTATGGGTGATAGCCCATAGCCATCCCAAACTCTTGTTGGTAGAATTTGTCTTCTACCTGGAAATATTAGTTCTAATGCATATTGTCAAGTTCCATTATTTGTTTACCGAGAGTTGCGTGCGTTCGTCTAACGTTTCATCCTTTTCCAGCTTGTCCCTTATGATAGTTATGCCTTATCGGTAGGCACATTTGTGAATAGACTCACAATGTCGAAGCTTACCAGTATTTCTTCGTGGTTTGGTTGGAAGTTTCTGATGGTTTCCACGAAGTGCGGTATTCTTGACCATAGATTCGGTTTTCCCGATAAGGGTGTGATGATACCTAAGATAGTGTGCTAATGGGTGACAAGGTGAATTTCTCGAGCTCAAATTGGTCTCAGAGGAATTCCTTCCTTTCCATCTCTAAACGACAGTTGAACGAAAACGAAATGAAGGTTCTGGACAAAGGCTTGAACTATGCAAACCCGAGGTATATTCCAAAGTAGATTTAATAACCGCAGTGAAGACAGCTATGAAATTAGATCCTGAAGAAGCCGAAGAAACAGAAGTAAGGTTAGATCAGTCCTGGATTCATCTAGGCGAACTAAACCTAACCTCTTAACCTAGAAAAGGAGCGGTCATTTCCCGAATGACCCAACGATCAAATTCTCCCGGCAGACAAAGGAAACGCGACTGTGGAATATTGGACACTTACAACAGTAAAGTCCAAGAACTACTAGACGGGGCAGTACAAACAAATACCGACCCCACACCATCAATCGAAAGACGGATATACCTGACGCTGGCAAAACGAGTTCTCCGATTACCAGAGAACTAGACTTACCCACCTACAGCAAACCTCCGCATCTGTACGGCCTACCAAAGATCCAAGGAAGGAATTCCTCTGAGACCAATTGTGAGCTCGAGAAATTCACCTTGTCACCCATTACACTATCTGCTAGGTATCATCACCCCTTATCGGGAAAAACCGAATCTATGGTCAAGAATACGCACCTTCGTGGAAACCATCAGAAACTTCCAACCAAACCACGAAGAAATACTGGTAAGCTTCGACATTGTGAGTCTATTCACAAATGTGCCTACCGATAAGGCACTAACTATCATAAGGGACAAGCTGGAAAAGGATGAAACGTTAGACGAAACGCAACTCTGGTAAACACAATAATGGAACTTCTGACAATATGCATTAGAACTACATATTTCCAGGTAGAAGAAAATTCTACCAACAAGAGTTTGGGATGGGGTTCCCACTATCACCCATAGTGAGCAAATATATATAAGACTTTGAAGAAAGCGATATCCGAATTCACAGAGAAACCAAGGATATGGCTTAGATACGTGGACGATACCTTCGTAGTTTGGCAACACGGCAAGCATAAGCTAGATGAATTCCTAGATCATCTAAATAGCCCGCACCCACCATCAAATTCACAATGGAATTGGAGTCGGAACAAAAACTGCCATTCCTGGATGTACTTGTGGAATGACAAACCACGACAAGTGTATACGAAACCTACCCACAGGGAGGTACCTACACTACAACTCCAATCACCACAAAAACGTGAAGTTAGGCGGCAAAATGCTTGTACGATAGAGCAAAAACAATATGCTCAAAACAAGAGGACCTGAACAGAGAAAAGAAAATATCGCTAGAACACTCAAAGAAAATGGCTACCCCGATTCCCTAACCTTAACAGGAAAGGGTAACCGAAAAGAAGAACCTAAATATACAGCGATAATACCATATATACAAGGTACCTCAGACAAAATACGAAGGATAGGCAGCAAATACAAGATACGCACTGCCTTCAAATCGACCAGAACGCTCAGGGAATACTAACCAAAACCAAACCATACAATGAAGATCAAATTCCAAGAACTGTGTACAACCTACCATGCGAATGCGGCAGAGCATACATAGGAGAGAGCAGTAGACCACTCAAAGTGAGAACTCAGGAACACAAGAACAACGTCCGCAAGGGCGAAACAGAAAGATCAAGAATCGCTGAACATGTCTGGAACGAAGACCACCGCATCCAATGGGATAACATACAGATAGTGGCAAAGGACGAGAAACAACTCGTCGGAAACTCAAAGAAGCCACATTCATCGCACTAGCAGAAAATCCAATAAGCCAAGCTAGTGTAGAAATGAAACCCATATGGATTCCAATAATGCGCGAAGAGCTTAAGCGCAATACACCTGCGCAAAGGTTACGGCGCAACATGCGCAATAAACTTCTGCGCAACCACGAAAAAATAGTTTATATATATAAGTTCTAACAAATATATATTGGATTACTCAGTGGCTCAGCGGTAAAGGTGTCAGACTAGTAAGTGAAAGGTACCAAGTTCGAATCTGGAGTAGTCAAGTGCTTGAGAAAAATTAGATATAACAAATGAATTCGACTCAAGTGCGAAAACAGTCCTTCTCAGGACTAAGCCTGATGACAAGCAGAGTCCGCTTCCGAAACGTCCGCTCAAAAAGCATAAACTGTGGAAATAGGCCGATCAACTCCACTAATAGTTTCTTTAAGTTATATTTGTTAAAAATTGGTAAAGATGTTGTAAACAATTTTGTCAAAGGTGAAAATTAAAACATAAACATCAGCCTGCTTTAATATCAGTTTGAAACGAAAAGCCAATATAAATTAAATTTTAGTAAAAATAACTGGTCAAAAAAAAACATTTTCCCTTTAAAGAGAAAACCAAAACCCTATTTTTAAACTTTATATTAATAGCGGGAGTTTAGAATTTTCACCTTTGCAAAAGTTTACAACATCTTTACCAAAAAAATATAACTAACAAATAATGTAAGTGTTACGAAAGTTTAGATTGTATAATTTAAAATACACCCCAAAAAATAAGATTTTAACAAATTAATTCACCAGTCGAAAAGTTCTGCGCAGCAAAACCGCTTCAAACTTGCTTTAAAAAGAAAAAAATTAAATGCCGACCAAAAGACCGTAAAATATTTTAAATTGGTAAAGGGGTAACCCCATTAAAGTTTAAAATTTTTACTAAATCACCGTAATTTCCAAAATTTAGCTTTTAAAGCCACTTTATTAAATTTTGTTTATTATCATTAAAATAAATGATGGGGTGATTCAGCTCTTGCCGTTTTAAAATTAGGAGGTAGTTAGTTTTATTTCCACCGCATGTATCCCATTTTCAAATCTGCATCAATTTAACGCTGAAAAAATACAAAATAGTTGTGTTTTCTTTAAACCCACAGTCAGCTTTCCAACCCTAAACTAGGCATTTTCGTAGTTATCTTTAAAATTTTCCGTATAAACGTCGAAAATTCAAACAATACTCGACGCGTAAAGGGTCATCCTTTGTAAACCTTCTGATCTAAGTTTTTCAAAATTATTGTTTTATAAACTTCCCTTTAATTGATCATCCTTCGTCAAAGCTAATCTTATTGGAAAAGGATCTAAAAGCTTTTCCTAAATGGGAATAAGGCCGTACTTTAGGCGTTCGAATTATTCGATCATGATTGTAACCGAGTTGTCAAATGTCCAAAACCAAAAATCTGTTTAGTGGCTTTAAAAAATAGCTACATAATCTGACTGGCCATAATTTTCAAACTTGGAAATGCTTGATTCCCTTAAAGTAATTTTATTTCTAAGCAGGCATTTATTCCCTAATTGTTCTTCCTTAAACTTTTCCTACTCTGGCTAACAAGATTCTTTGAAAAACTAAATTATTTACAAAATCTTTGTCGAAGAATAATTTAAAGAAAATTGGCGTCGGTTTTTAATTGGCAAATTTCTCAAATCCGACCGCCAAAAGAAAGGGAGATTTTATTTACCCCAAATGGGTGGAAATATTTTCAAATTTCAAATGACCGATGTACCCAATTAAATTTTTTAAAGTGAATTTTTCTGAAATCTCTAGTAAATTTCCAATTTATCTTTTAAACTAGTTTATTCGAGAATTTTTGTTTGAGTATCATTAATAACCGTGGCGCGTTTTTGATTATCAGAAAATTGGGAATTTCAAAAAGATTTGTGCAGTAGTATTTAATTACCGGGTGATTTGTGAAATTCAAATAACTCGTAAACCGTTAACTTTATGAATTCAACCAAAACCAAATTTTGTAGAAATTATTATAACGGAACCAAACTCACCAAAAAACCTGAAAATTCAACAAAAAGTTAATGGAGATACGGAACAATGTAAAACTAATTTCCAGTCCATAACAATAATCCAACAGAAAAATCCTCGTCAACAAAGAAATAATTTTCATTGGGGATACTATTTTGAAATTCCTAAAGGTTATAGAGTTATTTGCGAATACGACTTTCAAAATTTAACTTTGAGGGCCATACATTTTAGAGAAAAAGTATATCTGACTTTTCAGTGTTATAAAACAATATATGCCGAAGAAACCGATCAAGAGAGGTTACAAAGGATGGATCCTCTACGACAAGTCGAGATATTGTTTGAAGTTCGACGTTTATACCGGAAAATCCAAAGATCAACCTACGGAAAATAGCCTAGGTTCTAGGGTTGTGAACAAGCTGACTGTGGGTTTTGAAAGAAAAAACCACACTATTTTTTGATAATTTTTTTAGCAGCGTTAAATTAATGCACGATTTGAAGCAACGTGGGATACATGCGGATGGAACAGTGAATATATCTCGAACGTACCTACCTAATTTTAAAACGGACAAGCAGCTGAATCACCCCCCATCACTTTATTTTAATAGATACATCAAACAAAAATTACTCGAATAAAGCTGAGCTTTAAAAAGCATATAATTTTTTGGTACAATTACTCGGTAGATTTCAGTAAAAAATCGCTTTAAACGTTTAGGATGGCGGTTACGTCCCCTGGTGGTCATCTTGCAATTTGAAAATATTTTCCACGGTCTTTTTTGGCCGGTACATAATTTGATATTATTTTTTCATAAATTCCCATATAAAGACATAGTTTGATAGCGGTTTTGCTGCGCAGACACTTTTCGTTACATGTGTGACCATATAATTTGTTAAAATACTTATCTTTTTTGGGGTGTATTTTTAAATTATACAATCTAAACGTTTCGATAACACTTACAGTTATCTTCGTCAGTAGTTATATTTGTTAAAAATTGGTAAAGATGTTGTAAACAATTTTGTCAAAGTTGAAAAATTAAAACATAAACATCAGCCTGCTATTAATATAACAGTTTGAGAAACGCCATAGGGAGTGTTCTGGTTTGTCATCTTTAAGGCAGTTTAACAATGTTTAATTTTTAATGACCTAGTTATTATTTACTAAAATTTAATTTTATAGTTGGCTTTATACGTTTCTCAAACTGTTATATTAATAGCAGGCTGATGTTTATGTTTTAATTTTTCAACTTTGACAAAATTGTTTACAACATTTTTAACAAATATTACTACTGACGAAGATAACTGTAAGTGTTATCGAAACGTTTAGATTGTATAATTTAAAATACACCATTAAAAACCCCAAAAAAGATAAGTATTTTATTATGAGTGATAATGGTGAAAGTTTACATTTTCATATATAATTTGTTATGATGAATTCAAAAATGTTTAAAAATTATTATTAATTTTATTAAATACATAAATAAAAAGTTTTCCTCGAGTAGGATTTGAACCTACGACCTGTACTTTGCTAGAGTACCGCGCTAACCAACTACGCTATCGAGATTCAAGCCCCAATCGATGTAAATTTTGTCTTTGTGTATGTAGAACTGAATTCTAAATATAATGAGAGTACAATCAAACTACTTATATTAATGGAATGTGAGTCTGCGATATCGCAAGGATTCACACATACCAAAGCACCATGACTAATATTAATTTATTATAAGTTTTGTTATGAACGAATAAGTTCATAACAAAACTTATAATAAATTAAAAATTGTTTCTTTTAGAAATGCACAATTATTTTAATATGCAATGTTACGACTATTATTTTGTTCAAAGCCATTATTTTATCCTAGTGTTGAGGAAGGGTAAATGAAAAAAAAATGTGGAATAGAATTACTTTTATATGGTATATACAGTAAAACTCGATAAAACGAGATCTCTGGGACGGCTAATTTTTGCTCGTTATATCCGTTAAACGTTATATTCCAGAAACTCTAAAAATTAAAAAGGATACTACATTTTTACAGATATTGTTTATTACACAGAAAAATACATTATTTTGCATTAAAAAGAAGAATATCTCTTAAGCATTAGGAGAGTTATCAAAAATTTCATTTATTTTTAGCTGACGTTTTGGTTTAAATTTAACATCATTGAGACTACCTCTTAAAACACTTATAGATTTAAATATTTGCTCACTAGTACCGTTTTCTTCAAAAAACCGCGTCAATAATACCAATGCGTCGCCTGCTTTAGCGAGTGTAACAGGCATGGGTCTATCACACTCATTACTGTGTACATCAACTTCATCACTTTCAGCTTCCCGTTCTGTAATTACTTATATAATTTCTTCGTCAGTTTTAAACCCGAAGTAATCACATCGGCATCAATATCTACGTAGTCATCGCACAATTTTGAAAATTATTGATGTCTCTACTTTCTAACCAAGTAGATAAAGGAAGATCGTCTTCTTCTTCGAAACTTTCATTTACAGCAGAAACAAAACCAGCTTTTTTTGTAACAGTTCTGAATTGTTGTGGGGGTCACATTATTCCACGCAACACTCATTAGGCGAATTGCATCTAACACGCTTATTTTAAGATCCTGTTTATTTTCCATTCTGTCGATTAACTGTAACACTAATAAGCGACGCTAGAAATTTTTAAAACTCCTGATAATCCCTTCGTCTATGGGACGTTGTGTTTGGTGGTAAAAAAATAAGGGTGATGTTGGTTAAATTTTGCAATTCAGGATGCGCTGGGCAATTATGAACCAATAATAAAATCTTTCGTAATTTATCATCCCATTTTCTAATTTCCTCTTCAAAAATTGTAGATGTCATCCAAGCTTTCTTGTTTGAGGTATACTCAACTGGTAGGCACTTAACATTTTTAAAACAGCGAGAATTTCGTGATTTTCCGATGACCAACAATTTTTTTTTTGTCACTTCCCGTCTTATTGGCGCAAATTAAAACAGTGAGACAATTTTTCAACATTTTTCCACCAATACATTTTTCATTTTTAAATTTTAAAGTGGTATCTGGCGTTAAATTGAAAAATAATCCGGCTTCGTCGGTATTGTAGATGTTTTCATCTTTAAATTTTCGTCGTAATTCCGGCCAAACACTTTTTAACCACTCACCTGTAACGTTAGTGTCCACTGATTTCGCTTCACCATTTATTTTTCTATACACAATGTTATTGCGGTTTTTCTAGCGATCAATCCACCCATTATTACACTTAAAGTCTGTATAATTTAATTGTTCCGCGAACTTCTCAGCCTGCGCTTTTAAAATGGGCCCATTAATGGGTAAACCGGCACTTCTTTGGTTTTTAAACCACACACTTAGCGCTTTATCAATATCATCTTCTCTAGTACACTTTTTTAATTTTTTCACGTCAGTAAAATTGTTTCCGAATGCTGCAAGTGTACTTTTTCTGTTTTTCCACAACGTTGACACGGTAGATGATGGTAAACCATATTTTTTGCACCATTTTCTAGTTCCCGAATTATCTCAACTTTCTCGCGAATTGAAGGTGTTTTGCGTTTTATTGAAGCCATTTTTCAACCTCACGTCTTGCTGCAAAAGTAACAACTGACCAGAAACTACATACCTTGCATTCATTTGTAAAACAGGTACAATGTGTACAATTGGTAAGCCGGAAGGCATAAGCGAATTCTAAGCAGTAGGTAATCTCTTTTAATCTATTTTAAGTCTTAAAATGTGTACGTCTTTTGTGTGAAACGTAATTACGGAAATCCCAAAAATTCTTAACAAATATTTACTTGAAACGGCTTTCAGTATGTATATAAAAACCACTACAAAATTTGAAATTTCCTCGTATTTACCTTGAAACGTGAACGTAATAAGCGAGAAAAATTAGTACGTAAACTAATACAATTTCAATCATTTACCTACGAAACGCTCGTTATATCCAGAATCTCGTTTTATCCGTGCTCGTCTTAAGTGAGCTTGACTGTAATTTTCAATGGTTTTAAATCTAACAAATATTTTCTTAATATCGTTAAAAGTTATAAGATATATATTTTAACATTTTTTTCACAAAACTACAAAATATATTAATATAATCGTTATGAATCCTTGTTTTAGGTACCATTACCAATGTTTACGTACAAAACAAAACATTTTCGGTTGATATTTAAATTTTTACCTATTAAGACTACTTTCTGTGGAATGGCCCGATTAGATTCCAAAACCAGACATAAAAACCACGACCTTGTTCAAGTTACCAAATATGTAGGCCAACTAATTTTTACTAAGAACTTTGAATAACCTAAGCAAACCAATCAAACAAAAGGTTGTTTTAACCTAATGAGAGGTGGCGAGATTAAATATATTAAATAATTAAATACTCAATTTTCATAAATCTCTAATTAATTTTCTGTAAGCTGTAATAATACCTTGCAAGTTTTCCAACTAATTTATATGAAAAATATCTATAAATGTAATTACTATACCACGAATAATAATAATATTTATTGTGTACATTATCTTACAGATATTTAGACTCGTCAACACTGATAATTGTTAAAATATAAGAAACAATAAAATTTATAAAAATCGTAACCTGTTTGAAATAATCGAAAAAGTCAGATTTTTTTATTTAAATCGGATTTCTTGATTTAAACCGGACGTTTTCATTAAAAAACTTGTTCTTATGTATGTATGTAAATATACAATTCCAATAAACAATTTATTTTTTTAAGTCGTTTGAATAAAAAAAACATAATGAAACAAACAAAATGAAACACATACGGAAATAAAGGTATTCCTAATATAATCATAAATAATTATAGTATTAAGAATACAACTGAAAACAGTGAAAAAATGAAAACCGATACAATAGTATGATACTGCGTTATGCACGAATTTCATCCACGGATTTTTATTTCGAGTAAGTCTGCTCAGTGCCGTAACTAGCGTGCGCGAGGCCCGGGGCAAGAGTCACTAGGGGGCCCTATTGTATACATATTCGCGCAGTAGATGCAAAAAAAGCCTGCTGACAAAGTTTTAGGTTTTTGGTAACTTAAACGAACCCATTAAATTGAAAAAGCAATTATTGTTATTTAGTTTTAAATACTTACTGTTACTGAACTGAATAGGCGTGCCTATGTGTAATATTTGTGAG
This sequence comes from Vesta saturnalis, assembly GCA_036346205.1. Lineage (NCBI taxonomy): Eukaryota > Metazoa > Arthropoda > Insecta > Coleoptera > Lampyridae > Vesta > Vesta saturnalis. The sequence goes on from JARFJB010001071.1 coordinate 562,938, forward strand.
TATGAAAATAAACCATTAATTTTATTTCCTGTGTTTGTAATAAAATTAAAATCCACGAACATTAACATATAGCAGTTATACATAATTTTAATAAGCGATTATACACGCAATATGAACACACATAGTAGGAAATTAGAATTCTTGCTAAAATATCTTCTTCCTCGATTGTTTGGATGCAAAATCATTGATTACTGTATTGAAATTAATTTTGCGCGTTCCTTCATGCACTATTGACATAACTGACAATTCAGATAATCGGCCCTGGCTCATCGTACCGTGTAAGTACGTTTTAATTGACTTCAGTTTCGTAAACGATCTCTTTGCTTTCGCTACTGTTACTGGAAGCATCAAATAAATAAAACATACAGTACGTACATTCGGATAACCTGACGACAATATATTATTTTCCACTACAATGAAGTGCACTAGTTCCTGAACATTTGTCATTGCCTGTAGTTCTTTGCTGAATGACGATTTGAGCGAAAGCAGCTGTGGACCAAATAGGGGAGTAATTTTTTATAACTAGGTTCATGCCTTGAAATCGATCCTTCAGCTGAGCGCAAATGATAACGATCATAGTATAGAATATGTCGACTTTAAATCTAGTTTTGGGATACGTCAGTCGCCCATCTTCAGTTAATTCGGGTTGCTTATTCCCATTTCTTGCTGCATACACACTTGTATAGAGAATAATAAAAGCACAAAATATATACGAACAATTACAATAAATTACATATATAAAGCAAAATCAGTTCGTAGACAGACAATTCGAAATAAGCCGGTTGAATCAAATACACTAACAAAAATATCATTAATACAAATCCATTCAAAGGTCGGGTGCAAATAAATCATAGCAAAGTGGTCGGTAACCTACCCGCAAGTGACTACGTTACAAACGACAGAATCCCTTCCTAAGCTTACACATTCATCTGTACATATCTCCACATTAAAAAATAATAAGAACGGGTTAGTTTAACAGTAACAATGGAATTCGAGGTGGTTTTAAGGTCATCTGGACCCGTGTCTATAAACCTCGGTATTGTTTATAACAATTTAACTGGGTTTTATCGTGCCAAGTTTCTCCGCGCATTACTCTCTACACGGGCGAAAATATTAGTAAACAGTCAAGAATGCCAACTCACACAAGCAATGAGGGAGGGAACACTGTACTGAAGCGGAGCCCTTTTATTTTAACAGATTTCAGCTTAATGAGCTTGCTGGCGTAATTAAATAGATTCTTCTTGCAAGGCAATGATTTGATTTTTAATAGGTTACGTAGGCTTGTTGACTTGTTTGCTGCAAGCTTAATTTACATTAAAATACCTACTTACGTTTGAATATAATGCTTTAATAAATCAATTATCCACCAATATTTCATGGGTTAAGGCTGTTCTACCGTTTTTCGTTCGACGAAGTGGAGAGGTCCCTTATTAATTTCATAAAATAATTCTACACGTAACATTCGCTGTGTTCCAATAAAGTTCTCTCTCGTTTCTGCATAAAAGTTTTTTTATTGCCTACTGTTCCGTTGGTTTAGCAGCAGATATAATGTTTTCATTTTAATTGTGTTTTACATAAATATTGTGTATTCCATAAAAATAATAAATCGTTTTGCCAAAGCACAAACAAAAAGCAACATGCACACACTGCCAACCTACTGCTCTTTTATCGAATAGTAGTAGGTACGTTTTGGAAAAGGAAAAGGCCACGTATTTCATTTCCTCCCCAAGGGAGAGGGCGGGCTGCTCGAGCTTTCCGAGCTCCTTCAGCCACAATCATAGATTCCTAGCATACGTATATATGCATGGCGGGATTAAGGATGGGTGTGGTCAGGATAAGATCGTAAGGAACGGAGTTATGGTTCTGAGGGGGGAAATACTACTCCAGCATTCGCCTAAGTAGCCGCACATGGTGTGCATATACGCAGTTACCATGCCGCTACATGTGCATGAGGAAAACCCCCTGAAAAAACCTCATACAAGGTAGACGGTAACGGGAATCGAACCCATTACCTCCCGAGTGCTAAGCAGGTTATGTCACGACTACGCTATCAGCTCAGTTGGTATGTTATAGCATTTGTTTCTTATTTATTTTGTTTCCCAGAAATAAAAAAATATAGACGTATGATGAGTCAGGAGTTTTTTTCTTTCTGTGCAATTTTTTTTGAGAGAATTTTTTATCTATCAAATATATTTTTTTAATGTTATATTTCATTGAGGTACTTAGTAATACCTAAAAGAAAAAAAGAAATTGTATAAGAATAAATAATTTTTGTGCCGTCATTTAAAATCGTCTACAAAAATAATTTCAAAACCGATGATAAATTAATTTTTAAATTAATTATCAGATATTTATAAGAATAAGATCCGGTAAAACTCTGACAAAACCCAATAACTCTATAAAATAATTAACTATTGTGGATTTAAATTCCCTGTAATAATTTCCTGGCTTTTACTTATATACTGATCTCAACGGGACGCGCGACGAAGTTTCTTGAAAGTGGGGGGTGAGAGAGTGCACTATAGATTTAGATATTTTAAAATTAGCAAATTTTACGATTCCGTTTTTATCATTACTCGTTTGTGTTAGATTTAAATAAAAAATACTACATTGATCAGAAAAATATTCTCTATCAATTGTAGGTTTTTAGATTTTTGATATTTAAAAAATTTGAAACGGCCCTTTCTATTTTTTTTTTTTATTTTTCTGTAATGAATATATATAAAAAAAATAAAACCTACAAGTTGTTTACACATGCATTATCGACTTGCAACCAAAAAATGAATAAGAAAATATAGCGCATTTTAGAAAAATCATAACCCTCAAATAAGACACCGAGAAAACAGACTTAAGATACGCCGTTTAAACCTAAGATGGTAACGATTATTTATAGATATATTGTTTACTCGCCCGCTTATTAAAACCCAAATATTTAGCGATACGTTTATTTACACGACCACTTTAATTTTGTGAAAAACTTACATTAAAAACAACACAGAAAAGAACAAAAACCAAATTCGCGGTTTTAGTTTTACTAAAATGTACACGATAAAATATTTATAGACATAACGGTTTACAGTGTCGGCTTATAATTAAACAATCAGATCGATCCGACCTAAATCGAACTCTAACTGCAACTAACTATCCTTACTCCCCAAATCCACCCCGTTTTAAAAGGCAAGACGTATGACGTGGGGATATTTTCATATTTATTACTAAAAGAAGTACTAATTTTTTAAATATGCACTCGTACGTAACAAACCCTATATCTAGGTCTCGAATTTCAAAGTTCCAAACAAAGATGTCTTTTGATTTGCGGTATGTTCCGATGTAATTAAGTACTAACTGCGACGTTTTTACCCCAAAAACACACAGACAGAACACCTGTTTTCTACCGCAACATACGTTTTTTTTTCTTTTCAATCCTTAGTCAAATATCAGTTACATAAAATACAATAACCCGAAAAACATGATCAAATTACGACTTATTACCAACATATTAAAACCCATTAATTATCTTTTCTTTCGCGGAAAATTGTTGTTACAATAATAAAATTTTCTCGGTCCACTACCTACATCCTAATTTATAAAATAATTAGCATGGGTTGATTATATTTTAAAGTTTACTTTAGGTGTATTTTTTATGTAAATTCGAGATATGTAAACCGTTTTAAAATCAATTTTGTCCATTAAGTTGATATTAAACAATAAAAAAGCGCGCACGAGTAAGCACATAAGTTAAACTGTAACCTTCATTAATAAATTAATTAATTGAGGTTGATTGTATTTCAAATTGGATTTTGGTAGCATTTTGCATGTAAACTTTAAAGTTTAAACTATTTGTAAATAAATTTTGTCCATTAACATTGAATATTGGCATTTGTTTCCATATATGGCTTGGCTGCGATAAATGTAACTAAAATTATAACTTTAATGTCAATAATATTTTTTTGTAACGCCGTTTCGCGGCGTTTTACAGTAGATTTACTCGAAGTAAAAATCCGTGGGTAACTTCACGTCAGTCAGTATGATCAGTATAACACTAATTTTGTTTGATTAATTTAAATATTAAAAAAAGACATAGATAGTGGAAATTAAAATAAATGAATTAATTTTAATAGTCAAAATATTTTAGAATAATTAAATACAACTTCTTTTTTAAAATGTTCGTAACGAAAATAGGCAACATTGTAAAAACAAAAACAATATTTTGTGAGATTAAAATTTAAGAAAGAATGCAGGTTGTTTTCTATTTAAAATTTTCAAGAAAAATAACAATTCGCATAATTTTATCACCCTGTATAGCATAAAGAAACATGACTAAAGTGTTGGGGTAAAGTTTAGACGTCAGGACTGTGAAATTATACCTATGTAAAGAAAAATCATAAAACACAAATGTATAAATGGAACTGGTTCCTTGAACTTGACCTTGTATGAACATTCTACGTCCATTAGACGTAGATAGGTATAAGGAATGTTACATAAGGTAGTCTTAAAATGAATCATAATCCAAAAATGACAAAATGTACAGGGTGTCATAAAAAAAATGGGATGATGTTGCCACGGTTTTATGAGCCATCCTGGATGAATTTTAAAATGTGGATTTTTTACCTTCTCACAACTTTTGTATTAAATTTGTAATTGTGTAACACGAAAAGAATTGCTTAATACTATAAATTTAAATTCCCGCGAAATCCACCTTATTTTTTTCAATAATTTGAAGTGCAAAATGTGTCAATTGTAATGTACCAAGGAACTGATTTTTTTGTCGGCAAAATCGAACGATTGTTTATATGGTGACATCTCTAAATCAAAATCTCGAGCCGGTGTCGGTACTCTGTATCTTGAGACAAAATTTTACCTGAAGAAAGCGGCCGCGAGGAGTGTTCGAAAAGGTCATTTTTCAAATAAAGTTAATTTGTGTTAGTGCTAGAATAATAAAATGAACATGACTGAATCGGCAGAAATTCGCTTTAATTAGAACATGAAAATAAAACAGGAACGTAACAAGATTTAGAACGGAATAACAAATGAAAAACAAAAATATTGTAACATAATGACAAGAAAAAATAAGTTAATGTCAAATTACAGTAATTGTTTTTTATCACTGCCATGGTGGTTCAAATGCACTGAATAACTCTGTCATATACTCTTTACGAAACAGATCTTCGAAGTTCGACTGGACTTTAGTAATCGCATCGTAAACACGGTTAAACTGCTGGTGTATAGCTATAGCGGAATGTGCTGGAGCACCATCCAGTTGATACCAATTGTTTGCACTGTCACGTGAAGGTAGAGTTTTTAGGATATCTCTAACACACCTTCTGAATGTCTTCAGATATGTAGCCTTATTCAAATTTTCATCGCACACTTGATATGCTGCTCTATCATCCATAAATAAACAAAAAACATTAAAACAGAATTGGTCCTGGTGATTATTTTCCCTTATGAAATGTGGATTATGTTGTGCCCAGTAGTGGTTATTTCGGCGATTTATAATTTCTTACCTGCTGAATACAAAAGTCGACTCGTCTTGTCCCGTCATCAAGACGTAATCCGTGCACAGTTATCTAAAAAAAGGATGCATTTTATGTTTTCTTAATATTCTGTGGATTGATGCTCTTGAAATACACAAATCCAGCGCCTCTGCTGGAGTTGAACTCCATGGATAAGCTTGAAAATAATCCAACACATTAACCTCGTTATCTTCATCGTCTATTACGGGTTTTAGGTGATTTCGAGTTGCGTTCACACTCCCAGTTGTTTTAAACCGATCTTCGATTCTTGCAAATTTTCCGTGAGTCGTTAAATAATCTGCATGTTCGTCTGATAAATCGTCCACATTCATCATGCGTATAAAGCAAAATTAACAAATCGTTATTGGAATATTGTTCAATATTTTCCATTATAAACTGTAATTAGATAGAATTCCACAGTCCTGGCGTACAAAGTTCTCCCCAATACTTTAGTCATTATGTGAATCGTTATTTTTCTCGAAAATTTTAAATGAAACGTCCTGTATATTATGCACTAATTGGATATACCCTTTACAAGAACTTTCCAATGATACTTGCAAGGCTTAAATTTTATAAAACATTCTAACTTCCCTAACGATTTTGTCACTATAGTCAGAACGTGATTGGTCGTTATTTCAAATTTTATAAGACGTGATTAGTGCAATTTGAATGCGGGAAGTTGTCGTTATAAAGTGATTTACTTATTTACCTTTCAGTGCCAATAAAAAAATACGTTTTATTATCTACAGATGAAAGTCTGAGGGTGCCAAATCCGGAGAATAGGTGGATGGTCGAGCAAATCACCTTTGTGTGCAGGAGCGTTGTCCTGGTGGAAGATGATTTTTTTCTTCTTCAAGCCAGGCCTCTTCTTACATCCAGCGGGTCAAGAAGGTTGGAGTAATTGTTCTGCCTTTTGCAAGGTACTCAATTAACAGGATCCCTTTCGTATCTCAAAAACATTGGCCATGACCTTTACGACAGATGCGATCGATTTCGCTTTCTTTGGCTTCCACCTACACGCAAAACGTCTACTGTAAAAATTCGTGTAAACAAACTACTTGAGAGAACAAGTTGATGTTATAATGACACGTCCACCCAGACAGGAAACACATTTTTCCTGATTGGAGCGCCATTCTGAGTCAGGCCGAGAACTAGTCACCTCACCCTCGTAAACGTAGTCGAAAATTAAGGCCTGAAATTTTCTATTCAGTATTAGGGTGGAGCGAAAAAAATCGATATTTTTTCATTTATTTATAATACGTGGGAAAAGTTGCTTCTACATATAATATGCCTTTTCCTAAAATTTCAGTTGAAAAAAAAACGTCTTCAGGGCTCTACCATGCATCAAAAAATCCAAAATATTCCATTTTGTTTTTTTAACTTTTAATACGTACAAAACGTTAGCTTACTAATAGTAAGCTATTTCCTGAAATTTTAATTAAAAATAGAAAGTTCGTCTTACCTTCCACTCAAATGAAAATAAAATACGTAAATTTCTTGTAAATAAGATAAACTAAATGAATCTTATCTCAAACATGCCCGAGATCAACTTAGTTTATTAAACAAAGCAATTCATATTTAGAAATGGCCGTTTTCTAACATGTTTTAACCAGTTCAAACTAGTTTCTGAACATTTTATGCTCGACCGCTCGACTCGTCCAGTCAGTCCAGTCTAGTTGTGACAGCCGCAGAGTTAAGATAGTTATTGTAATTAATATTCAGTACGTAATGACTTTGTCAGTGAAAGATACTAGGGCACTACTAATTGTCCTATATTTGGTGCACCTACAACTATATCGTCTGATGTTTTGCCAACTGTAGAAGATATTATGAAGCGATATCTACTTATTAGAAATGAACTAAAGGTCAGGAATTCCGGTAAAGATCCTAGTGTTCTAGAAATTTCTCAGATGCTTACCAATGAAATCGAAGCCATCTGGCAAAATAGCTTCAGTTCCCACTGTGTCAACAAATCGTGTTATTCAATTAATTCGTGATATCCTAGTAAGTACCAAACCCTTATCAGATACTCCAAAGAAAAGCGTAATGAGAATTATAATTTAAAAGTAAAGAAATTTAAAGACGATTCAAAAAATTTTTTTTATATCGCTGCTTGTAAATGTGTCTCATTTGATTCATGCGTGTGTATTAAAAAACGTAAAATACCATTACTAGAACGTGAATTTCTCCAAGATCAGCGATCTAAGAGAAAATTTGTCATTGGGAAAGTTGATGCAATTGAAACACAAAAACTTCAAGCTAAAGAAGAACGACAAATGAAGGCCAAGGTGTATGAAAGAACTGCAAAAGACACAAGTTACCTTACAGATCACACTACTTTTCACTTTGATGTAAATGAAACCTATGCGACATTCGGGGTAGACAATATATCTTATTCATCGGAATCTGAGATGTCAGTAGAACTTGAGAATTATACAAAAAAACAAGAAGTCAAACCTGAATCTTCAACATCAATATCAGGTTGCAGTAACAAGCCAGCAAATGAGATTGCCTATTCTCAATGTAGCTCGGATTTCGGATCAATTTGGCATTTCAGATCGTCCCGCAGCAGCACTTGCATTCTGTCTTTGGCAAGACATGGGGGTTATTTCGAAAGAAGACACTTCTTCTGTTATTGACCGAAGTAAGCTCCGAAGAGCACGTCAAAAACACCGTTCTGCTTTACAAAGTAAATTTGAAACGTCAACGGTACAGATAAGAGGATTATACTTCGACGACAGAAAGGATAAAACGGTATACCAAGAAAAGAACCAGGTTCAAAATATATGGGCCACATTACACCAAGGTACAGGGAAACATTGCCACATCTATACTTAATTTTTTTTAAGAATCTGATATTGGTACACAAAATATTTTAGTAATAGGCTGCGACGGTACAGCGGTCAATACAGGAAAGAAAAATGGAGTTTTGCGTCTTTTAGAAACAAAACTGAAACGACCTCTGCAATGGTCGATATGCCAGTTACATATGAATGAATTGCCCCTTCGTCATATTTTTGAATATCTTGATGGAGACCTCGTGAATACTCTGGCACTATAGGAAAACTTTTGGAGGCATGTGAAAAGTTGCGAGTTATAAATTTTGTTCCTATTGATACCACTGTACCAGTATTAGATGCGACAGTTATCAAGAATCTGAGCAGTGACCAAAAGTATTTGTACGAAATAGTTCATTCAGTTTCTAGTGGAAAGTGCTCACTGGATTTAGCAGCTGGTAATCCAGGTAAATTATCGCACGCACGATGGCTCACCAAGCCAAATTGAATAGTGCGTAGTTACGTCGGAAGTGAAAATCCGTCTACGGCTTTAAGATCTTTGGCAGAATTTGTGGTAAAAATGTATGCGCCAGTGTGGTTTAATATTAAAACAGTTGTGACGCTACCTGAATAATGAGTTGAATGCAGTCATCGATCCTGTTATCAAAAGAAATGCATATTTTTGTCATCCGGAGAACCTTCTTTTAGCAACGCTCTCTGATTATCGTCCTGCTATAAGACAACTAGGCTTACGCAGAATCTTGAAGGCGCGCACAAAAAAACCTACGGGCACGATTGTAAGAGTATTTGTTATTCCTGATTTAAATTTCGATGCCAGTGAATATTATGAGCTTATTGATTGGCAAAATTGCTCAGTTACAACACCACCACCTCTTTTAAGTGCTACAACTGATGAAGACATCAGAAAATTTATAGATGACGCAGGGACTTGTCCCATAGATTTTTTGTCATTTCCCTGTCACGCTCAGGCAGTCGAGAGGTGTGTGAAGGTTGTAACAGAAGCTTCCAATTCTATCCTCGGCTATGACTCCAGAGATGGATTTATTCGAGCAAGGATACATTCAAGAACCTCGATTTAATACTAAGGCCGAATACAGTGCGTAATTTTTTTTTGAGTTTTAAAAATATTATTTTGTAACCCCTTTATTTTCATCTATTTTCTGCGTCATAATATTATGTTATAATCTTTGTTTGTAAAAAAATACTTTTAGATTGTTTATTTTTGTTTCTGATATTAAAAGTTTTACAATAATAACATATTTTCATTCTTCATGTTAAATACAATATATTTGTATAAATTTGACGGGAATATAAAAGTAGGTAAAAAATTCTATTTAATCATTCATATATTTGGCAACATTTATGCCGTACTACGTTGTTTCGAAAAAAAATTAAAATTTTTCCTTGTTTCATCCTGTAGAGCCCTCAAGATGACATTTGAATGCAAAATAAAAAAAAACCTGTTTATCATTAACACATTAGGTAACTTTTACGCACTATTACGTTTTAAATAAAAATTAAATTTTTTTGTTTTTTGTTTCACTGTAGAGCCCTGGAGATGACATTTTAGAAAAAATAAAAAAACCTGTTAACCACTTATACATTTAGCAACTTTTCCGCACTATTACGTTTTGAATAAAAAAAAATCGAATTTTTCGTTCCACCCTATTATACATGTTGCAGTAACGTCAATAGGAAAATTCACGGTTAATATCATGCACCAAGCGAAAATTACTGAATTATAATAATATCATCCATATTAAAGAGAAGCTAAATTTGGGATCTCTAGTACTAGCTTTTTCCTGTTTACTATAAGGGAGTAAATTAAATAATTTATTTGACGAATTCAATTCCATATGTATAATTCTATTTTGTCCAAAACAAATTTTATGGAGTTGGCTTAGATAAATACCTCAAAATTGAAGACAAACCAATGACTTCACACTTAGTTTTCCGTATTGAAAATTTACATTTATGGTAATGTAAGCTTTCACCATTATTATACATAATTAAAATACTTGGCTTTTTGGGCTTTAAATGGTATATTTTTTATATTTATATTTTATGTAAAGCTATACGTTTCGATAACAATTACAGTTATCGTTTCATAAATTGGTTCTACATCTCAAAAAATTTTTGCAGATATTACCACTTAGTGAGGATGATTACTGTGATTCGTTATTGAAACGTATTGATTTATATAAAATATAAATATAAAAAATACACCATTAAAAAACCCAAAAGCTAAGTATTTTAATTATATTTATGGTGTTTATTTTTATCCAAATTTTACGTTACATAAATTTTATTTAAATTACTGTGCCTAACCATAAAGCGCTAATAAATAGAATTAAAAAAAAATTGATTAAACTACTTCAATTTAGAAATTAGCTTTGACATTTTAGAAAATCACTACACCAATCTTAAATAAATTCCAAAAGCGTTCAAATAAGCTTGACCTGATCACGAAACTTGTCGACTTTCTTCTCCTGATGTGGAGCAAGACCAAGCTTTCTGCCATAAATGTTAGGAATAACCTTCTCCTTTCATGTTTTCCTTCCACGGTAGATTCAAATGTGTCTCAATCACATACGCCGCAATCCAGCAAACTCAATATTATCTAATTGTTTTTTTTTTAATAATTTCATGTATCAACAAGCCTTTTTATATTACGAATAGTTACCACAGATTTTGTAAACCCGCAAAAAATTTTATTTTGGAAATTTTGAAACTTGTGTTAGTCAAACCTAACAAGCTCGCCTAATGGCAAACTTGTGTCATTATTGACTTGACATCATAACAAACTGGTGCTGTAATCTGGCATTATCTCATGCAGCAGCATTTATATTTCATGTGATGTTTACCATATGAACATATTATTTTTTGAGGTTGCAGTAACGAATTTTTAGAGTGTAATGGTTCTATTGGAACTACCAGTATAGCCATTATAGCTACTGTCTTTTGTATTCATACTTATATATAGGGAGGATCACTTATTTGTATACCCAAGTAGGAATTCGCACCACTAATTAGTAAGTCATTTTTTTTAGTTTGGGTTTGTGATAGTGATGCAAGGGCTACTGTGTTGAACAAACTTTAATAGAAAAAGAATCGGTTTAGGGCTCTAATCCTATTTCCGGGTGTAGCGTCCCCCAGGTACCCTATCTTGAAAAGCGTAATTTGAACGTATTTGCAATAATGCAAATTCAAGAACAAAACAATCGCAAAGTGATTTATCATGACTTGACTGACAATAATGTCACTATTACTGAAATTAATTACCTGCCTTACTTTGATTTTCCGGGTAAACATTAGAATTTATTTACAAGTCTGATATTTAATTGCTCGCAAACCTCAAATCTGATCAAACGAAGTGGCCGTCTACTGTTAGGTACGTTGTGCTATCTAAACTAGATAGGCTTGATGAGGTAAGTGTTGCATCATGAGGGGCAGGTAAAAAAATGAAACTACTAAAATTAAAATCAACGAGCGTTGCGCAGCGGTGGTTCAGCCCGTTAATCTACCATTGTGGGAAAGAACCACCAATAAAACCCACTTTATTCATAAATGAGTAATTGCACAAGTACATAAATAAATGAAATAACACGAAAAAACAATGAAAGGGTTAAATATATAACAAAACACCATTAAATCAGGTTAAAGTGCGTACAAAATTATAACATTAAGAGGAATGATTAAAAAAGCAGCTTAGTTACACCGAAACACATAAAAACAACACATGTAGTTACATGCACAATTGGGTCATAAATAATCAAAATAAAAATCATAATAGAAATCGTAACACCAAACATGTGGCCCCTTTAAAAACCAATCATGCCGTTTCTTTAAGTAAATAAGCACATAAAATAATAAAGCAAATTACGATACATATAAAATACAACAACAGTAAAATGATAATAAGATGAAGGCAAGGACAAAAGAAAGTAGACAAGGAATTTGCACGTACCCAATTGTTTAGTGACCACTAAAGCACAGAATACATAAATCAATTTACAATAAAGCAGATACAAAGAGAAATCAGCTCGCTGGCAAATAATTCTACTACAAACTGACAAAAAAAACTCATTAAAACAAAGCCAAGGGTAAGTTATAAATAGATCACTAACGTCGTGACCGATATATAAGTTTGAGTGCGTTAGAAAAATACCGTGCTTCCTTCTCCGGTTACACACTCATCTATACAACAATAAAAATAAAATTCGAGGTGTTGAATGGTTAACTGATCTCGGGAGTGTGCACACACTTGGTAAGTAACCAAAGTGGGTATCATATACCCGTTCATCAGCCCACCTCTACCCAAATAAAAATATAAACAACAACCAACAATGCTAATTCGCGTACGAGTAAGATACCTTTGCAAGGCAATGTTTGATTCTTTTAATACGTTACATAGACTGGTAAAATGATTCGCTGCGAGCTTTCAGTTATATAAAAATACATTCTTACACTAGAATAAATATTCCCTTAATTGATCACAGACACAGATCGTAAACATACGCGGTTTAACCCCGAAAGAAAAGACAACTTAGTGTTGGTGAATTCAAAAGAAAAATGTACATGTAAGAATTATTTTAAAAACAAACTGTTTACAATGAAGGGATTTAATTAACCCAAAAATCGATCTGGCTCGATTGACACGCTAACTGCAACTGCCCCCCTTCGATTTCAAAACTAACTCCCGAAAAAACACCCCCGTTTTTTCAATAGTAATAAAAAAAAAACTAGAAACATTAATTTCCGTTGGAACAGTTTTATATTATTATTGCACAACTTAATTTTAAAAATATGCATTCGTTCGTAACAAACCTTACATTTCTCTCTCGAGTTGATTCGTTACACCCCTTCAGTAAGCGTGCACCTGCCACTCGCCCCCCAACATGTGTTTTACAACCCTAGACAAATACGAACCCAAATTCCTTACATAAAAATAGATAAATAAAATATTTTGAAAACATTAGTAAATTACGACGTATTATCAAGATCTTAAAAATCCACTAATTATCTTTTCTATCGTGGTAACAATGGCGATTTGACAAACGTTTATTACAATAATAAAATTTTCGCGGTCCGCTACCAACACGGGAGATTGGTTTGCAGGTCCTAAGTAGATATTTCTTGTTAATTTTTTTCTTTCTTTCTGCGGTATTTTTTTCCAGCCCGCGCATCCAATGCCCTTCCTTACTAGTCGGCATAGTAGTTTAGGGCACTGTACGTCAAATTTTCTGTCACAGATTTTGGCAATTGTATTCAAATTTGGCATACGCATTTAGGACAGAAACGTTTAGATCTAAGTGATTTTTTGTAGTAGTGGATGTACAGGGAGTAAGAAGGGTTGATATGATGCAATGACTCATGAACTTAAATAACGATTATATTCAAATTTTACATAAATGCTAGGATGTCTGGACTGGGGTGATATCTGGTGGTGGAGTACGGGGCAAGAATTTTATATTATAAATTGTATTTTCTTGCATTCTTGAGTCGTGGTAACTCAATGCCGCTTTGTTTTTTGATATATGCGTTTGATTTTTGTAGCACAACGTGGTACAAGTCTAGCACAACTTACCACAATTTCTTTTTGTTTGCGGAATTGCAAAATGGTGGAGTGAACATCGCACACATAAAGTTAAAGTAATATGTGTAGCAGAAGTACGTTTCGATTGCGTTTAGAATGTATTCAGTATGAACTATGTATAAAACTTTTATGTTCTTATCGTAATCTGCACACCAGCAATGAGTGTTTTTAACATATTTTTTGTTTTCAGTATAAAAACGCCAGGAACGTATAAACCATCAGACTTAAAAAGATGGCGACCTGCACCTCCAGTTCTTGGTGCATCTGGAAAATCAGGAGAAGGTGGAAGGGCTGTTCATATTCCTTCTGAAAATGAAGCATTAATGAAAGAAAAATTTAAAATTAATCAATTCAATCTTATGGCTAGTGATATTATATCTTTAAACAGATCTTTACTTGATGTTCGATTAGATGGGTAAGTATTTCTCTTTTTTTTGTTTAACACTTGTTAGACGATTAATTATCTTTTTACAAGAGAAATTTCATGTTAAGAACTACTAAAAAAAGTGTGAGTTATTGGTTGTTTATATGACTAACATATGTGGTCTACAATAGAATTTGAGTTGACCCACATTAGATAACCCATAAGAAAAAAATACACATGATTGAAGAATCGCGTATTATTTTGAACGTGATCTATTTTTCTTTAATTGAATTGTTTTGTGTACGAAAACCAATTTATTAAAGATTCCCGATACTCTCAATTTAAGCAGATTTTTTGTATAATTATTTTTTTATGGTACATATTTGAAATCAACATAGTTGGTATTTGTGGCGTTGTTGATCGTATTGTTAATGCTTCAAATTTGCGATATTCATTAATTGATTTTGTCACATAATTTATATTATATGATCTTACATTCATGACCGCAAGGATTAACAACTTAATCGGCAATGGTAAAAATTGCAGAATTTTCTTTCATTTTTTATTAAAAAAACGTTTTTATCGGATATATATTACATGATTTTAATTACAGTATCATTTCACAATTTAGTTTAAACTAAAAAATCACTCTTGTTAATTATTTTAAAATTCATTATTGTTGATTCTTTGAAAATATTAATTATTATTTTTGTTTTTAGAAACGATGTCATTGGCGAATTCTCTTGTTATTAAATTAAAACAGAAAGAGGAAGCTCTAGATTAATGCAAAACGTAAACAAAATTGTATTTTCATTTATTATTTCTATTACTGTGTGTGTGTGTGTGTGTGTGTGTGTGCAGGCGCGTGTGCGTGCGTAGCGCGTATATATATATATATATATATATATATATATATATATATATATATATATATGTGTATATAACACACAGGGTGTCCACGAAGTGCGACAACGGAGGATATCTCCTTACACAATAGGGATATAATACAAAAGTTTTTCAGTAATCAAATCTACATTTAAAGATAATATTTTCGTTTATACAGGGTGTCTCATGAACTGGAGAGCATGCAACTTCATTTTTTTAAATAGGACTCCCTGTATTTTATTACATTTTCTGATTTTTCTATACATTCTGAATCGGTTTTATTATGGTCTATTATCATCTAAAATTAATAGTTTTTGAAATATTTAATGTTTTTTTTTTAAAATCCCGATTTTCACGTGTCGTTGACAAAGGGCATACTTTTTTTTATTTGATATACTTAAAGGAAAATATTTTGCAGATTACTAGTGCATAGACACACTTACTTTGTGTTCCTGTACAAATTTGAAAATATTATACAGGGTGTTGCCAAAACTATTCACAAAATCATAATCTTCAAAACACAAAATCTCAATTTTTCTAAATGGAATGACATGTTTTTTTACGGAAAAATGTTGATTAAGTAATAAGCTAACTTTTTTATAAAACATGTCCTATACCTATCTTTCATAGTTATTGAGTTATTTTAGTTTTTAAAATCTATTTTTACTTTCTCGTATACGTAGTATAGAGAAGTATTGTAATCGTGAAAAAAATCGACCTCGAGATTTTGATGGTTCTGGACGTTTTCGAGGTCCCCGAGTCCGAAAAATGCATTTTTGGCAAAATGTCTGTGTGTGAAATTCGACATGGAGGCCTTATTTCAAAATCGTAGATCTCTATCAAATTTTGGGATAGATCCGAGGACCGGAAGTGGCACTTTATCTTAACACATGTGTGTCACGCTTCAAGTAAACTACTCCAAAATATCAACGTATCTGTTCCAAATTTGGCAGAGGTAAGTTATATTAGGCGACACATCTAAATCAAAATCTGTGTACCGGAAGTGGCACTTTACCTTAATAGTTTTGTGTCACACTTCAAATAAACTACTGTAAAATATGAACATACCTATTTCGAATTTGGCGCGGGTAAGTTATATTAGGTTACACCCTTAAATATGATGTTTGAACAAAGTTAGTGTACCGGAAGTGGTACTTTACCTTAACCGATTTGTGTTACGCAAACAGATCTTCCGATTTTTTAAAATACACACCTCTATTTCAAAAATTTATATTAGTTGGCCATGGTTGTCATGGAAACATTAATAAACAAATGTTTGTTTGACATTGACAGTTTACAAATTCAATTTAAACAATATTTAAATACTAAAATGAATTTTTCAAAAGAAGCATTGATACAAATAATTTATTGCATTGGCACATCCGACGGAAATTGTTAATTAGCGAGTAGAATTTACAAATACAGAAAGACATTTAAATCGCTTGGAATTTGAAAGGCTCAAGGAGAGATTTTAAAGGAATGGCAACATCAATTATGAATCAAATGGCAAACGATCAACCATTGCATCAAACGAGGAAACTCGGTTACATGTCATGCAAGCCGTCGTGGAAAATCCCCAAGCTTCTTTCAGGCAAATCGCACTGAACAACAATATCGGAAAATCAACGATAAATAAAATAATTCGCGAGCAAAAGTTTCATCCATACCACATCCAAGTAGTACAAGAATTAACAGATCAGGATTTTATAAATAGGAAAAATTTTTGCCTTTGGGCATTAACTAAAACAGAGGAAAAACAGGACTTCTTTAATTACGTATTGTTTACTGACGAAGCTACCTTCCACAAAAATGGATTTGTAAATCGTCATAATTTCCATTATTATAGTGATACAAATCCAAGATATGTCATGCCATTAGACCATCAACATAAATGGACTCTTAACGTATGGGCCAATTTCTTGGCCATCTAGATCCCCGGATCTTACGAAACTTAATTTTTTTTTGTGGGGATTTGTAAAAAATCAAGTTTACCAAATACCTCCCACAACAAAGGAAAACATGAAAGAAAGAATACGAAATGTTTTTCAAGGCATAAATAGAGAAGTGCTCCAAAAAGTAAACAATTCTTGTTTTGAAAGAATTCGTTTGTTTGAGTAACATCAGGGCACACATAGAATAATATTTTTAATTATTTTACGATATTTTATGATTTTAGTTATATTGTTTTAAAAGTATCTAACTTAAATTGTTTTTTGCATCTTTTGTTTACTTGTTATTAGTATTATTAGATAGAGTTAACGAAGTTTTACGCCAATAAAATTATTTTTCACATTTTTCAATATTGTTTAAATTGAATTTTTATACTGTCAGTGTCAAACAAACATTTGTTTATTAATGTTTTCATGACAACCATGGCCAACTAATATAAATTTTTGAAATTGAGGTGTGTATTTTAAAAAATAGATTTTAAAAACTAAAATAACTCAATAACTATGAATGATAGGTATAGGACATGTTTTATAAAAAAGTTAGCTTATTACTTAATCAACATTTTTCCGTAAAAAAACATGTCATTCCATTTAAAAAATTGAGATTTTGTGTTTTGAAGATTATGATTTTGTGAATAGTTTGGGCAACACCTTGTATAATATTTTAAAATTTTTATAGGAACACAAAGTAAGTGTGTCTATGCACTAGTAACCTGCAAAATATTTTCCTTGAAGGATATCAAATTAAAAAAGTATGCCTTTGTCAATGACACGTGAAAATCGTGATTTTTTTAAAAAAACATTAAATATCTCAAAAACTATTAATTTTAGGTGATAATAGACCTTAATAAAACCCATTCAGAATTTGTAGAAAATGTAATAAAATACAGGGTGTCCTATTTAAAAAAATAAAGTTGCATGCTCGCCAGTTCATATGAGACATCCTGTATAAACGAAAATATTTTCTTTAAATGCGGATTTGATTACTAAAAGTTTTGTATTTAAACTTTCTTATCCCTATTGTGTAAGCAGATATGCTCGTTGTCGCACTGACATCCTATATATATATATATATATATATATATACACAGGGTGTTTCATTAAGGCTGGCCACCGGCCATATTTCAGAAACTAGTGGACATAAAAGTGGAGAAAAAAATTCATTATAAAAGTCGCCACTAGAAAATCCTGGAAATTATTTTTAAGTTCCGTAATTCATCGCAAGGGCGCAATTGAAAATTAAAAATAAAATTATAAATTTCTCCGAAAATTCCCACATTAAGGCAAACCTTTGGTAACATCGTTAGAAAGCTTAGACAATTCTGCATCATTTTGGCTAAGGCTCATTGGCGTACCGACCTTAATAAGAGTGGGGAAGCTATTGAATGTGTAATCATTTAAATCGCTGTTATTTTTAAACAACTTATCCGATTGTAGTAAACCTAGGCTTGTTTAGAAGAAAAGGTAAGTACTTTTAACTGTCGCATCCATTGGTACGCGATAGCTCATAATAAAATTGTTAGAGGGCGCAATTTGTAATAATACCAGTATTTTGATTTTATTCAGAAAAATTAAATCATACGGTATAATTATGACATCATAAGCGGAAAGTAGCTTAAATTTGTAACAAAAACGTAAATAACGCAATTTGATATCTTTTTTTGTTCCAGAGTTATGGCGAAAAGAAGACTTTTTAACCGTTTATTTTAATAATTGATTGTTGCTATGGTTTCTTAAGGTGTATAGGTTGGATTAGTAATGAGGAATCTGCATTTATCATAGTCTGTGCCTCCCTTCACACTCTATCTAGGCTTAGGACTAGTCCAAACTAAGCAAATTGCAAAATTTGGGCGTGTTTAGAGGCCAACGGGCCATAACAACGATACCAAAGTAATGATTGATTTTGTTTAGAAACTTTTTAATAGAATGGTAAAAATCATGAACAACTGTTAAAAACAAGTGAAAAGCTATAAATGTTCAAATTGACGGCCGTTTTGTAAAATACAACTATTAATTCTTCTTCTTGTACTGGAAACAGCTGTTTCGATTTCGTCTCGTGGAATCGAATTTATTGCAATTTCAATTCGGTGAATCATGTCCTCTCGGGTGGTTGGTCTCGTTTCGTAAACAATATCTTTTATTCTTCCCACAAGTAGAAATCTAATACAGTTAAATCCGGGGATCTAGGTGGCCACGAAACAAACTACCCTTCCCATCCAGCGATTTGGGTATCTAACATTTAAGAAATCACGGACTCTTCGGGAATAGTGTGAAGGACATCCTTCATGTTGATACCACAGGGATGCTCTCACGTCAAGGGAATGTCTTCTAAAAGATTGGGCAAGTCATTTTGTTAAAAGTTTAAATAAGATTCACCATTTAGGTGTCCATGAAAACAAATGGTCCGATAATTCTGTCACCTAAAACACCACACCACAAATTTACACTCCATCTGTTTTGGTGATCCACTTCGCGCATCCAATGAGGATTTGTTTGCGACCAATAATGCATATTGTGCAAATTAACTCTGCCGCAGCTAGTAAAAGTAGCCTCATCGGTCCATAAAACTTTGGAAAGGAATCGAAGATTTTCACTACACATGTCTCTCAGCCAATAGAGCCTGTCAAAATCAATGTCTGATAAATCCTGGTGTAAAACTAGATGATAAGGATGCAGCTTAAAATCCTTAAAATTCTGAACACAGAAGCAACACTTACACCTAGTTCTGTGGAAATCTCCTGATGCTTACGTGAGGTTCCGATTCTACGTACGCAAGAACATTAATACTATTGTCTTCATTTCTTATGCGACGTCTTCTGACAGGAAGTGGAATACGTCGTACATTTACTGTTTGTCTTAAACGTGTTGCCATTCGCCGAAACACTTTTCTAGTGTAGTTCCTTCGATCAGGATATCTGATAGCGTATTGTCGTTCCGCAATAGCTGCATTTTGAAAACATTCATAATACACGGCAAGCATGTCGTAAGCCTCGGCATTGGTATACGACATTTTTGAAGGATAGCACTAATTTCTGATAAGGTACAATGAAACCCAAAACTAATGAAGGAAAAAATTTTTACAACACAACATCAATCAAAATTAAGTAAGTTGACAACTTTTCAATTTATTTATCTCCATGGAAACGAGCCGACTTTGTTCCGCAGCATATTAGATTATTATTTTAAAACACACACATTAGAATTATGCCTTAGAAGTTTTATATGATGTTATAAACGTACAGAAGAAGAATTAATAGTTGTTTTTACAAAACGGCCGTCAATTTGAACATTTATAGATTTTCACTAGTTTTTAACAGTTGTTCATGATTTTGTACCATTCTATTAAAATGTTGATTAAGTAATAAGCTAACTTTTTTATAAAACATGTCCTATACCTATCTTTCATAGTTATTGAGTTATTTTAGTTTTTAAAATCTATTTTTACTTTCTCGTATACCTAGTATAGAGAAGTATTGTAATCGTGAAAAAAATCGACCTCGAGATTTTGATGGTTCTGGACGTTTTCGAGGTCCCCGAGTCCGAAAAATGCATTTTTGGCAAAATGTCTGTGTGTGAAATTCGACATGGAGGCCTTATTTCAAAATCGTAGGTCTCTATCAAATTTTGGGGTAGATCCGAGGACCGGAAGTGGCACTTTATCTTAACACATTTGTGCCACGCTTCAAGTAAACTACTCCAAAATATCAACGTATCTGTTCCAAATTTGGCAGAGGTAAATTATATTAGGCAACACATCTAAATCAAAATCTGTGTACCGGAAGTGGCACTTTACCTTAATAGTTTTGTGTCACACTTCAAATAAACTACTGTAAAATATGAACATACCTATTTCGAATTTGGCGGTAAGTTATATTAGGTTACACCCTTAAATATGATGTTTGAACAAAGTTAGTGTACCGAAGTGGTACTTTACCTTAACCGATTTGTGTTACGCAAACAGATCTTCCGATTTTTAAAATACACACCTCTATTTCAAAATTTATATTAGTTGGCCATGGTTGTCATGGAAACATTAATAAACAAATGTTTGTTTGACATTGACAGTTTACAAATTCAATTTAAACAATATTTAAATACTAAAATGAATTTTTCAAAAGAAGCATTGATACAAATGATTTATTGCATTGGCACATCCGACGGAAATTGTTTATTAGCGAGTAGAATTTACAAATACAGAAAGACATTTAAATCGCTTGGAATTTGAAAGGCTCAAGGAGAGATTTTAAAGGAATGGCAACATCAATTATGAATCAAATGGCAAACGATCAACCATTGCATCAAACGAGGAAACTCGGTTACATGTCATGCAAGCCGTCGTGGAAAATCCCAAGCTTCTTTCAGGCAAATCGACTGAACAACAATATCGGAAAATCAACGATAAATAAAATAATTGAGCAAAAGTTTCATCCATACCACATCCAAGTAGTACAAGAATTAACAGATCAGGATTTTATAAATAGGAGAAATTTCTGCCTTTGGGCATTAAATAAAACAGAGGAAAAACAGGACTTCTTTAATTACGTATTGTTTACTGACGAAGCTACCTTCCACAAAAATGGATTTGTAAATCGTCATAATTTCCATTATTATAGTGATACAAATCCAAGATATGTGATGCCATTAGACCATCAACATAAATGGACTCTTAACGTATGGGCCAATTTCTTGGCCATCTAGATCCCCGGATCTTACGAAACTTCTTTTTGTGGGGATTTGTAAAAAATCAAGTTTACCAAATACCTCCCACAACAAAGGAAAGCATGAAAGAAAGAATACGAAATGTTTTTCAAGGCGTAAATAGAGAAGTGCTTCAAAAAGTAAGCAATTCTTGTTTTGAAAGAATTCGTTTGTTTGAGTAACATCAGGGCACACATAGAATAATATTTTTAATTATTTTACGATATTTTATGATTTTAGTTATATTGTTTTAAAAGTATCTAACTTAAATTGTTTTTGGCCTCTTTTGTTTACTTGTTATTAGTATTATTAGATAGAGTTAACGAAGTTTTACGCCAATAAAATTATTTTTCACATTTTTCAATATTGTTTAAATTGAATTTTATACTGTCAGTGTCAAACAAACATTTGTTTATTAATGTTTAATGACAACCATGGCCAAATAATATAAATTTTTGAAATTGAGGTGTGTATTTTAAAAAATAGATTTTAAAAACTAAAATAACTCAATAACTATGAATGATAGGTATAGGACATGTTTTATAAAAAAGTTAGCTTATTACTTAATCAACATTTTTCCGTAAAACAACATGTCATTCCATTTAAAAAATTGAGATTTTGTGTTTTGAAGATTGTGATTTTGTGAATAGTTTGGGCAACACCTTGAATATTTTTAAATTTTTATAGGAACACAAAGTAAGTGTGTCTATGCACTAGTAATCTGCAAAATATTTTCCTTGAAGGATATCAAATTAAAAAAGTATGCCTTTGTCAATGACACGTGAAAATCATGATTTTTTTTAAAAAACATATCTCAAAAACTATTAATTTTAGGTGATAATAGACCTTAATAAAACCGATTCAGAATTTGTAGAAAATGTAATAAAATACAGGGTGCCCTATTTAAAAAAATAAAGTTGCATGCTCTCCAGTTCATATGAGACATCCTGTATAAACGAAAATATTTTCTTTAAATGCGGATTTGATTACTAAAAAGTTTTGTATTTAAACTTTTCTTCTATCCCTATTGTGTAAGCAGATATGCTCCGTTGTCGCACTCCGCCGACATCCTATATATATATATATATATATATATATATATATATATATATATATAACAGGGTGTTTCATTAAGGCTGGCCACCGGCCATATTTCAGAAACTAGTGGACATAAAAAGTGGAGAAAAAATTCATTATAAAAGTCGCCACTAGAAAATCCTGGAAATTATTTTTAAGTTCCGTAATTCATCGCAAGGGCGCAATTGAAAATTAAAAAATAAAATTATAAATTTCTCCGAAAATTCCCACATTAAGGCAAACCTTTGGTAACATCGTTAGAAAGCTTAGACAATTCTGCATCATTTTGGCTAAGGCTCATTGGCGTACCGACCTTAATAAGAGTGGGGGAAGCTATTGAATGTGTAATCATTTAAATCGCTGTTATTTTTAAACAACTTATCCGATTGTAGTAAACCTAGGCTTGTTTAGAAGAAAAAGGTAAGTACTTTTAACTGTCGCATCCATTGGTACGCGATAGCTCATAATAAAATTGTTAGAGGGCGCAATTTGTAATAATACCAGTATTTTTGATTTTATTCAGAAAAATTAAATCATACGGTATAATTATGACATCATAAGCGGAAAGTAGCTTAAATTTGTAACAAAAACGTAAATAACGCAATTTGATATCTTTATTTGTTCCAGAGTTATGGCGAAAAGAAGACTTTTAACCGTTTAATTTAATAATTGATTGTTGCTATGGTTTCTTAAGGTGTATAGGTTGGATTAGTAATGAGGAATCTGCATTTATCATAGTCTGTGCCTCCCTTCACACTCTATCTAGGCTTAGGACTAGTCCAAACTAAGCAAATTGCAAAATTTGGGCGTGTTTAGAGGCCAACGGCCATAACAACGATATCAAAGTAATGATTGATTTTGTTTAGAAACTTTTAATAGAATGGTAAAAAATCATGAACAACTGTTAAAAAACAAGTGAAAAGCTATAAATGTTCAAATTGACGGCCGTTTTGTAAAATACAACTATTAATTCTTCTTCTTGTACTGGAAACAGCTGTTTCGATTTCGTCTCGTGGAATCGAATTTATTGCAATTTCAATTCGGTGAATCATGTCCTCTCGAAGGTTGGTCTCGTTTCGTAAACAATATCTTTTATTCTTCCCCACAAGTAGAAATCTAATACAGTTAAATCCGGGGATCTAGGTGGCCACGGAAACAAACTACCCCTTCCCATCCAGCGATTTGGGTATCTAACATTTAAGAAATCACGGACTCTTCGGGAATAGTGTGAAGGACATCCTTCATGTTGATACCACAGGGATGCTCTCACGTCAAGGGGAATGTCTTCTAAAAGATTGGGCAAGTCATTTTGTTAAAAGTTTAAATAAGATTCACCATTTAGGTGTCCATGAAAAACAAATGGTCCGATAATTCTGTCACCTAAAACACCACACCACAAATTTACACTCCATCTGTTTTGGTGATCCACTTCGCGCATCCAATGAGGATTTGTTTGCGACCAATAATGCATATTGTGCAAATTAACTCTGCCGCAGCTAGTAAAAGTAGCCTCATCGGTCCATAAAACTTTGGAAAGGAATCGAAGATTTTCACTACACATGTCTCTCAGCCAATAGAGCCTGTCAAAATCAATGTCTGATAAATCCTGGTGTAAAACTAGATGATAAGGATGCAGCTTAAAATCCCTTAAAATTCTGAACACAGAAGCAACACTTACACCTAGTTCTGTGGAAATCTCCCTGATGCTTACGTGAGGTTCCGATTCTACGTACGCAAGAACATTAATACTATTGTCTTCATTTCTTATGCGACGTCTTCTGACAGGAAGTGGAATACGTCGTACATTTACTGTTTGTCTTAAACGTGTTGCCATTCGCCGAAACACTTTTCTAGTGTAGTTCCTTCGATCAGGATATCTGATAGCGTATTGTCGTTCCGCAATAGCTGCATTTTGAAAACATTCATAATACACGGCAAGCATGTCGTAAGCCTCGGCATTGGTATACGACATTTTTGAAGGATAGCACTAATTTCTGATAAGGTACAATGAAACCCAAAACTAATGAAGGAAAAATTTTACAACACAACATCAATCAAAATTAAGTAAGTTGACAACTTTTTCAATTTATTTATCTCCATGGAAACGAGCCGACTTTGTTCCGCAGCATATTAGATTATTATTTTAAAACACACCACATTAGAATTATGCCTTAGAAGTTTTATATGATGTTATAAACGTACAGAAGAAGAATTAATAGTTGTTTTTACAAAACGGCCGTCAATTTGAACATTTATAGATTTTCACTAGTTTTTAACAGTTGTTCATGATTTTGTACCATTCTATTGAAAAGTTTCTTAAACAAAATCAATCATTACTTTGATATCGTTGTTATGGCCCGTTGGCCTTTAAACACGCTCCAAATTTTGCAATTTGCTTAGTTTGGACTAGTCCTAAGCCTAGATAGAGTGTAAAGGAGGCACAGACTATGATAAATGCAGATTCCTCATTACTAATCCAACCTATACACCTTAAGAAACCATAGCAACAATCAATTATTAAATTAAACGGTTAAAATGTCTTCTTTTCGCCATAACTCTGGAACAAATAAAGATATCAAATTGCGTTATTTACGTTTTTTGTTACAAATTTAAGCTACTTTCCGCTTATGATGTCATAATTATACCGTATGATTTAATTTTTCTGAATAAAATCAAAAATACTGGTATTATTACAAATTGCGCCCTCTAACAATTTTATTATGAGCTATCGCGTACCAATGGATGCGACAGTTAAAAGTACTTACCTTTTTCTAATAACAGGGATTTAAATGATTACACATTCAATAGCTTCCCCCACTCTTATTAAGGTCGGTACGCCAATGAGCCTTAGACCAAAATGATGCAGAATTGTCTAAGCTTTCTAACGATGTTACCAAAGGTATGCCTTAATGTGGGAATTTTCGGAGAAATTTATAATTTTATTTTTTAATTTTCAATTGCGCCCCCTTGCGATGAATTACGGAACTTAAAAATAATTTCCAGGATTTTCTCGTGGCGACTTGTATAATGAATTTTTTTTCTCCACTTTTATGTCCACTAGTTTCTGAAATATGGCCGGTGGCCAGCCTTAATGAAACACCCTGTATATAGCCAGGGTGTTCAAATTCCCCGTATTTATTCTGCTATGCCTAAACGGTTTGAGATAATTTAATTCTTCTTTCGTGATGTGATGTAGACGTCAATTTCGCGCTCTGTAAAAATATTTACCACTATACAGGGTGTCTCATAAATATGTGGCATACCAAACTTGCGTTTTTTTAAATAGCACCTTTTATATTTTACCCGATACTTCGATTTGTACGCCCAAGACTAGAAAAAAGTTATCACATACTATGGGTTTATTATGAACCTGAAGAGATTTATGATCTATTTTCTATGAAAAACAGGTCATCTTTGAGAATTTCTTATGAATTGACCAAATTACATTTTGTAAGTTAGAGCTAAGTAAAAATTAACACAAGTCTTCTAGTTTTTGTCAGGTGTTGTAAATATAAAGAAAATGTAATTGTTGTACAGGTTGAGTCACAAACACAAAATGTCATTTATATATTTTTTTAATGGAACGCCCAATATTTCATTTAGCCAATCGATAGAGTTTTTTAACTCCCTATTTTATAAATTTCGGTAGAGAAATAATTTTAGACGGTAGCGAGAGACAAGAAATAGATACGAAAAATACAGAATTTGATCGAAATCAAAATTACGGGATTAGAAATGCGGGTCTTAGAAAAATTTATGAAAATGTAAGAGTCAGCTTGAACAAGGCATACGAACGTAGTAAGACATATTATAATCTAAGAAACAGAAGTGGTTCATTTGAAGTAGGTGATTTGGTGTATAAAAGAAATTATACTTTGTCTAACGCGAGTAAATATTACAATGCAAAATTAGCGCCTAAATATATTGGTCCGTTTAAAATTTCAAAAAGGGCATCGCCTTACTCATACGAACTAGAAGATCTTAAAGGAAACGTTAAAGGGATTTGGAACGCGAAAGATCTTAAACCTCATCCTTTAGATTAATTTAATTTAATTGTATATAAGCAGTACTGTGTTTCATGTATGTATCTATATATATATATATATATATATATATATATATTCTCAATGGAGGTTCTTTGGTAAAAAAAAATTCAAAATCTTTAATTTTTAATTTTTTTTAATACGCACTGGGAGTATGTTACGTGTTTAAATTTTATAAAATATAAAATAAATGATTGTTGGGAAAATATAACCTTAGATAATAGCTATTCAATACCATTCTGTGATTGCTTAAGTTACACAATTCTATGATCACTTAGAAGCGAACTTTTATGTTAGATTTGCTGCGCGTGCGTTCGATAAATTTTCGTGGTAGAGGAAATTGAAAAATTTTGAGAGATGAGTCGATCTTATGCATTTGGGTACTCCAGATAAATTTTTATAATTGAAACTTAAAAGTATACATTCGGTCTGAGTAGAAGATTCACGACCCCAGAGTTAGCTGGCAAGAAGGGACTACATTGTGTAAGTAAGTTTCTCTATTACTGAAGGTTATACTGGGTTCCCCATATTAGACTATACAATTTAAAAGTCGAATAAAAACTTTCTAATCAAAGTAAATTAACTTTTTAATGGACTAATATGTAGCTTATTCTGTGGGATTTATGACTAAAGTAAATAACAATTCAAGTTTTAAAGATCAAGGAGGCGCCTGTCTATAAACAACGACTTAAGTGTTTCTGTCAAATATGCGTTATACGCAAACGATATAATTGCTCCAGTTTAACAATTTTCATTGCATTATGAATTATTCGTTTCAAGAGCGTGTGTTTTCTGTGAAAGTCTACATTAGAACTGGTTCATTTGAAGAAGTTCGGCGTGCATTTCGACGGCAGTTTGGAAACAATAATAGGGGCGATGCACCAACACGCTTTACAATTGCGGCGTGGGTTCGTCATTGGCGTGAAAATGGCTCTGTGCAAAGCATTAAAAAACCTGGACGTCGAAGAACGGTGCGTACGCCTGAAAATATTGAACGAGTGAGAGCTGCCTTTACAAGAAGTCCTAAGAGATCGGCTAATCGGCAATCACTTGCCCTAGGAATATTTAAGGGAAGTCTCCACAGAATTCATAAGGATATAAAATTTCATCCCTATAAATATCAAATGGCGCATAACCTCAGTGATCTAGGCAAAGGAGCGAGGGTGACATTTTGTGTAGAATTTTTACATCAGCATCGTGGAGAAATTCATAATTTGCTAATGAGCGACGAAGCAAATTTTCATTTGGACGGTGTTGTTAACAAGCAAAACTTTAGATACTGGGGAGTAGAAAATCCTCACGAACTGTTTACCAAAACCTCCACAGTCCAAAAGTCGTTGTTTGGTGCGGTGTAGCATCATTTGGAATTATCGGTCCTTATTTTTTTGAGGATGAAAATAACCGTTCTGTTACAGTTAATTCCGAACTCTACATAAACATGTTGCAAACGTTTCTTATCCCAGAACTAATTAGACGAGGACTAAATGGCGCCATATTATTCCAGCAAGATGGAGCAACGGCTCACAGCCAGAAACACTATGAGAATTTTGCGAGATTTTTGACGGCCGTATAATTTCCGATTTGGAAATTTGAATTGGCCCCGAGATCTCCTGATTTAACGGCCGATTTTTTCTCTGGGGATACCTAAAGCAAAAGGTTTTTGCAAGTCGTCCCGCAACAATTCCGGAGCTGAAGGAGCAGATTCGAAATGAAATTGCAGGAATAAATGGAGATTTGCTTCGCCGAGTGATGATAAATTTTGAACTTAGAATTCAAAAATGCATTGAAGTCGAAGGAGGGCATTTGGAAGACATGATCTTTAAAACTTGAATTGTTATTTACTTTAGTCATAAATCCCAAAGAATAAGCTACATATTAGTCCATTAAAAAGTTAATTTACTTTGATTAGAAAGTTTTTATTCGACTTTTAAATTGTATAGTCTAAAATGGGGAACCCTGTATATAGGAGAATCTGAAATATTACAGAAATATTTAGAATTGTTATAGTTGTGTTTATATTTTTTTTATAACGAATGAATCGTTATAAACTTGGTTAAATGTTTGCCGTAAAGGCTCAAGAAGTTAACTATTAACGTTCCTCAATCTGTAATTTAAATCAACAAAAGATAAAGATAGCGTTATTTGTAGATGAGTTAGATAATGAACGAGATATTTAGTCAATAAGAGTACTTACTACACTTAGAGATTTGGAAAGAGCATTATCGTTTGTGTACCATTTTCAGATAGCGCAGAAGCACATCTTTATGTCGTTAGCGGTACATTTAATACCTGATAAATCGAATACAATCCCTGAATGTAATACATTTTATGTAATTGGTTTCCATCAAACATAAGTACTTTTAAGTAATAAATGAGTGGTTGTAAGTATTACGGATAAGAAAGTAAAGTATGGATATCGTTACAATTATTTGATGTTAGTGACAAACAAAATACACCTACGTACCACACAAAACCTAAAAAAAACACCGAACTCGTTTCAATAGCTATCAGCGTCGACCGCTAATGATGATAGCCTAGTATCGAAACGCGTTCGGTGTTTTTTTAATTTTTGTGTGGTACGTGGGTGTATTTTGTTTGTTACAGGTCCTGTCATAGTTCCAGTGTTCCAGATTTTTCAATAAGGTTAGTGAAGTTAGAACATCATAATATAAGCGATAAACGTCAATAAGAGGAAATATTATGTATACTTGAATTTTTTGAAAGATGCGCAAGTATCACTGGAATTTTACTTAGTTGTGATTGTTGTGAACAATATAATAATAATAGTAACTAAGTAAAATATCGATGGTGTATATGCACGGGTCTGAAAGTTAAAATATACATCATTTTAGAAATACAATAAAAAAATTAGAGATGATCAATTTGTTCAAATTATACGGTTCTAAATAGAGTAACTGAAATATTGCTAACTTCATAGGTGTTTCTTTTAATACTGCATCTTGTTCATTGTTAACTAATACGTAGGTATCTTTCTGACAGCCGAATGAATGGCGGTGAAAAACGGAACAAAAATTTTAATATGTATTGTCGCTTCCTATGATTATCGTTTTTTGTGAACCCAACTCAAAATCTACCTTATCCTGTAGCACTTGCCGAAAGGCAATTTGATTTTACAAGTATCGTCTTATATGTTTATCTTAATTTGCTAATTCACTAAAAACAGAAAAAAAATTGTAAGTGCTAGATAAAGGTAACATTAATTCGATAATATTGTACTTCGGCGAATTGGTTGTCAGCAAAGTTACCGCGGTCAATTGGCTGATGTGAATTTGTTTGGGAGTTTTTTTTTATATAAACCTTGTGTGGCTTAAAAATTGCTGTAAGCTCGTCACATTTATTACGTTTATGAACAATTTAGAATCTTAATTGGTACTTTGTTATTTTCACCGTTTTGGGCGCTGTTAATCATAACAGTTACCAGTACGTTTTCCCGCAATGGTAATATAATACAAATGCAAGCATATGTTGCTCGTTCATTATTTATATCTATCAATTTAAACAATGAAATACTAATTATATTTTACAGTTTGTATTAATAGGCTGAAATTTATATAAAATTTGGTTTAGTGAGTGAGTGGTTAAGTAGGTACATGTCTTAATTTATAAAAGTTTATCTCATCTTCGATGTTTGTTAAGGGATTAAGCACCTCTAAAAATATGTAAAAAACGGAGATCTTTCATCTTCGTCTTATTTATTATGAATATTTAAGTGTGAGCGCGGCGTACAGTAAGTTAGAAAGGAGTTACATTTTTGCGTCTGCTGACAGCTATGAAGAAATGTATAAACAGTAAACGGAAGTTCTCAAATATTTTTGTTCAAATTTTGATACTGGTAGAAAATAATTTGTAAATTTTGAGCACATAATTAAACATATCCCATAATTATTATACTCAACTATAATTAAATTAAATATCAATTGTAGTATGTAATAGATTATTTAATATTTTTTAATTTTTTCAGTTACAGTTAATAATAAAATTAATACTTTCACTTGATTAATGACTAATTACCGAATTTTGTTAGTTGAATATTATGTTCTACAATTATACAAAATGAGATGTTTGAATGTAATTCAAATTACTACACTATCCGGGTTTAAGTAGGATAATAGTTTACTGACATCCCGAATGCACCTAAAATTCCTAATGACAGTTTCATTGATTTAAAATTATAGTTAAACCGATACCGGAATGATCATATTCAATTAGTATTAAATTATAATAGTATAATACATAATTTTATACACTTAATAATTCCTTTAAAACATAGTTAACATTCTTAATTGGAAGATATACAATTATTTATGTATATACCGTACAATGGTCAATGTACAAATGTATTTTAAGATAATACTACTTTTAAAATTATCAAATTAATTTTTTTGTAATATATACTGACTTCTATAAAAATTGCAACACCTAGACTTTATTGAAATTTTCGTCAACGATGTCTTTCATTAGAACAAACAAACGATTAAAATTTGAAAACAAAAGAACAAAAACCAAAAATGTTTTTTTTAATAATGAGTTGCTGCGCCACGATTTGTAATGCACTCACTTAGACGGCGTGGCATGCTATCAATCAAACTGCCTGTGGTATATCAACCCAAGCTTCTTGAATCCGTAGCCGGAGATCGTGTAAGTTATCAGGAGGGTGTGGTAAATTACCCAGTCGCCTACCGACCCCATCCCATACATGTTCAATGGGCGACAAATCAGGCGACCGAGCAGGCCATAGGAGAACGGCAATGTTAACTTCTTCAAAAAAAACGTGTTGTAGCTCTTGCTGTATGAGGGCGCGCATTATTCTGTTAGAAAATGGGATTTTCCAGCCCCTGAAGATATGAAAGCGCAACGGGTTCTAGCACATTGGCAATACAACCAGCGGCGTTTAAGTTGCCATCAATGAAGACCAAGGGTGATCTGCTACCGTAACATATTGCACCCCATATCATCACTCCTTGTGTGAGGGCTGTGTTGCGTTCTACAAAAAATGTTGGATTTTTACGTTCTTCACGCATCCGTCTGACCCTTCTACGACCATCGTGGGCCCACAAGCATTTGGACCAACATCTCAATACCGTTGTAAGATTTCAGTTTACACGACGAGCAATTTCTCTTAGCGAAAGTCCGGCCTCTCTCATGCCAATAATACGGCCACGTTCAAAATCAGTTAATTGGGAAAATGTTGATATTGACGTACTCTTTGCATTGTTCCCAAGTTCAGAACGAAATTGTAAACAAACAATTTGCAAAATTGACAGTTAGTTACACACTGATTGGTTTATTTCTTCAAATTTATTGTTACTAAGTGCAAAGGAAAAAAAACTACTAGCTAGATTTTGTTCAAATTTTAATGGTTTGTTTGTTCTAATGAAAAGACATCGTTGGCGAAAATTTCAATAAAATCGTTCAACAAATTCTAGGTGTTGCAATTTTTATGAAAGTCACTATACTATTGGATAATTGTAATTTGCGCAAATCACATTTTTTAAACTTCTAGACCATTACTCTATTACTATTACTGTCGTTTTTAAAGACATTGGCAGTACTTGCAGTATAAATAATCGACCGCATTTCGTCTATGGCTTATTCCTGTTCCTTGGCTCGTTTTATAATCATTTCGGTATGGTATATAGTTTTTCCACATTTCTGGTGTTGGAGGGAGCTAGCGCCATTACCTATGTGAAGTTAGTCATAAATTTCATCCATAAATTTTTTTTTCGTTTTTCCGAAAAATTTCCATAAGAACCTATAAAAAATTAATAATCCAAAACATATTAAGATGAATATTGATATAAATCACACATTTTCCACTTATTTAAAATTAAACGCTTATCGCGATCTCCTCGTTCAACGCGCATAAACAAATTCTTTATGGATCATATATAGGACAACTTTTTTTTTTTTTTTGTCAAATCCTCGAAGAGTACATACATAACATATCCAAAAATTGGGATGTAATTATTTTTTATAAGTCCAGAAAATGATTTTGAATTTGGATATTTTTCGGAATCAAAATTTAGTAAATGCGCATGAACAAATTCTTTATGGATGATAAGTGGGAAAACTTTTTTCATTTATTCCAATAAATCATAACCGAAACCATTGGATTTTATGTGAAATAGACTTCACAAACCAACAGTTTAATATATATGACTCATACAGGCTCGTGAACAAAACGCCACCAATCCGTTATAGAAATTTGATCTCTTTGTACTTTATAGACCGACCACCTTTGTTTTAGGTTGATTTTCCAAAATATAATATAAATAATTTAAATTTGAATATACTGTGTCCCATAATTCAAAAAGACCAGCACAATTTTGGTGTTTGCGTGATATACACTGGCAAATACTTTATTAATCAGGAGGTAATCAACGATAAAATTAATTTGGATGAATTAAGAAACTTTCTCCGACGAGAAATTGCCCATTTGCCCATGACACATCGATGTTTAATTTGCGGACGAGATACGATTTCATCTCCAAATTTTTTTGAATGTGTATCATGCCATACACGAAAACTGTGTTCATCAGACAAATTATGTACCAGGGATTAAACAATGTTTTTTATGTGCATGTCGTAAACTTTAAAGGCAGATGTTAGTAACGTCCTAAATACAAAAAACAAAAACCGGCTTTGGGCACAAAAAAAAATACAAAAAACAAAAACCGGCTTTGGCCACAAAAAAAAAACTAAAACCGGCTGCGGCCAACAATTTTTTTTTTTGGTGTCATCTTCATTGGAGACTCGATAAATGTTTACCTGTGAAGAAGTAGCGGTTTGGGACTTGTTTGTCACTTAGTACGAATTTTTGTGCAAATTTCTAGTTTTTTCGGTACTGATTAATTAAGGCGCAATATTTAACTTTTTTTTTCAAATTACGCCGCAGGGAGAATTGAATTCACATAATTTCTCATTTTTTCAAATTGTACCGGAGGAGAATGGCTAGGTTAGTTTAACTTAAGTCAGGGTTTTTTCAAAATTTTAAATTCATATAATTTCTCATTTTTTCAAATTGCGCCGCAGGGAGAAGAGATAGGTTAGTGTTAGTACTCCAGTCACAAGTTCTGCACAGGTAAAAATCTACTGAGTCCCCAATCGAAACGGTTTCTACCTGGAAAGGGTAGAATCCCGAATCGAGACGTACCGAATGGGGACTGTATAATTTGTTTCAGCTTAACACTAGGATTAGTGAAGATATCGTCTTTTATACCCACAAATCGGAATTGTGGTTGACCCAAAGGGGTTCTAAAGCGCTTATAGCAAAAGCCTATTACCAGAAATTACAATACCTACGTTATTTTTATAATCCTGCAGTAAATCTTTGGTTTTGCTTTGAAATTTCGTTTTTTCCAATAAAAAAATGCGAATGGGGTACGCCATGGGACTCAGTTCACGTCTGGTACCCTGTACAAAATGTCCCAAACATCCGCACCATACAACTAAAAATACTACTAAATACTTTTTATTCTTGGAACATATTTTTACTTTTTCTAGTAGTATTATGGTTTATAAGTATCAGTGGTCATAAAAGTTTATTGTCGTTAATGAGTGGGGTAGTAACTCTTAAAGCAGGTTAAAGCATTTGGGTCGGAAATCGGTCGGAATATGTAACATTTATTTTATTATCATTTTACTATGCCTGTTCAAGCAAACCGTCAATAATATAAAGAAAAGAATTCATCCACAAAGAATTTGTTCATGCGCGTTTACTAAATTTTCATCCCAAAAAACATCCAAATTCAGTCATTGAACAAATCAGTTCTAAGTGGGAGTGCTAGCATAATACAAGAATGAAGAACATGTAATCAATTAATTTCTGATTTTTTTCTAGACTGAATTACTTCTCATATCAATAGCTTGTAGTATTTGGCTTTTGAAATTTATTGCTCAGCAATTTATAGAGTAAATTGTTACGGTATAAACTGGCAGTCAAACGAGATAACAGATAAACTTGTTTTTTTGCACGACTAGCCAGCGGTCGGGGTGGGTTCGATATACTAAATTTTGCGCACATAGAATAGTTTATCATATATAAGTACAAATAGGGGCTGAAACGGCATAAAACCGGAAACGGGCGCCAAAGTATTTGAAATTCACAGTAGGGGTTGAAATGTCCTATTACGTTAGTTCACAGCTCGCTCAAAATACTCAAATAATTTGCTTACCTGAACGTAATCTCCGCAGGTGGCCCTGCGACCAGCAGATCTCGCCAACCTGAAAGGTTTCAAAATTGTTTGCACGCTTAGCTAAAATAACCAAAATCAATCATTAAGTTGTTAATAAAACAATACACTATAGTTACATTACGTTACACCAAAAATTCGATAATTAAAGTAATTTCACTTCAACAAAAAAAAAACAATAAAAAAACGCTTTAATTCTGTACACAATCGCTTGAAGTCAAATTTCTCAGACTGTAATTAATTATGCCCATATCATAAAAGAAAAAAAAATGCAATGATTAATCGACCTCGAAATGTACCTTATAGTTAAATAATCACTTTCGGCCGTAATTGTTCCACTTACACTAAACCCATTGTAATGACGTTACTTCAGTGAGCAAATTCAATAAATTAAACACTAAATATGTGTGTCGTCAGATGCTGTGTAATAATAGGTTTACATTAAAAAAAATACAAGTACAATAACCTAAATATATGTACTATGGATAAAAATAAAAAAACAAATCAGAACCGTCGAATTGCCAGTACATATATTACGATCTTATCACCTAGGTTATCACTTACCGGTGAAGCGAGCTAGCTCACGATGACCTCTACAAAACTGATTTAATGTCCAAAATAATAAATGGTTATTTTTCTACTAATGAATAATATTGCACGCTCAACACGTAGTCATCACACACAATTTCGATGTAAATTCATCAGTTTAAACAAGACTAAAAAAAACGTTCAAATAGATTTAGATAATGAAAATACGGATGGATACGTATATATTTAAATTTAAACGGTAAACATAAAGAAAAGTTAATCTTAAAAAAACCTATTCAACCGTTTACACAAACACATAACCAAAAATAATACCTATGACACCATAAATTTGTTAGCATTCGTCTTCCACTACAATAAAAAACACAGAAATGTTACCTTAAATGGAGATGATTTTTTGTTACACAGACATCCGAAATTGACCTACAGGATAACCTCGGCTATAGCGTTGTTATTGACAAGACGCTCGCAGCTCCCTTTCAATTCTGCTAATATCGGCCTTTTTTTCAACTCGCGTTCTGGTGAAATTTCAATCGAGCGGGAGACTAATAATTATATTAACACGAAGTTCATTCACTTTACCTTACTTTATACTAGTTAATTATACGCAAAAGCTGTTTATTTACATCGCATTACTGATTATCTTGACTCTAATAATGTACAAGTTCTGGATAATTTCCAATATTTTTAAATTACGAAAACTTCATTTTATTTGCGGCAGGTTATTTGCTTCATAGCGCTCTGTATTTTTCCGCCAAGAAGCGAAGACTTCTCCAGAGAATGACGAAAGCATTACTTTAAACACTAAACGCCTTTCTGGATCTCGAGAAGCCCCATGGACCAACTGCACAAAACGATAAACTGGCCTCGTGAAGGTTGAACAACATGATCCCTTATTTTGAATGTGAGGGATAAACATTTTGCTACGACACGAACCTTGCTCAAGGTTGTGTCGCGGTAAAACTACATCACCGTAATGATAAACTTAGCGCTTCCAAGCCTAAACTACTACTGCCCTCGTCAATAATTTCACTTGCTGCCACATTAGTTTTTTTTAAACCCCCTCTATCTAATTAACCAATTAAAGAAAAGGTGCTTAAATTTTACTAACTATGCGCATACACGAAGTCCAAACCGAAATCGTTGGGAAAAATTACATCGTCAGCAGAGTCTACTTCTTCTCGAAACCTTTTCTAAGTAATTTGATATTTGATAAATTGGAATTTTGTTAGCAAACTAGCCTTTAATGCCATGTATTTAAAGACAAATTCTTTGTTTGAAACGGTGCCGAACTGGCGGCTAACAGTAACTTATGCAAAAGTTGTACCTTACAACGTAATCATTTGAATACGTTGTTTAATTTTAATTAAATATGATACAATCTCAACTTGATTTAACTAAATTTTTCCAATTTAAAATAACGAAAACATTTATCTATACAATACTTTCCTTATTTACAAAGACACTAACGAATGTTTCCTTTCACATTAGTAAGAGGGTTTCCCTAAATATCGATAACAACATGTAAATCACATTCTCCTTTTAAACTTTCATTTTACTTTGATCAACAACAAAAGCCGTTCTGTTTTTTAGAAAATACAAAAAAAAAATATCATAAGACCTTTTAAGTACGTAAACTACAAAAGAAAACTATACTACATTTAAGATGTTCGGTACTAATAAATAATTTATAATTTCGAAAATTATCGGCAAATCTTGATAAAATCTTGGACACATGATAAAATAAAGAATTTCCAAGTGGGGTGCAATTTATACAGTAACTAAACAATTTCGCAGTGAAGGTGCCAGATTTACATAAGAGCGATGTACGTCTAATCAATTAAATTCTGATTACTTATTTATGGTGTATTGCTTTTCATTTTAATTGCTTTTAGGATTTAGATTTTGAAATTCATTGCACAATTTATATAGTAAACTAGCAGTACCCGGCGCGCTTGGTTGCTCTCATATAAAAGACATTCTCCCACTCCTTCTCATGCCAAGGAAAAAAAATTATCAAATAGAGATATAGACGATTTTTTTTCAAGTGCCATTACAAAAATACTAACAGATGTAGTCATGAAAACTATAGACTATATATATATACACATACATACATACATACATACATACATACATACATACATACATACATACATACATACATGCATAGATATACATAGCCATCTAAAAATGCATGCAGATACAAGCATTTTCATGAAATTCTAACTTCCTAATGGGCGCACTATCAGAAGAACATAGTATAAACCTTCTGCCAGAAGGCGTAGATAAACTGTATTGTGAAGTATTCCAGTTTATAATTGCAGAAATGTACGTCAAAAGGTAAGCTAAAAGATAGTTTTAATACTAGAAGTTGTTAGTAGTATATTACGTAATAAGTGTTGCAGCGGCCAATGCGTAATTCCATGAGTGCGTAATTGCTTTACAACACGCATTACGTACTATACTTTATCTCCGACCATATACAGCGTGCCAAAAGAATCTGGGCTACTTGTAATATTTTCATTATTATCATACTGAATTATACGGAAAAATTATTTTTAATAAAAAAAAATTACGTAACTTTTACAACAAACATCCAGTATTTGAATTCTTAAACCATAAATATTTCATAACAAAAAGTTATCTCAAATAGACAAAAATCATACACGCAATTAAATTAAAGTTTTAATTAACTGAAATCTTATCCTATAAACTTAAAATGAAATTCTTCAAATCGTTCTGAGGTATTTCCATGCAAGCGTTATTTAAAGCCTCAAACAGATGGCCTCGGTTGTTAAAAACGGGAACATAAACACTCTTCTTGGCAACATATCCCATACGTGCTCAAGGGGATTTAAGCCCGGCGACTGCGGTGGTCACGATAACCGTTGATATTGTGCATATCAAGAAATTATTGTACGATCTGTGCCATATGTGGGCTAGAATTGTCTTGCATGTACACAAAATTTTCACCTATTGCTCCTGCATAGGGAAGAACAACAGGTTGGAGAATATTATTCCAGCATCTGTCAGCATTTAACGTTTGATCTAATAAAATGAGATCTGTTCTTCTTCTGACATTGATACCAGCCCACACCATTACACTATCCGTTCCAAATCTGTGAACTCCTGCCGATAGGGCCTGAACTCCCAAGGTTCTTCTGGACTTGCCATGCGTGCCCTGGAAGTCCCCGCACTGCTGTCCTGAAGGGTTGATAATACCGTAAACGGCACATTAGGAAAAGTGTCTTCAAAACTCTAACTTGATAGTACGTACGGTTTTTAAGATATAGTATGGGGGGTTGGTATTATCAACACCGCAATGCAGGGCAAATTATTTCAGTGTTTTAAACTAGAATTAGTAGGGAAATTATTCGAAACTCCAACTTGATAGTGTAAATCGTTTTCGAGATATAATATCGGGGTTGGTATTACATAGACGGTATTGCGGGGAAAAAATTCTTTACTGTTTTAAACTAAAGTTTTTGCGGAAATTATCCTGAAAATTTCAACTATATAGATACTTACCGTTTCCGAGATGTAATGTAAAGATGACAATTTTTAATTTTATTTTTAATTTAATGAAAATTGACATGGGCTCCTATATCTGAAAGTTATGTATAAAACTTGCTTTTCGTAAAAATCAATTAATGGGGGGCGAAATGAGGACGGTTTTATTGGGGGTTTATTTCCAAAACCATAGCCAGTCTATCATTGGTGAAAAGTTAGTAACCCAAAACCCTGATCGAACAACATTTTTTTTAAAGTTTTAAATTCAAAGTGGCGGCCAGTATGGTGATTTTAGTCCATTTTGGCACTGTCATTAAGAAACCATAAAAACTACTTGCAATTTGAAAATCGCAACTTGTAAATAAAAGTACATGATTTCGAACGGTTTGTAGATATTTTTGAAAAAAATAAAATGTTGCCCTTAATGACAGGGTTAAAATTGCCCTTTTTTTCAAAATTGATTTTTTCAAAAACGGCTTTGGTAAATTTTTTTAATTTTACGTATTTTATAGTCACATGTAACGAAATATAATGAGCTTTATGAGATTTCTCGAACTTATCCAGGACCGGAGTGAGAAATTTTCAAATTTCAATCTCTCATAACTATGCTTCTGATAAGAATGAAATTTTGAATATTTTATATCAAAGTTTTTAAAAACAATATTTATAGTATTTTAAAGCTAATTTTTCATGCTATCCAAATACGTAAAAATATACAGTGATTTGCAAAATATAAGGTGAATAAGAAAAAAATCATTTTTGTAGGTAAGTATATCTTATTATATTGCAAGTTATACTGACTGGCCTATTAACGTATAGCTTTCAAATTTACATATTTTATAGTCACATATAACGTAAATATAATGAGCTTTATGAGATTTCTATCTTATGCAAGACCGGAGTTAGGAATTTAAAAATTTCAAACCCTTATAACTATGTTTCTAATAACAATGAAATCTTGAAATGAAGGGATTACATAGTACACATACATAGCTAGTAAACTGTTATATTGGATTATTTTTAGCGTTTCCGGGTTTGCCGAAAATAACAAAAAAAGTTATTATTTTAATTGTTTTAAATATTTTATATCAGTTTCAAAAACCATTCTAAAGTATGTTAAAGTAAATTTTTCATGCTATCCACATATGTAAAAATATACAGTGATTTGCAAAATACAGGATGAATAAGAAAAAAACAATTTTGTAGGTAAGTATCTTATTATATTGCAAGTTATACGGAGTTAGGAATTGCTGCGGGCAACAGTTAGTTTCCTTATACGAGAAAGTGTTGTGCCATCGCCTAGATTTTTTTGTGATGGCGGTGCAAATTGGGGCCAACATAGCTCCCTTATTAATTCAAAAACTTTACATATCCCTGTTTTAGTCTGCTTTTGTATGAAGGATGAATTTAATTTAAAATGCATACCACTCGCATCTTTGAAGATTTTAGCCGCTGTAATTGGCACACCGCTAACGTACTTTTGGTAGAAGAATTTACTTGGATCTAGCGCCAGCAACCCTCATAAATGATCCTAAGATGCGCATGCTCTGTATTCAGTTATTCAGCTTTGATTTGTCATTGACTAAAAAAATTAATAGACTAATAACCAAAACATTTCATTTTAAATACCGATATATCTGCAATGGAAAGTAATAGAATGAACAATAAAAATTATAACCTTAAGCTGTCTAAAGATGGAAATAAAAGGAAAAAAAAACTACGGTAACCTGGGATTCTCTCAATGGACTGTAGCGTAACGTAGCTTGGATCCTAGGTTACTGTAGATTTTAGATTCCCTTTTTATTTCCATTTTTTTAAACAGGTTTAGGTTAATTTCGCGTGCAGATAGTCATAGCCTGTTCATTCTATTACTTTCCATTGCAGATATATCGGTATTTAAAATGAATAATGTTTTGGTTATTAGTCTATTAATTTTTTTAGTCAATGACAAATCAAAGGTGAATAACTGAATACGGAGTATGCGCATCTTAGGATCATTTATGAGGATTGCTGGCGCTAGATCCAAGTGAAGAATTTAACCGTTTAAAAAATAGAATTAGCTTTACTAGAATGCATTGATAGATAATTCAGTTTCAATGGTCACTCAAACAGAAAAATAAGGAAATTATAGGATACGCTATGTTATATGTACGTATATTACGAAATTTAATTGGGTTCAGTTACAATTACTATGAAGTAAAACGTTTAAACATTTAAATTGACATAATTTAGATTGATAGCAACTTTTTATTATCCGATAAAAATCGTATCACGACATTGTTAATTAAATCATTTATTAAACCAGACAATTTCAGTAAATGAGCGTAACCAATTTGTTACATACGACAATATTTCTTCAATTTACTCCATTTACTGAGAATTAATAACATTTAAACGCTAACATAAAAAATGGTGTATTAAAATTACAATCCTAATGTTTTATGCACGCTAAGGTAATTCATCTGCTATCGCAAATTGGTCACACTATGCCGCGAAACCAGGCAGCTTTACCTAATTGTGGTTTTTAAATATTTGAGATAAGCCATAGGTGCGAAGGCTAAGTACCAGATGTAGCGGTTGGCTAAGAAACAAAGCGGTAGTTTTTTGATTCGGGGTGTAAAGGTTTACAGACTTGGGGGTTTGAGAAAGGAGCGAAAAAATGAAACTTAATAAGTTCCTTAGTTGGAACCTTTTGGGGATAACCGATATAGGGTGTCCTCGATGTTTAGAATTGCAATGAATATCGATTCATCCTCATCGGGGATCGATTTTTTCGAGAGGACCTAAAATAGACGTGCATTATGCAGCGTAATTCCGAGCAAAATGATAATAGTAGCGTTAGAATCAAGAGAGATCAGTCCCTTGAGAGAATAAGATCGTTATAGAAACTACTTGGAGTATCTACAGGTTCATTGATGGAGTGAATGTGATTGTTGGTGGAAGCAATAAGATCGTTGATGGCACTGAGTGAGTTCCAATACTGATCTATAAAGTACATCAGCATTTCGAGAACCTTTCAGATTTTTTTGAAGCAAGGTTGCGACTGGAAAAGCGTTGGACTCAATGCATAAAGGTTGGAAGTTACGTTGAAAAATATTATTTTTTAACGCTTTGATCCATTTCTTCCATAGGTAAGTAGGTTACATAAAAATACTTCCTCGTACATTCATACCCAATTCCAACGGTTATATTAAAAATTAAATAATTAAGAGCTGGGCTAAGGATGTCATCGCAATTCTAATAGTTTTTGTTTTACAGTTTAGTATATTAAAGTATAAGTGGATAAAAAGGTCTTTAAAACACGCGCGATTTTTTAAAATGTTTTCAAGACCAGTTATCCACGAATACTTTACGTTATTTTTTTTTATTGGTGCACCTTGAAATCATAAATACTAGTATTATTACTACAAAACATGGAAATAAGAACTAATATTGTAAAATATGTAAATAAAAATTAATATATCTTTTAAACCTGTAGTGGTTTCATGGTTACACAGTTCGGAAAGATGTG
The DNA here is from genome assembly GCA_036346205.1 of Vesta saturnalis. NCBI lineage: Eukaryota > Metazoa > Arthropoda > Insecta > Coleoptera > Lampyridae > Vesta > Vesta saturnalis. Next base: position 605,647 of record JARFJB010001071.1, read on the forward strand.
AGAAATTATTAAATAAACAAAGTACGGTTTTGTTGGATGAAGCATATATTGACGGCTTTACGTTTCGGGAATATTAATGGTTAATTTTTATTCCCTTCTTCAGAAGTTTAGAAACAATTCTTATTTAAATAACCCGACAGTGGAAGTACTAAGCCTAAATATATTTAGTCTCACGACATTTATAATAAAACTTATAACCTTTATTATAAAATTTACTTCGTTTTAACTTTATTTTTAGACTTGGTAATATTTGTTAAATTCACATAGTTCGTAGGTTATACTTAGTTATATTATCATTTCTAGATGTCACATGTTTAATGTTTTTAAAAATAAGAATTGTTTCTAAACTTCTGAAGAAGGGAATAAAAATTTACCATTAATATTCCCGAAACGTAAAGCCGTCAATATATGATTCATCCAACAAAACCGTAGTTTGTTTATTTAACAATTTTTCACAACTTTCCGAACTGTGTAACCATGAAACCACTACAAGTTTAAAAGTAACAAATTTTACAGTTCATGAAAATTTCAAAACTTCTATTTTATCAATAAAAATTAATATATCTAACAAGACTAACTGTACTTTTTATTTTCATTTGTAAAATTAAGTGTTATATAATGTTTAAATAAAGGTTTTGAATTTGTTAGTAATATTTTATTTAACGTTACAAGGTACTCCTGTCAGATCAATAATCAAAAAATTGTCATTTAGACTTCACGTTTCTTGAGTTGTTGATGTTGCCATGGTACCTTTAAAAACGCGCGTTTTTGAAACTTCGATTTAAACACGCCAAGCCGTGCTTTAAATAGGTAAAATGGAGCACCAATAAAAAAAATATGTTTCATAACGACATGCGAAAGTAGGAAACATATTTAGGATGTGGAAATAGCCGCACGAGGTTATTACACGAGAAGCACTTTAGTACCAAAATAGAGTTAACTTTGGAACCACGATGTGAGCGTTGTCACCACGATTTTGTAGATCTGTTTGTACCACCCACTATTAATAATAGTCTAGTAACAAACAAACTGGAAAATTTTCGAAAACATGTAAAACTATACAGAATGATTAACCGGGGAATCGAAATGTGAAAAAATATACAGGATGTTGCGTTTGAAAAAATTGAGAAAAATTACATTTCGCATAAGTTAATCATTCTGTATAGTTTTATATGTTTTCGACAAATTTCCCAGTTTGTTTGTTACTAGACTATTATTAATAGTCGGTGGTATAAACAGATCTACAAAATCGTGGTGACAACGCTCGCATCGTGGTTCCAAAGTTAACTCTATTTTGGTACTAAAGTGACGATATCTCCAGAACGGTTTAGTGATGCAGATGCAAATTTCTATACCTTTATTCTAAATGTAACAGTGAATCCAAAAATGCAAAAATATTCAGGGTGTTCCATTAAAAAACAGGTTTGGGTTGGCATATTTTTGTCAAAATCGTAAATTTTTAGTAACATTTTATGAATATATAAATATATATCGTAAGTACATAATTTTGCAACAATTTTATTAGAAAAACACATTGTACATACATAGATATTTAGTGACCCGAAAATATAACAAATTTATTATAAAGCATCCGGTTTGAATATGAACTTTGAATATTCATTTTACACACATAATGAATTCGTGTTTTAATATAAATTTCACATATTGATAAACTAATTGTATTATATAAATAAGTATATTACAATGCTATACGACAAACTTAATGATTTTAGTACGACAGGTAATACATACTTTTAGGGACATACAATTAAATGATGTGAAATTTTATTTTCGTAAATTTAGAGAAGAGCGTAATGATTTTGAAATGACTTTGAAGTAATAAATTTTACTTAATGTACACTTTGATTATTATTACAGCTAATGTGAATTAGAAGTAATGGAAATAAATCAACCAATTTTATTTAAAATAGTACTTAATACCGAGAAATTTTAATTTCTTTTAATTTTATGCTGAAATATATTAAATTAAGTTTTTAATGTTAAGTCGAAGCGTAGAACACATTATTTATTATAATTAATCAGATAAAAATAAACCAATACTATGCTGTACTTACGCGTGGAACAAAATGTTTTTCCCGCTTCGGTGCTTCGTTGACGTAAACTTTTTTGTGCGAATCGACTAGCACAACATGTAACCATTTTCAGTTGCTTCCGATCACTTTTTTATGCACTAAGTTAAACAAACAAGACAATACATACGAACTCTTTGCTAATTTCAAAGGTTATGGTCAACACGTAACACAAGTTGCCTACCCACCAATTTCTCTTTTAGTTTCCAATTAAAGTTGTTTATGGTACCTATCGTCTTACTCTATGATTGTACCTTACACTACATAAAGTTCACAATTCTAACTATATTGTCAGTATAATATTTCCATCAAGTTGTGTCAGTAATCGTTCGTAAGTCCGTTGTACTTATTAAAATGCGTTATATTTCAATAAATTAATGTATAAATCTAAAATTTCCACTGTATGTATAAAAAATGGCGTCATGAGTGCTGCGTTCATGCAGTAGTAGAAGCGGTGTAGATAAAGAACAAGCAGGTGTAAAATTTCAATGGTTACTTCTTTGCATTGACATGTAATTCAGAGGTATTCAGTGTGAATATGTAAATAATACATTACATTTTAATAATATTAGATTAATTTCTGTGAAAGCGATTACTCGTATTTTAGAACATTTTATTTCAAAATATTTTTGAACAATTAATTGAACATAGTACTATTTATCTAAAAATGAAAATATGAGGGCATTCAGTTAACGTTTAAAGGAAATGAGTATATACGTATTTTAATTGAAATATGTTTAATAATAGACCTATATTTAATGAAAAAAGTGATAAACAAGATATACGTATTTTGTATCTTGAAACAAAGAACAAGTTATTTATTTTAATTTCAAAGTACAGACCTGTAAAAACAGCCATTTGTGTATGATACGTCCCGCCTAGTGGAACCCTTGTTCCTTGTTCCTTGTATAAGTTAAAGCTATTGTGTTCTCCTCCTATACTATCTCAATGACTGCAATTATACCATGGCCTTCTTTCGCGTGTACTTATGAAATATATTAAATGGAAGGTCCTCGAAATACTCATGTACACTCTATCCCATTTTGGTTGAAATTGTAGGGTATATCGTTTGCGAGCAAAGATAGAAAGATGTTTTCGAGACCCTGTTCTACTTTTTCGTGAGACGAAAGATGCCACAAACAGAATTGTCATAGTCCTATTAGTATTTGAGATTCAGGGCGAAATTCAAAATTTGCACATTTTAAGCACCCCTCGTAACTGATTTGCCTTGTAATTTATCGAAATGGTGAAAAGTGGGTTCTGTACAGAATTTTCCGTAGAATTTAGTGGCGTGCATAGTTTTCCCCACAAAAAGTCAGTTTCTTCGCATTAAACCAAAGTTTTTTTTTTTTAATGGAATACCCTATATATTTTTTTATTATATAATAGAGTTTACTTTCAGCTTTCAAAAAATATGATGAAAAAATTCAAGTAGGCTTCACCTGTAAGATTTCCTTCAAAGAAAAATGGTCCTAACACTATCTTTCAATATGCCGGCTCATACAGTAACTTTCAGAGGTGATTGACAATGAGCTTCTTGAATCCAATGTGGATTTTATTTGGACCAATATCGACAATTCTGCCTGTTTACAGTACCGTTGAGGAAAAAGTTGCTTCATCTGAGAATAAAATAAATATTTGCGGCAAAGTTTTGATCTGGATTACAAGTTGGTTCATGATTTCGCCGAATTGCAGTCTTCGGTGGAAATCATCCTCATTTAATTCTTGTACCAGGCAGACTTTGTATGGGGCGGTATTTTTCTTTGTGTCAAATTGTTTGTACAAATGTGCGACTTATTCCTATCAACTGCTAGTTGTCGATTGGTACTATGTGGATATTCTTCAACGGCCAATAGGACGTCAACCTGCATATTTATTTTCATGTATCTCCGGCCTTTCATTTTTAGGTAAATTTTTAACATGTTGTATTGCGAAATCGGCGTTCAATCTGGATGAATTTGATTGAAAAGTTGACTTACCTCGTTACGAAAAAACACATTTTTGGAAAAGAAAATCTCGTGTCTGATTGTGTGTCTGTGTGTGAGTGTGCGCGATATCTTTTGAAACAAACTAATACTTTTTGTATATAATTTCAATATAAAAAAAATTATAATAACCAATGGCGCGCCGTTTTTAGGGTACAAAATTGTGCATTTTTAATTTATCAACCGATTGTATTGAAAGTCAAGTATTGGGGGTTTTTAAGGTCGTTAAGTATAAATCATTTGTCAAAATTAAAAAATTTAAAATGGCGGATCAAAAATGGGAGATTATCGTGTTTAAAATCCGATATGACTAAAATGTAGGTATTGTGGGCTAATGATCAATTTTACAACTTTGTTAATTTGTAAAACATTATTTAAAAAATTTTAAAAACTGCCAGTGGCAGTTTAGGGTGTAAAATTTTCTTAAAAGTTGAGTATTGGGTGTTTTTAGACCGCTAATAATAAATAAATTCTCAAAATTAAAAAATTCAAAAGGGCGGATCAAAAATGAGGAATTATTGTGTTTAAAAACCGATATGACTCTAAGTCAGGTATTGGGGGCTTTGAGGTTATTTATTTACATGTATGAGAAAGCATAATAATTTGGCAGCGGTTTTTTTGTTTGTATTTGGTTTGTCTAAGCTGACTATGACTAAAACTCTATTGCAACGACACGGAGATATCGAATTTCTTTTTCCACCATTGATATAAAAACAAGCTCAGGCCAAGAAAATGAATGTAAGGGCATACATTGAATGATAAAGCCGTAGGACTGATTACTTGCTTTTTTTCTGGCAAAACACGAAATTGCAGTTATTCTTTTACTGGGAGTAAATTTAAGATATTTTTCACAATTAAACGGCGCAACATAATCGTACAAAAATCTAGGAACGTACTGAATGAAACAAGAGCTTTCAAATGATGTATCGCATGCCATATATTGTCATTTAAGAAAAATGTCGATGACGTCATACTTTTGACAGATGTCAATAAAAAACAAATGAATTCTACCAAAATGTGTGAAACTAAATTGACGTGTTCGTCCATACTTTTTTCCACACTGTATATTATTAATTCGTTAATGGATAATTTTTGGTCCATGGCCTTCTTATGCGAGACGTTTTGTGCCATTGCAATGTTCAAGATCGGTATCACTAATTTTCAACTCAAATACACAACGAAATGATCAATATTCGTAGATTTTAAATGAAGTAAAGACGTGCACAAATGTCACAAAAACTTACTATTAAAATAATATACATTCAACTTGTCATTTTATAATTGATGGCGTTATTTGTTGTAATTCGGCATTACAAGCTATTCATATAAAAATTCTTATTCTCATTCTTATTTTATTTGGAATATATTATGTACAATTGAAATCTAGTTTACTGTATCTCTTTACGTAAGTCTACGTACGAGTATATGCAATCTAAGGGAAATTTGATTAATAATTTAACGTAAATGTTATTAACAGTAATTCCTAACGTTACTACAGAATATTGTATTTAATGGTCACTGTTAGAAGGTTTAGATTAAACTTCCGGACGAAATTAATGTATTAATGCCATAACCACGTGTCTATATTGTAAACCGTTTGTGTGCAAAGCAGCATTTAAATCGCAATATAAAGCACAGTTATTTCTTAGACAATTGATAAAGTTATAATTGTATTGTGGAATTATACTTTTTCTAAACATTATAAGCGACAGTGGCATATGCATTAAATTTTAATTGATACGGTTCTCTTTTTTTCTGGGTTATGCGTAGAAAAAGTGATTATTTATTATTAATTATTATTTGAATAAGGTAAAATGTATAAAATTAGTTAACAGATAAGAATGTAACCAATGAAAGTAAATGTGATGTAACAGTAAGTGTAAAAATCAACTTTTGTTATGGTAAAAATAAAATAATGCTGTAATTATTAAAAACGTAAACATAGAAGACCACAGGCGTTGAGCTATATTTAGTTTAACCATAAAAGGAAAAAGTATAAAATAGGAAAAGGGAGGAAATGAGAGAAAGAGGAACAAGAAAATGTATAAAATTTTTTGTATCGTCTGCTTTCCGTAGTGTCGCATTTATCAATCCATTCGTTAAAAAACAACCTAAAGGTTTAAAAAACAAGTTTCATAAGACCACCCTTGAAGCACAAATTCAAGTTTTACATTTTTTTTTTAAAGAATGGGTGATTCAATGTCATATAAAACATGTTTTTTATTGTATTTTTATAATTTTTTTTGTGCCGTTTTTAAACAAAAGTTTTTATTTTAGCTGATTTAGGGATTTTTGTAGCGGTTGGTAATTAAAACTGAAAATTTGATATAGCCGCCTTTGGTTTTATCCAAATTCTGTCACAAAACACGAAAATAGAAGATAATCAAGATAATCTTGCATGTACGCCTCCTGAAATACGTGAAATTGCCAAAAATACGATCGTGAATTTGCTCACATCAAAGTTTTTCACTGGCCGCATCATGTTTTTGACACATTTTGTAATAGTGACATGCATGACATAATTGCGGACCAACCTTTGCCAACCTAAAGATTTTCGTGAAATGTTTCGTGAATTAATACGCACCAGAACCAAACGCGTTGGCGCTTTGATTACGTTTCAGAACATAAACTGTTTACATGTTGATTGATGAACGGTTAAGTTCGCGCTAATGTTGCTGTACTTTCTTTAACCTAACCTTACATTTGAAAATAACGACGATTACATACTTTTGTTACAGGGTACTTATTTACTATGTAATTGTCGCAATTTACATTGAAACAAACGTTTGTAGATGGATCCTTTTTTATTCTTTTTTGAGCAAGACCCAGTAAATGAGTTAATCCCTGTTGAAAATGATGCCCTTTAAATTATGAATTACTTGGACAGAAAACATGCGAGAGTAAAAAGGAAGAAAACAAAAAGAAACAGGAAGAGCAGATTAAGGAAATAAAAACGGAAGAAGACGTGTGGAAATATTTAAGGAAAGCAAAGAGGAGAAGATCAACACAAACGGGAATACAAATAAACGAATGGGAGAGATATTTCAGGAACGTATTAGAGGGGGGGCAAATACAGGAAAGAGAAGGAAGACAAAATGAGAAAATATACGAAATACATGAAGGAGAAGAAATAAAAGAAAAAGAAGTAATAGAGGCGATACAGAAGGTGAAAAAAGGTAAAGCAGCAGGAGAAGATGGAACAAAAGGTGAGGAGTGGATATATGGAGGTGAAAAGGTAGCAAAAAGGATAACGGGAATAATAAACACAATATGCAGAGGGGAGGATTCCCGGGGAGGTGGAGAAAAGGACATATGCCCAGTGCACAAAAAAGGGGACAAAAAGCAAGTGACAAATTATAGAGGAATCACATTGCTAAACACGGCCTACACAATATACTGGAGGAAAGGTTAAAGAAGGAAACAGAACAAAAGAATTTGTTACCAGATGAACAGGCAGGATACAGGAAAGGAGGAACGATAAATAATGTGTACATTCTGAAACACATGGCAAACAAGGAATTAGAAAATAAAAGAGAGAAAATGGTAGCGGTATTCGTAGACCTAGTAGCGGCTTTTGATAGGGTGAACAGGCAAAAGTTGTGGGAATACCTGAGAAAAAAAGATAAACGAAAAGCTGATAGAAAGGATGGAAGAAACGAGGAACATGGCGAAGGTGAATGGGGAGCTCAGTGAAGGATTTGTAACAAGGAAGAGACTGAGGCAAGGATGCCTGGTGGTGAGGAACAGAAAAGTATGGTCGCTGGCGTACGCAGCAGATATTTGAAAAGAAGTAAATGGGAACAAAATTAAGCTAAGGGAGGAGTGGAAATGGAGAGAAGGGGAGATACAGCAGGTAAAGGAATTAACATACTTGGGATACACGATGAGGCAAAAGAACAAAGATGGGGAACATATAAAAGAACGTGTGAGAAGAGGAAACAAATTAATAGGGCAAGTGTGGAGTGTAGTAGAAAGACTGTTCAGAATGGACTTAAGGAAAAGGAAACGGTTATTTGAGAAAATAATAAAAAGTGTGGTGCTGTACGGGGCGGAAGTGTGGGAGTGGAAAGAGTATAAAGAGATAGAGGGACTGCAAGAAAAATACTGGAAGTGGGTACTGGGTGTGGAGAGAGAAACGCCGAGACACATTATTAGAGATGAGGTGCAAGAAGAAAAAATAAAGGTGGAGGCGGGATATAGAGCAATAAAGTAGGAGGAGGAAATGAGTAGAAGAACGGAGTGCAAAATATTTCAAGAATGCTGGAAATAAATAAAAGAACGAAGAATAAAATATGGACAAGAAACCAGAAAAGAATACGGGTGCGGAGGGGAAAGAAGGAAAATATAATGTAAACTATAGGAACATTAAGGGAGAACGGGATATTTGAAGGGGGAAGGAAGGAGGGAAAGAAAGAAAATGATAGTGAGATTTAGATGTGGAAACGAAGAGAGGGGAAACAAATATTGGGGAAGGGACGAAGATGGAAAATGTAGGCTGTGCGTGGAAGAGATAGAGACGATTAAACATATGCTGAAAGAATGCAGAGAGTTAAAGGAATAGGAGAGGGCGGCAGAAGAGATACTAGAGGAAATTGGAAGGGGAGCGGATTGGATGGAAGAAACATGGGAAAGAAAAAGACAGGGGGAGAGGAGACAAGAGGGAAGAAGATAATGTAGACTAAGTAAAGAAAGGAGAGACTGTAAATAGATGTAATTAGCATAAATGTATAAAGCAATTACTTTGCAATATTTCTATAAAATAAGCAAATAAAGATAAATAGTAGTACTTGGACAGAATAGAGAATATGATGTTAGAAATGCAAACTATTACCAAGAAACGATAATGCACTACACGGACGAGCAATTTAAAGAACAGTTTCGTATGACAAGGAACACGTTTAATGTAGGTTTAATTATTTTTACCTAGTTTGATGAATGATAACGTAATTCTCTTTATTGAATTTACTCCAGGCTGTAGAAAGGCACAGTCATGCGCCCATAGAATAATTCGTTGGAAAAGAAATTGTTATAGGCCATATGGGTTTTGAGTAAACCAGAGAGCTTTTTAGCGCCAGGTGACTTGTGCTCGCGAAAAGCTCGCCACTTCTGGTATTTAACGATATTATTGATGTTTTGGTGACGATGCTGCCTGAATGTCAAATGACCTGATAATCATCAGCAAACCATTAATGCAAGTGTATATGACATTTGTATTTACATTGACATACCAATAAAATAGTTACGACTATTACAACAGAAATAGATATCATTCCATAGTGTTGCAAGATGCGTATTATGAAGTTCATGGCGTATTTTCTTTATTTTATGTAACATGTGTAGGGGTGTGTGATGCAAAAGCAAAATTCATCTACATAGATGTAGGCCGACCTGGAAGAATGCACGATGCTCGTGTGTTTCGGTTGATTTGTTTGTATGAAGAACTTGCTCAAAATCTGCTGCCTCCTCATCTACACTTAATTGGGGATTCAACATATCCATTATTAATTAACCTTATAAGGCAATACACGGACAATGGGCCTTTGACTGCTGCGCAGTCTTATCACAAAATTGTCTAGCATTCGGTCGGTGATTGAACGAGTATTCGGCTTTTTCAAACAAAGATTTCGAAGATTGAAATATTTGGATGTCTGGACCTAAAATTCCAAAAAAAAATTGTAATGGTTGCATGCGTTTTACAAAATTTGATTATGTTGGAAGAAAATCCACTTTGTCGCAATGTAGATGAAGTTCAAATTGAAGAGGAAATTGTTGAGAATGATGAAGAGGAAGGGCAAGCAGCTGCAGAAAATAAGCGCTGAAATAGTGCCACATTACTAAATTAAAAGTGTAGTAAGAAATGTAATATAATGTAGATATTATATATTCTTCTATCTTAATCTTAATGTGATAATAGTTAAGTATGAAAATAGCAAAATATATATATATATATATATATATATATATATATATATATATATATATATTGTAATGCGCTAATTGAATAAATAATTTAATTTAAATACGTTTGAGGGAAAAAGGTTTGTTTGGCTGCGTCTCTTTGATGGGGAAAGGTAATTAGATATTAGGTAAAAAAATAAATTTAAATGTTAATAATATGATTGTTGGAAATTTTTATTAATTTTAATTTAACTTTTATGCACCGGACTAGCTCAATCTCAATTTGGGGATAGAGTTCAAAGTAATTTAGTTTGAAGTTAAATTTAATTTGAAAATAAATGTGTATAAGAAATACACTTTATAGAATTATAATGAAAGTATAAGATTTATCCTGAATACAATTTACTACAAACGCATGCGTTGTAATGTACTTAAGTAAAATCAAAGCTGTCAAAGATGTCAAATAAATAATTTAGAAAAATACTGTTTAGATCCAAAATGAAAATTTAGAAAAAGAAAATAATTTAATACCTTTACAGGTGTTTACACAAGTAAATGTTTAAAATTCTAAACCAAAACATGTATGTATTAAATATTAATTTGCAGGAAATTTACTAAATGAATGTCTATAATCAAAAGGGTTATACAAAATTTGTGACTCACATATACTGTCCTCACTGTAGATTGATGTTTTCGGATAACTCCAACTAGATGCAGGCAATGTCCACTCGATTGTCGTTGTTACCATCACCCATATACCGCTAACTCGATTCACAGGTTGTCGAAGACACCAACTTCCAAAACTTAAGATGTTTTCTTCAAAATCAGCAAACTCCAACCACTTATTTTATTTTGGTAACTTTTTATTTAATTAAAGTTAAAACTTAACGAATGGTATCGTTTTAAAAGAAATATTTAAATATTATCCAAAATTTTGTTGACAAGCACTTTTATTTTTAGATGCCGATTCAAATTTTATTTAAAAGAAATTGTCCGGAGAAATAAAACAACATTAACCAAATAAAAGTGGATTTTAATTTGGTATAACGGAATCAACTCGTTTGATAACACAAAAAGAAAACTTTACAAAATCGTGACACAAATTAACACGTACAAAAATATTTTCCGAAAACGACAGGTATCGGAGACCGAACTATTTATGTTAACCGTTGATATAAAAACAAATGCTCTCGGAAGTATTCTTCGTAAAATATAACTTTCTTTAGGAAAATTTAAATTAGGTTATGAAACTTTTTTTTTGCACAATTGCACAACACTGTTTTAACTTTTTACACTTTGAACAAATTCTAGAGAGAGCGTTGAATTCCAGAGCACTTCCTTTTATATCTTTCTGGTTGTTACCAAAATTCATTTTTTCCAGCCATTTGCCTACGTATCCATGGCTCTGATTGGTTGACATATATTACAAATTGGACTCAAATGGAAATTTGGCCGTAACTTTCTTATACATAAGCGAAATTAAAATTTAATAACAGAAATAAAAACTACACAAAATTTCGATAAAAGACACCTAACAAGCTATGGTTCCTAAAATTAATATACGAAGTTACTTAATCTAACTTAAATAAGCTTATAACTATCTAAACTTACAAGCTATACTTAAACTAATTACAGAAATGGAATTTTGAGAAAATTTTACACAAGAACACATACTTTTGTGTTAGAAATATTTAATTTAAAGAAATTTTAAGCTTTGTAAATTTATCTTAAATTCACCTCAAATTTTACACAATTTTGCGGTGAAAAGCGATGTATCCTTTTAAAAACTGTGCTATATTATGAAAGAACTTCTACTAATTGCTTTAAGAGCAAAATTTAAGCCTAATAATGTGAAAAAAGTATAAAATTATGTAAAAACCTAGAAATTATAACCTAACCAAACTTAAATCTAAAATTGAAATAATTCATATTTAAAAATGTTTTCAACACTTGAAATGTTATATTACAGGTTTGTAATTCTTGTCTTTATTATTTTCACTCTATATTTGTAATGCATAATGTCATATAGCGTTGCATTAAAAAAGTCTCTTCGTCTAACACTCTTATGAATCATTTCATTATAAAAATGTACACCACTATAAATGTCTTTATGCCAAAATGTTCTATATGTTCTTCTTATTGTAAAACTTATATCTGAATTTTTGTCACTAAGTCGCTACCAGAGATATGTGCGAAAATTTCTAAACTGTCCATATTATAACCCTTTTATGAAATTTTATATTTCCTGCTTTCAAAAACTAATTATACACTATCCCTAACATAATCCTAACTATACAGTTCATGTTTAAACACCTGTAAAGTGTTCACTTGCCAAATTACCCTTGAAAAATTGACTTTTATTGCAATAATTGAAATACTAAAATGACTTTACGAAACTGGTTATATTTAACATTCTTGACAATTTTGTTAGCAGCAAAATGCTTTTTATGATAAACCCAAACTAAGTAAATAATATTCAGACTAATTTATACCAAAAAATCTATTTTCAATCACATCGTGAACCAGATTTATATAAAACAGTGTCTTGCACATGTATCGAGCTAGAAATCACCCCTTTTTATGACCCAAATGTCATTTAAACTGTCCGATACTTCTTTTACCTCTTTCTGAACATCTCAAATTCCCCAATTCAAGAATGAAGATATTTTTGCAATTTAAAAAAAAATATCAAGTTCTTTAATTATCCTACCTATTAAATTAATTTTTGAAATATGGATAAATCATAGAAATATGAAATTAAGATTCATCTTGGCACTTCAATTTTATGTACATATTTAGTTGCTACGCTAGGTTCTTCATCTATCAACACCAAATTGTTTTGAATAATGTTTATAACTTCTTTCTTGTAACCATTGTGATTGACATCGAATTGCTCATCCTTTATAATGCTTTTCACCTTCAAATACTGGATATGCGGTTTATATAAATTTAATCTTTTATTGTAGGGCTGTACCCAGTTTAATTCATCTTTACCAATTCTTATCTTCATATATTCTGCATCGATAATCAATCTTAATTGCTTAATCAAATCCATTCCTATTATTAATTCCATTTTTAAATTGTTAGTTATAAACCATTGTGTTTGAAAAATGTGTTCCCCTACCTTAGCTTCCGTATGTAGCATCCTATTTATAGTGCTAAGCTTTTTATCCGTAGCTGCCATAACTTCTATTTTGTTTATCCTGATGATTTCGTCTTTAAATAAATCATTGTTCTCTACGATAATTTTCTCCTGTATTAATGAAATTTCTGAGCCGGTATCAACTAATCCTAATAAATCCAAATTCTTAATTCTAATATTAACGAAAGGTAATAAAACATTTACAGTATCTGGTTCTGTATTTTGATCAATTTCTAAAAATTCCGTGGGATGTTGATAATTTGTCTTAACATTGTTGACAAGGAAGCTCGTGTTTAAAAATTCTGTATTGTGATCTTATCAAAGTCCTTCTGTGTATTCTCTTCTTGGTCTTGGGTTGCATGTACTATTGCGTTGACCCAACTAACTCTTCCACAGCTTGGTTCTTCCTTATCCTCACGTACCTGGATGTTATTTACTCTTCGATTCTGATCATCAACGATCTCTTGGTATGGCCTTCTAGTTTCTTTCGTCATGTCATTTCTTTGATGATCCTTTCCTCCACTCTCCCGATTATTTTGATGATTTCGATCATTATCCTTGCCTTGGTTGTTATAATTAAATTTGTTACGATCATAGCCATAGTTATAGCCACCTCTTCTTTGTTGGAAATTGTTCCTTTCTCTTCCCGATCTATAATTACTTTCCCTATTGTTACCATTATTATTATGGAAATATTCTTTACGATTGTCTGCACGATAATACTGATTTTGATATTCCCTCCTGTCATTTCCATAATTCCTATTCTGATAAGTATCTCTTCTATTTTCTTCTCTTTCATGCCTGTAGTTGTATTCCCTCCTGTCATTCCAACCATTTCTAGGGTTAAATTCTCTTTTCTCATAATTATTCTGATGCTGTTCGTACGCATCGTACCTTCGTAGAAATTGTAATAATGATGCTATATTATTAATATTTTGCAGAATAATGTTTTCTGCCACATTATTCTCCAACTGCCTTGCCAAATACTGTACCATCTCTTGTTCGTTCATAGCTGGCGTGAAATGTCTTGCTATTTGGTACTTTTTCATAACATAAATTTCCCTCGAAGTGCCATGATTTTTATCGTACTTTGCCCTTGAGAATTCTTCTCGGATTACATTTTGTTGAACGTCACTCCAGTATTGTTTAGTGAACAGTTCTTTGAATTGCTTAAAGTCCGTACACTGTTCTTGTACTAAATTATACCATAGTTCGGCATTCCCTTTAAGCATCTTCCTTACTAAACGCATCCTTTGTTTGTTATCTTTAATATCGTTAAAGTAATCCTCTATATTCTTTAAAAATAGCATTGGTGATTCTTGTTTTCTGCCTTCAATTTATATGGCATCTCTTGTTCCACATAAATTTTCCCAGCCGATTTGTATATTTCTAGGTGTCTCTTTCTTTTAACTCTTCTAGGTCATGATCGTACATTCTCAACCTATTACATATTTCCCCATTTGTTTCTTGTTATCATCCTTGTTGCTTTCCACCTGGAAACATATTTGTTCATGGATGTCTTGTATTCTTCCTACTTTGTTATTAATTTCATGAGAAGCTTCTTCTCTTAGACGGGTCTCAATCCTAATATTTTTATCTAGTTTGCAGATCTTATCATCTGCTTCTTCCTTATTATCGATGATCGTTCCCCATAACTTCTCATTTTCTCTGTGCATATTGTTGCATAATTCTTCCTTCGTTTTCTCCATTCTATCCATTAATTTTTCCTTACCATTCTCCCACTTACTCATCTGTCTATTGATACTCTTCTAGTCGTCTCATATCCTCCTTTCTATTTTCTTCTGCTTCTTTCATGTCTTGCTTCCTATTTTCTTCTGCTTCTTTCATGTCTTGCTTCCTATTTTCTTCTGCTTCTTCTATTTTCTTCTAACTTGTTGAATTTTATATCAATATTTTCTTCAGCTTTTATTCTATTTTCTTCAGCCTTCACTAACATGGCTATTATCATGTCCACATCTAAACTTTTGCTTTCTTACTGGACTCCCTCTTCTTGTTGTCCTTCAAGATTCTTCTCAACCTGCTCCATCGTTATAACAAGATCTTCTTTTGCTCTTTTACCTTTATTACTCTAGGCCGTAAACTCTACCTGATCTTGTTACTCTACGATCTTGCATTAACTAACTGTACTAATTAAATTTCCTTTTGTCAAAATTCTAGCACTAATAAACACAATAACATAAACAATAACTAATAACAAATAACAATAAACGAATAATGAAAAACTAAATACCTATATTTTGTCTTTTATAACAAAATCTTAAAAACTAAATTTTGCCCACGTTGGTCGCCAATAAATTGTAATGCGCTAATTGAATAAATAATTTAATTTAAATACGTTTGAGGAAAAAGGTTTGTTTGGCTGCGTCTCTTTGATGGGGAAAGGTAATTAGATATTAGGTAAAAAATAAATTTAAATGTTAATAATATGATTGTTGGAAATTTTTATTAATTTTAATTTAACTTTTATGCACCGGACTAGCTCAATCTCAATTTGGGGATAGAGTTCAAAGTAATTTAGTTTGAAGTTAAATTTAATTTGAAAATAAATGTGTATAAGAAATACACTTTATAGAATTATAATGAAAGTATAAGATTTATCCTGAATACAATTTACTACAAACGCATGCGTTGTAATGTACTTAAGTAAAATCAAAGCTGTCAAAGATGTCAAATAAATAATTTAGAAAATACTGTTTAGATCCAAAATGAAAATTTAGAAAAAGAAAATAATTTAATACCTTTACAGGTGTTTACACAAGTAAATGTTTAAAATTCTAAACCAAAACATGTATGTATTAAATATTAATTTGCAGGAAATTTACTAAATGAATGTCTATAATCAAAAGGGTTATACAAAATTTGTGACTCACATATACTGTCCTCACTGTAGATTGATGTTTTCGGATAACTCCAACTAGATGCAGGCAATGTCCACTCGATTGTCGTTGTTACCATCACCCATATACCGCTAACTCGATTCACAGGTTGTCGAAGACACCAACTTCCAAAACTTAAGATGTTTTCTTCAAAATCAGCAAACTCCAACCACTTATTTTATTTTGGTAACTTTTTATTTAATTAAAGTTAAAACTTAATGAATGGTATCGTTTTAAAAGAAATATTTAAATATTATCCAAAATTTTGTTGACAAGCAGTTTTATTTTTAGATGCCGATTCAAATTTTATTTAAAGGAAATTGTCCGGATAAATAAAACAACATTAACCAAATAAAAGTGGGTTTTAATTTGGTATAACGGAATCAACTCGTTTGATAACACAAAAAGAAAACTTTACAAAATCGTAACACAAATTAACACGTACAAAAATATTTTCCGAAAAACGACAGGTATCGGAGACCGAACTATGTATGTTAACCGTCGATATAAAAACAAATGCTCTCGGAAGTATTCTTCGTAAAATATAACTCTCTCTAGAATTTGTTCAAAGTTTAAATAGTTAAAACAAATGTGATAATAGTTAAGTATGAAAATAGCAATATATATATATATATATATATATATATATATATATATATAACGACGTGCGTTTATGCTAATATCGGAAACGACTGAAAATATTTGGATCAAATTTTGTAAATGTGTATTGTTTGGTCAAACGTAAAAGATAGGATAGTTTTTAGCTTGATAAGTGACGGTCAATATTTTTTATTGCAAATTTAAATATTTTTTTTAGAAAGAGGATGAGGGAGTGCACGCACGCACGCACACACGCGCGCGCGCACACACACACACACACACACACACACACACACACACACAATCTTAACACTAAAAACTATTTTTTTGCATGGGCATTGTAACGTCCTCCAGGTACCCTATCTTGAAAAGCGTAATTTGAACTTATTTGTAATAATGCAAATTCAAGAACAAAACAATGGCCAAGTAATTTATCTTAACTTGACTGACAATGATATTACTATTACTCAAATTAATTGCCTGCCTTACTTTGACTTTCCTGGCACTAATTAAAACATTAGAGTTTATTTACAAGTCTGATATTTAATTACTCGCAAACCTCAAATCTGATCAAACGAAGTGGCCGTCTAGTGGTAGGTATATTGTGCTATCTCAATTAGATAGGCTAGATGAGGTAATTGTTGCATCATCAGGGGCAGGTAAAAAAATGAGACTATTCAAATTAAAATCAACGAGCTTTGCGCAGCGGTGGTTCAGCCCGTTAATATACTATTGTGGGAAAGAACCACCAATAAACCCCACTTTATTCATAAATAAGTAATTGCACAAGTACATTATTAAATCAAATAACACAAAAAAAACAATGAAAGGGATAAATATATAACAAAACACCATTAAATCAGGTTAAAGTGCGTACAAAATTATAACATTAAGAGAAAATGAAAATGAATAACAAGCAGTTTAGTTACACAGAAACACAATAAAAAAACACATGTAGTCACATCCATAATTGGGCCATAAATAAATTAGAATAAAAATCGTAATACCAAACATGTGGCCCCTTAAAACCAATCATGCTTGTGTTTCAGTAAATAGGCACATGAAACAATAAAGCAAATTACGGTATATATAAAATACAACAACAGTAAAATTGCACAGGTGATAATAAGGCAAAGGCAAGGACAAAGAAAATAGAGACGGAATTTACACTTCCACAATTGTTTAATGACTATGAAAGCACAAAGTACATAAGTCAAATTACAATCAATTGCATATAAAGAGAAATCAGCTCGCAAACAAAGAATTCTACCTAACAACTGACAAAAATACTCATTAATAAAAAGCCTTATAAGGGTTAGTTATAAATAGATCACAACATCGTGACCGATATATAAATTTGAGGGCGTTAGAAAATTACAGCGCTCCTTTCTCAGGTTACACATTCATCTATACAACAATAAAAATAAAATTCGAGGTGTTTAATGGTTATCTGGCCCCGGGAGTGCGTACTCACTAGCAATTGTCTTTTACAATTAATAACCAGCGGTATCATGTACCCATTCACCAGCCCACCTCTACACAAATACAAATATAAACAACAATGTTAATTCACACAAACACCAGAGCGAGAGGGCCCTGTACTGTCTTTTAATTTAGCAGATTTCAGCTTAACGAGCACGCGTCCTTCGCAAGGCAATGTGTGGTATGTAAGATGCTATCTCGGCTGGTAAATGATTTGCTGCGAGCTTTCATTTATATAAAATTACCTACTTACAATTGAATCTATTCCTTTAATAGATCACAGACACAAATCGTTAACCTACGCGGTTTAACTTCAAAAAGGGTGACTGTTATTTATAGATTAATATTTGAAAAACACATTACAACTAACACTCGAAAGAAAAGACAAATTAGTGATGGCTAATTCAAAAGAAAATGTCCACGCACGAAATATTTTAAAGACAAACTGTTTACAATGGGAGTTTCTAATTAACCAAAAATCGATCTGGCTCGATTGACACTCTAACTGTAACTAACTTTCCCCCGATTTCAAACCTAACTAACTTTACTCCCTTCAACGTACCAAACAAAGATATCTTTTGATTGCGGTCTGTACCGACACAATTACTTATTAAACTAGTCACATTTTTACATTAAGAATCGGCGCATAAGAAATTCCAATGATTCGTTACGCCCCTTCAGTAAAGCAGTTTTAAGCGTACACCTACTACTCATACCCCAACATGTGTTTCTCAACCCTAGCCAAATATCAGTTACATACATTCTCACATTTCTTACATAAAAATATATAAATAAAATATTTTGAAAACATTAGTAAATTACGTCGTATTATCAAGATATTAAAAATCTACTAATTATTTTTTCTATTGTGGTAACAATGGCGATTTGACAAACGTTTATTACAATAATAACATTTTCGCGGTTCGCTACCTGCAGCAGGTACTCTTCTAATCAAAGTTTTCTTTTTTTTATTTCATTACTTGTTTTTAGCTGCTTTGCTATCCTGTTCAAAATTGCAATGCGCTCCTTTTCCATTTCTATAGAATATCACGCCTTCTTGCAGTTTGCACTACCGTAGAAGGAGTTTCTATGTCTACAACTTTCTCCACAGCTTCCGTAAATGTGTTTGCGTCGTTGCATAATGGAACACATTCAGCTGTGGTATTTGAAAGCGAAGACGAAATTGTAGGAGGCGCGTGGACAGTTTCGTCGCCAACAAATATTTCCTGCATGGAATCAAAATACTCAAAATGCATCCTGCCATGACCCGTTTTTTTTTGTTATCTATAATTGTTTTATAATGATGCTTCATGTTTCTAAATTTGCGGTCGAAATCGTCATGTGGATACATCATATACTCTTCCTTCAAAAACATCTCGTATTTCGGACCAAACATTCTTCTTTTTTTTCGAGTCCCGAAAATCTAATTTTCTTTTGCAATAACTTTGTGGTGGAATCGTTCCACATTAGGCTTCTCTTTGAATCTAAGAAGCAAATTATTGATACACATTAACACATGTGTTCATACAACCTTTAACAATTCCATGTAATATTGTGCTCCTGCTTTTAATAGCACTTGTACTGGACCTGCATTATCGATTGTGAATGCTTTTGAAATTGCATCACTAGCAAGGTTCTGCTCGCTTCTAAGTAAGGTGCTCTTGACCAAATCCTGCCTTGCAACACTAACTATTTGTTCTTCGCCTATAAGAATTAAATGTTTCTTTAAAATTATTATACTTAGGTGTTAAGTTTGAAATCTAAAATCGACTCGTTTTTTTTTCTTTATAATTATTAAGTAGGTATAATTTATATCTAAGAAATATTTACCAAAGAATCCAATAAACATACATTGAATGCTTCGATCTTCTTAATGGGATCATTTAATTAATTTCTCACAAAATCCCAAAATTCCAAAAAGGTAGATATTTTTTTGTGCATTAACCAAATACAGAACGGATACTGTACTTATTTTAAAAATCGGGTTTTGTACGCCAATTTCGCGCGTTTAAGACAAATGCGCATGCCCGATATATATGTTTGTGATTTTCAGCGACTTTAACTTATGATTAAAAATGGCGATTGGTTGACGTAAAAAGCGCATACGGTTTGCAAACAGTTAAATCTGGTGAACGCACCCAATGATTATAATGACATCGGACATGACAACGTCACGTTTCTTAATATGTCTATTAAAGAATCAAAATGGAAGCAAATTACAAAAAGAATGATTTAATTAATAATACTCTGTATTCAACCAATGAATACTTTGATCTGAGATACGTACGTTGGTTGATTGTAGTTAGTAGTGTCACTAATACTTTTAAATGTAACGTGTTCTATGGTAAATAAATAAATATAATAAACTCTGACCAACATATTTACATATTTTTCTGCTTCTCGCACATGCTTGTTAAAATAAGCCGGTTTTCTAGTTAACTCAATGGTAAGGGCCGCAAATCGTCGTAAGATGTAAATTAGTTGTAAAATGACTTCAAACATTTACAGTTAGCATAAACTAACTTTCAAAATCGATAATAAAAAGTCCAAAGACGCCACTGTAATCAAAACTTATTTCCAGAAATAAATATAAGCAACGTGCTTTTACATGTGATTACAAAATATGTAAGTGATAGCCAAAATAGTTAAGATGGTAACACAAATTCAAATGCAAGTTCTGAATGTCCAAGTAGGATCGGGTTTATATAAATAAAGCTAGTAGTCTTAAAGCCACGATTACTAAATAATCACTACACAATGAATTACCCGATGTTTGCATGTGATATTATTTTCGTACTGTCTTCCTAAATAATCGCGTTAAATTTCAACAGTTGTGTTATATTTACATAAATATGCTTATTCTATTTGATTAAATTAAAAATAGTAAACAATCAAATTTAGATGAATGTAAAAGTTTATCAAAAATAATATCAACGTTATTTATATCTTTACTAATAATGTCTAAGTGAAACATAATTACCACAACTTCCTATTCATATCGTGCACTTTATGTATACCTTCGTTATTTCTTAATGAACAAAAAAAAAATGAATCAAACAGCCTTGATTAAACTGTATTGAAGCTGATTTTTTTATTCGATCATCCTTCGCATGAAAATTAATAGTCATGTGCGAAACAAGATTTTCTTTCATTTACTCAAAGCATGGTTAATAATCGTGATACTCCCTGTCGTAATTACTAGAAGACGTTTTAAAACATTATTAATTTAAACCCTTTTGTATAATTCCCAAAACTAAGATACCTTTAATATGTGTTATGTGTAAAGATTTCTGTGAATTGAAGAAGTAATTTAATTTACTAAACACGTGCACCGTTTAAATTTTATAAACTGATCAACAAATAATTGAATTACGTTAAGCTTGTATTCTTGAAGGTCTATGTACTGTAAATAAATTAAACAAAATTTGACAGCTAGACTTAATAATTTCTCGAGTTGTTCAACATCCAAATATGTGTAGATTGACTAATTAATAATTATTTATTTAAAATTACTTTGATACAACAAAGAATGTAACTGTAAATATTTTCAATCACTATTTAAGTAGAACACGCTAAAATAAGTTATTATGTAGTTTCTGTCATAAAGGAAATATACGACTCTTAAATGAAAATAATGTAACGACGAGCAATTTACAGGCGAACCACAAACAGTGATCTCTTTCTAATAGCTAACTTAACCTGACATATTTCTATGTCATGCATAAATACATCACATAAGCAGATGAATACCAAACCCCTTACTAAATATAGCATGTCTATTTAAACTAGTAACACAAATAAATCATTGGATTTTTATATCCATCTACGACATAAGACAATCATTGGAAATCAATATTCTGACTATTCGTTTAATTACATTAAGAGGTCACTGAATATCCAAAATGGACCTGTGTACTTTTTTTACGTTGGGCACTAAAACACTGTTCACTGTTCAAGCAGTTCGCAGCTGACAATACAAAATGCGCCGATAGAACTGTGGAAGCTCACAGGCGACTCCCGTTTAGGATAGCTAACTTAGTTCAGGTATCCAAAAAACTTTCACTTATAACAGTTTCGTACGTAAAATATTTCCAGTACGATTGTGGTTCTTTATAATACAGCTTGATAAATGGTTAAGATTTACACTCCCTTTTTTTACTATACACCATGCGCTTACACGTTATTTATTTTGTATTTCACTTAAGTTTCTTTTACAATTGCGGTCGTTTTTATTTAATCTGTCTGTAGCACTATATTACAAATTTATTGAAACAGTTTCGTCGCCATTTAACTATTAAGGAACTGCACATAATATTTAATTCATTAATCCCACCACAGGTTTATGTTACTCGAAAAGTCACCATACAAAAATGTGGGACAGTTCGTGGTTATATCCTGCGTAAATATCATGTAGATGCACCCTTCATCATCAAGTCCATTCATTTGCTTTTGTATGAGTAATAGGTGCATCAGGCGGGAGCGCTGTAAAAGAAAGCACGCGGATCTATTTCCGATGATAACGTAGAGTGATTCAGTAAAGCAATTGCAATAGATAAGAATTTGAATGTGTACAATTGGAATATTTTCAATATAAACGGGTTGAAGCACATTAACGTTTAATGTTGGAAAAAGAAGAAAAATCTAATCGTCTACTTTTAAAAACCTTACATTATATTTTGTTAAGATTTCATTGTAATACAGAGCGAAATTTTATAATTTATACGAACGTCCTAATGTGGTTTTGGGGTTTTTCATTAAAAAAGTGTCATGGCGTTTAAAAGGGACTGCTTAGTTTCGTATCCACTGTTTATATATTTATACAATGTTAGGGAACTTAAAATTATTACCAATTAAACCTTTTAAGGATAAGAGAAAGAATGTATTTTGTAGATTTGCAGATAAGGTTGGGGGTATAGCTTGAAATCAATGTTTATGGTCGTTTTGAGGGCGAAGGCTTTGTGTACCGTACCTTTAATTCCTACATGAAATGGCATCGATGCTATCGATTTTGATTCGGTAGAATTTGAATTTTAGCATAACTACGTAATTATTTAGAATGATGCAAAAGAGGTAGGTGTAAGGAGCCAACGGGTTTTTCGTTGTGGTTTTTATTGCTAACGTGGAGCTATCACAAAATTGAGTACGGTAATTAACAACTAATAAACTACAGAACATATTTGGGATCTATAAAATATAATTATTTAAAAAGTGTTTTCAAATTTATAAAGCATTTTGTAGTTATTTTAAAAAATTAGTGGCAGATCCAGATATAATAAAATATTGCAGTAGCTGTGTGCATTTTTAACAAGTAGACAATTTAAGTGCAATTAATGTCAACTTGTTTATAACGAAACGAGGGAGGTAAGGCTTTTCTACCTCCTATACCGCAATTAAGTGTATAGACGTGTACATTCTAAACGTTAAAGAATCAGTTACTAGTGTAGGCTATTGGTAAAGTTTTATTAGTGAAACTTATGATAGGAAAATTAGGATATGGAATAGCACGTGAGAAAGGGGTAAAAGAACGCTAGAGGTGATTCTACAGTAATTTATGGCTGAAGGTCAGTTGCCTTTATAAGGGATTCAACAGAGCAATGCTCGCTAGAGTGTACTAATGACCGACACCTGTGCGGCCATTTTCACGCATTTTGGATTACTATGTAATTAATTATTTACCCGAAAAGGATACTGCAATTAATAATATTTCCTGGATAGGATTAACGTTAGAAGCTAGAGTAAAGAACTAGTTTTAAGACAGTTTTGTTTACATTTCAATGTTCAACTCTGTTGATTGATTTGTTTCTCACGTTAATGTAATTTTATAGTAGGCTTTGGACATTAATACATTTTATTGGTATTTGTGTTACGTGTTCTTTTGACATGGTTAGCTTAGGGTTTACTTTAATTAATTTTTCTGGTTATGAATGTTTACAATACATAAAAAAACAATCTTAATTACATTTCAACAACTGGTATTATACATGAATTTCACGTGAGATGTTGTCTTGACGTAGGAACTGACTTAGAAACAAATATCACATTATGGCCATATTCAAATTAACCATTAAGGGGTACCTAATAGACCAACTTTCTGTAAATATAACGAATATCTTAATTACGACAATAATTTTTAGATACAGCTTGTTAAAACTGTTGTAAATGTATCAAATCCTCTTATTATATATATTTTTTATCAGTATCTCCCTCGACTGGTGCAAATGCATGCATGATTTCCAGCAGTCATTATGGTTTAATTTAACCTTAAGGTATTAATTTTTAGGTATTTTGACTTCTGTAAGTGTTCTTTTTCTGTATTTTAACAGCAATAAAGTTATTATAATTTATCAGCGCCAAATAAACGTTACTATATAAATCAAAACTTTAAAACGTAGATTGTATATTTCATATAGGGGAGAGGATTCACAGATAATAGTTAAATAAATGGATTACCTGTTATATGACATTGATATAGCTACAGAATTTGCTTTGATATGTAAAACACACACTAATTAATACCTTGCAAGATTCGATGAAGTACAAATTGAAACTTTGCCTATAGTAGGAACTTGTGTGTAAACAAAATAATTTTATTATAATTTTATTATAGGTGTATCATTTATTTTAAACATAAATTTATCTCACAATTTGGTCTGATCGCTGGAGCTGATCTTTAGGTCCTCGGAAGAAGATTGTGTAACGTTGATTATCAAATGTTCATTTATCGTCTTGCAGATTATCTGCTATCCACGTATTATTTTCGATAGTCTTTACGTGATTTATATAATGTTGTCAGTTTTCAATTGTCACTTTTTTGTATTCAGATTTTTTAACCGTTTCATGTTCTTTACCTTAAACGTTGTATTATTCATTTTAATATGATGTTTGACTTGTGCCCATACCATTTCTATCGGGTTTAATTCACAATGGTATGAAGGTAAACGAAGCACATCATGACCTCTATCTTGTGTCATAACATCAACTTCTTTTTTATCATATTGATGCCTCACTTGAGCAAGTCTCGCTATAAAATGTTTTCGTCAATGGGTATTTCTTTCTCATTAAGCCAGTCAACAATTTGTTCTTTTTGCCATGCCCTTGTTGTAATCTTTTCTACCTTCCTACTGTGATAAGACGCATTATCCATAACAATAACTGAATTTGGTAGTATATTTGAAATAAGTTGGTTGACAAACCACTTCTTATACACATCTTCGTCCATTTTCTTATGCACCTCAACAGTGTTCTTTTTGCACAAGAAAGTTAGTTCCGCATCTGGTATAAAAGCATTGTTCCCACCAGCATGCACTAGGACAAATCGGGGTCCATGGCCACTTCGTGATTTTAAACTTGTACTACGCCCTCAGATGAATGTCTGCCGACCACTTTCAATGGTGGTATCATCTCATGCTTTATTCACTGCATTTCCTACGTTAACCCACGATTCATCAGTATATATAATATATATATATATATATATATATATATATATATATATATATATATTACTTCTATCTAAAAAGTAAACATTTTTAATTACGTGAAATTTGACATTAATTATGTAATCACAAATAAATAATTTAATAATAGTAAAATTACTGTGAATTTCCTTCTTCTCTGAACTTTCTAATGCAGCGTAAGTATTTATGCCTCCATATTATAATATCACGCTCAGCAAGGATACTTTTTCGTCCCATCGTTTGAAATTCGAAACCAATGTCTTTCAAGAAGTTGAAAAGTGTACTTCGTTTAAAGTTAGGTATATCATCATCACTATTAACAGCACAAAGGATACTGTTCATTGTTGGTGGAATGTTTGTAATAAAAAATCATGCACTTTTCGCCGAATAACATTCTATACATGAAGGCGATCAATACATGAATGCGATCATTGGTTTGTGTACCTCTCCTTTTCGCACGTTTCTTCAGACTAACTATTGCTTCAGTTTGATGTTCCTTTTTAATACCATAGATACTTCGTTCTAAACAACATAAAGCGTTGCTCGCTTCTTTAACGGCTGCACTAACGTTCAGTTTGGCCGAGAAATAATTGAGTACGTTAAGAACGAGACTTTTCTCCTTACGGGTGAAATATTCTCCAGTACGTCTTTTTGAAGGACCAGCTTGAACTTCTACTTCCATATCGAAGAATTGAATAAATTTCTACAAAATTAAGTTCAATAACAGAATTATAGAAAATACTCATCATTACCTTAACTCTTAGACTACGGCGTGGAGTCCTCAAGGGATCGCAGAGTTTGCCTTTCTTGAACTTCTTTCTAGGTATTTTTTTTATAAATTTTCCCTCCCGTGTATTTGCCACTTTTACAATTATACGTATCATGATGTATTTTTTTTTAATGTCTGTATACTTTTGTTGAACAAAAAAGGTGTGGGGTCTCCAAGGGACCCCACGCCATTGTTAATGTGTACCATTTTTTTCTACAAACCAAGTTTTTTATGTGTTTTACGACGCTAATGAGGACATTATTTTTGAAACAAGTAATTCTGATGGTGTAACTTGTTTATGCCTTTATCTGAATCCATGTATATTATCTCAAAGTACACTCTTGAATTGAGTAGTAAGTGAAAATAAGGGTAAGGGATGAATGTCTTTTTGTTTTTGATATTTTTTGCACTCACTGCACAAAAAACAAGCACGTCATTGACGAACAGAAACAACGTTTTTTTGTGCGTGAAAAAGTATAAAAAAAAAATGGCATAATCAAGCACCTAGAGTACAAATTATTATTGTAATTATACTGGTTTATAATTAAATTGTATTTTACCGCTATTTTCCTTTTCAAAAAGTAGAGAAAACAATACAAATTCTCAATTTGAAATTTTAAAAACGCGGATGACGTGATAGCACGTCATAACAATATTTGACAAGTCTTAAAATGATGAAAAATAATTGTTTTGGATAACAAATTTCGTGCAAAATATACATTACATAGTTTGCATAATCAAAAATCTGTTTCCGCATATGTTACATAAAACACTATTGTTTGTACGTGCGGTGACATCAGTTACTTGTGTCCCCACCTCTGCCACTCAGATGTCGTTCCCTCACCTACGCCACATTATGTTTTCTAGACTCGAGCGGGGACAACAGTTGCAACGCGCACCAACGCTCTTCATTTGTTTGTGAACATTTCTGTTTAGTTTACTATTTTTGGTTACTTGTACTTGTGCAACAATACTATATCGAGTAAGTTCTATGAGTATTTTGTACTTGTGTAAATATATCGAGCGTCATTTTTGTGAGTATTTTGATTGTGTTTTTATTTGGCTATCTCTGTAGATAACAGAAATGTCGAAATCAAACTCAAAATATAAAAGATGTCGCCCACTCACTGATCAGGAACATGAAGAGAAAATTAGACTGATAACTGAGAGAGGTGGTTTAGATAGTGATTTGATCTGTCGGATGAGGATGACAGCATTGATGATCCCAATCATTTTGATGTTGAAGAAAATGTATCAGAGGTAGAAGACAACCTTGAATTAGTGGAATAAGAGGCTGAAGATTATGTTAAAGTTGTAGCGCAAAATGTTGACGCAATAGATGATAAAGGTACCGATTCCGAACAAGACCAAACAACCTAAAGGTGATCAATATAAAGCAAAATCAGGTAAATTATGGCAAAAAAATAATTTCACCCACAGCCGCCGCCGAATTCGAAATATTGTGACTGAAGTTCCCGGACTAACACGACACTCAGCTGCTGCAACGACTATTCTCGATACCTTCAACCTCTTTGTAACGGAGGAAATGCAAGAAAAAGTCCATTTGCATTTGAATACCAACGAAGAGCCTTCTCGAGTTTACAACGCGTATAATGAAGAACATCTCGATAATAAATATGGATGCCCCTGGCAGAGGTTGAATTGAACGCTTTTATCGGAATATGGATTTCCGCGGGTGCTTTGCGTTGTACTAAAGAAAATACTACTGAAATGTGGACAACAGATGAGTCGTTCTTAAGAGCAATTTTTACAGCTTCAATGTCTCGTGACAGATTTGTCTCAATTCGCACATTTTTGCGTTTTGATGATAAAATAACCAAGGAAGAGAGGAGGGCAACTGATAAATTAGCGGGTATTCCTGAATTATAGGATGATTTTGTCGAAACGTTCAAAAATTCTTATATTCCCCATGACACAATAACTGTTGATGAACTGGTAGGATTTCGTGGAAAATGTCCTTTCCGCCAATGTATGGTTCTCCTCAAAACTTTGGGAAAAGATTTAGCTACCGAAAATATGAAATCCCGTATAGCACAATTACGTAAGCATCCACATATTCTCAAAGGTATTAAAGTTTGTGGAGTGGATACCAATCCTGTTGAACCCGCTCAAGACAAGCCAGCTGCACTGGCAGGGCAACAAGCAAATCGTGGAAAATGCAGACTTTGCACACGAGCATCCAATAAAAAAATAAATATAAGATGTTTACAATGTCAGTTCTTCGTTTGCAAAGAACATCAAAAAGAAGATATTGTCTCCACAACGAGTTGCATCGATCACGTCGGATATACTTTTTCTTTAATTTATAAGAATTCTGTTGTTACCTTTTTTTTATATTTGTAATATGTGTTAATTTTCAATATATTTTACCATTATAAACACTTACTCAAATGTTACCACGCGTTTTAATGTTTTTTTTAGCTGGGGTCCTTCAAGGACCCCACGTCGTAATTACCGTTGGGCTAAGGGTTAAAAGACGCTTGTACTAAGTTCAAACGTTCCGAAAAGAACGATTTTTAATAAATGGAGTTGGTTTAATTTGAAAAATAACGTAGCGCAAACGAACAATAATCAGTCCTGTGATGTATTTCTTACGTTATTTGTAACGTGTGTATGTTATGTAAAGATAACGTTTTCGCATAACGGCTCTCATAACGTACTAACGTAAACGCAGTGTGATTTATCAACTATTTAACGTAAACGTTATAGCGCACGTTATCTCGCAGACGGTTAAATGGATGAAAGTATAGTCTCGCGTAAGAAGGATAACGTCATACAAAAATTTTGCAAGTTAGAGAGAATAAGGGCTTATAGTATGTACTCATACCGAGAACTGACGGCAGAAATTCAACTCAGCACTCCCTGTGGCAAACAGCATTTGCCAGTACCTTTTTCTGTTCGTCGTTAAAATGGCACAGATATTAAAAAAAAAAAACCGCGCAGCTACAATACGAAAATGTAATAAATTTGGTATAAAATAACCGTATTGTGGTAACGGGTAAACTAGGCCATCCGAAATACAAAAAATTAATAGTTTGTGGCAAGTGTTTGCAGCCGAAGAAAATTCAAGAGGAATTGGACCGCCAAAAACTGCTTCTACTGGAAAAAAGTAATAGTGTATTTATAAATGGTAAGGTAAAATTTTTCATACATTTGATTTGTTTTCCAGATATTAATGAGTGGAAAGTCAACCCGAAAAGGAAGAGTCGTTAGGACCTTTTAAATCTTAAAAAAAATAATTTAACGGATTTGGATGAACGTTTGTTAAATGTATTAAAAAAATTCACCTTTGGGATCAGATGATTGCCAATTCTTTAGGTGAAAATTCAAGCAGTGGCAAGTGATAAAATAAAATAATCTAAAAACTTAAATTAATGCATTTATATTGTTGAAACAAACAGTAATTGTAGTGAGACGAAACAACCACAATCTGAAGCTGAATTATTTATTAATGGTAAATCACTTTCTACTTATACATAATTTATCACCTAATGTGCATGATGAAATTTATAGGTATTCCCATGGACACAACCTTCCACGATTACACACTTAGGAAAGGTTCTGCAGCTGATGGTAAATATTTTTTTTAGTGTTTCATATGTATCACTGATTTCACGTTTTATTTCAGATTTATTAATTTCAAATGAGGAAATTGTAGTCGGAAAGAGGGTATGTTTTTGATTTTTCTCAATTCGTACGTGTAAACATTTGGGGCATTTCTAGATTTACGGCTACAGAATAATGAAACTGGCAAACCTACTGTAATGAAACTGGCAAAGAAAACAGACAACACAAAAGGTAAAAATTTCAACACAAGTAATCATCTTGTAATCAATCGTGGTATGTTTACAGAAGAATCGGTGAAGTGGCTCGTTCAATCTATCAGTTTGCAAGTGCATATGAGGAGCGTACCAAAGTAGACCACGAAAAATTAAAATTAGATTATTTTAAAACTTTTGGTTACATAGATGGTTTTAATGATTTTTGTAAATAATATAAATATAATAGTTCATTTGTTCTGATATATATATATATATATATATATATATATATATATATATATATATATATACCGGTGGTCGTAAAGTAAGGAATAAATTCAATATCTCGTAAAGTATTTTTTTTTCAAAAATCGCTCGGACCCGTTGCAAAAAAAAATTTATACAGGGTGTCAAAAAAGATTTGCTAAAAAAAAATTTTTTTTTCAAATTGCAACCCAATTTTTTTATTGCATTTTTGGATAGCCCTTACAATTCTAAACATTTGTCATGTAGCATGTGCTATACCTAAGTCCAAGCGTTTTGGAGTTATTCGCATTCAAAATTTAAAAATTGAAAAAGGTCATGAAGAAAACGAAAACTTAAAAATAATTTTATTTCAGCAAATGTTCGAATGTCCTCCGTTAGTCAACTGACAATAGCCTAATCGATCTACAAATTCCTGCTGCACATTTCGAACCATTTCGGGCGTTATTCGACGTATTTCTTGACGGGTGCGTTGTTTTAAATCATCTAGATTTGCCGGTTGGCTTTTAAATACCTTGCCTTTAAGGTATCCCCATAAAAAAGTCTAGTGGTGTTAGATCGGGTGATCTTGGTTTAAATTTTGAATGCGAATAACTCCAAAACGCTTGGACTTAGGTATTAGCACATGCTACATGACAAATGTTTAGAATTGTAAGGGCAATCCAAAATGCAATAAAAAAAAAGTGAGTTGCAATTTGAAAAAAAATTTTTTAGCAAATCTTTTTGAGACACCCTGTATATGCCCTGAAAAATATAAAATCGACGGGTCCGAGCGATTGTTGAAAAAATTGTGCTTTACGAGATATTGAATTTATTCCTTACTTTACGACCACCGGTATATATATATATATATATATATATATATATATATATATATATATATATATAATAAAATAGTTTTTATTCGTTGCATTTGTAGTAATTGAAAAACAAAATGTCTACTAAGTAAAGTAGGTTCTAGCTAACTGTGCCTGTATTCTCCGGCCTTCATTTAAATAATTTTGCTGTCCTAAAAAATACTGACTTTCTTACTTCGCACTTTGTACCACAACATTATTAATACCTTCGTAATTCAGAATATCACCTAATTCATCGTATTCAATCTCCCCTTCTACTGGTAAATCCAAGCCTACCTGTACAGCTAAATTATGTAAAATTCCACACGATAGCATAATTTTTGCTAATTCTCTTGACAATCGAAAACATATTTGGAATTCTTCATCTTGTAACTCGAATGGATTTGAGGAATTGATGTGTGGGTAGGTCATTGAGGTAGGAAGGGAGGGGTGGCGACATAATACCACTTCATTTGATACAAAAACGTCCGTGGTAGGTGGGACTAAATCTGCTATCAACATGGCGGATACCAGGGTCAGGTCAAATTAAAATTAATAAAGTAACAGTGATAAATGAAAAACAAAGTGTTTTTTTAAATCATGGCGTAACATCCTATGCAAAGCACAACAATCCATCACTATAATTTATAAAATTCAAATAATGTCACTTATACACCTTACACAACACAAACAACGTAAATCTGCTAAAAATATGGCCGACCCTTAGACGCTTTTCGAGATCACGTCATCTCCCCTCCCTTCCTACCTCAATGGGGTAGGTAGGTACATAGCTTCACTGAAAATTTTAATAGGATACTGGTGCATAATTTATCTTCTGTTCGCATCCTCTAGTTGCTCGAATAAAGCCAAATTCAAGAGCGCCCCAAAATTCATGATTTTCTTTCATAAATTTGTACCACAACGAAGCACCGTCACACGTTAAGTCCTAACGTCAGGTTAAATCAAGCCGTTAGAAGAGGTTACTATGTTGACAGACAACGTACGTGATAACGTAACTCGTTATGAACAGAAACGTTAAATGCGATACATCACATCAACCTAATGTAACGGCAGGATAACGTGTACCTTATAATTAACGTAGATGATATATCCATCACAGGGTTGAATATGAAAGTGTAAAGAAGTTTATGTGTTCCAAAATTACGTTTTACGTTTGACAACGTTGCCATGAAAGAAAAGGATAGCGTTATTTGTAGATGACGAAAGTTAGTAAAGGAAGAATTTAGTCCGTAAGAGCCCGTACTGCACTTGTAGGTTTGGAGAGTCTATAGTTATACAAGTAGCAATTATTGTTTAGTAATAAAGAATTCTTTTCCGCACTTTATACCATTTCAATATGATGTATAATTATGTAGTAATATTGCTATTAACGAATTTTTTTAAGCCATGTACATCTTAGTTAACCTAGTTTCTGAATCGGTTTAAGCATTATTATTAAAACAATATTAATTATTCATGTGGGTGTAACGGAAGGAAACTTTCATTTGTATTTGTTTATTCGATGTATAACTTAATTGTCTTCTTAGTATTATAACCTATTTTGTTTTTCCAATTTTTTTTTTATAATGATTATGCACATTAAAATACTGTAATTATTTAGATCTAATTAAAACCTACTTTAACCGTTATTATGTTAATTTATTGGAAATATTACTCATAATTTATTCACTAAGAAATAAATTAGTGCTTATTGCCGTTTGTTTTTGTGGGTTCATTTGTTACTGAAGTTAGATATCTAGGGCAATTAATAATGATTGGTATAATTGTGGCCACAACTTAAAAATGCGGATGTAACACCAAAATGCATTTGGTGACTAACAAACTTAATATTTGGAAATTTTCACAAGAGTTTAAATTCAACTTTACCTTTAAATATAGGATCATCCCAAAAGATGTTCGTGTTTTCTAAATAAAACAACTACGTAGAGAAGATAAACTATTTATTTGTACATCATGTCCCAACAATAGTGTTTTAGAATCATATCTTACATAGGGAAGAAGTAACAAACATTTGTATATTTTAAAATATTTGGAATTGTACATGGTGCGTCAAAAAAGTGATAAAGGAAAAAAACAATATTTTTATAGTTAATTTCATTTTCAAATTCGTCATGTTTAATGAAACGTTTTTGGTCATATAGACCATAGGCTGAAATTTCATAATTTGGGCTTAATGATGAAAATAAGCATTTTCATGGCCTTGATAAATGGGCAGTTTCTTTATCATTTAAATAGTAAAAATCCTTTATTTGACAGAAAAAAGGACTAATCCTATATTAACCTAGTGTCAACCCAATATTGGTCATTTGCTACGTTGTACCAGGTGTCCCAATAAGCATGGCTCTCGGCCATATATTGGAAACCGCTTATAGTACAGCTTCGGAAAAAAAATTTATAACAAAAGTGGCCTCGAGAGAAACCTGGAAATTATTTATAGAATTATAGGACCACTGCTAGAGGGCGTAACTGAAAATTAAAAATAAAGAAATAAATATTTTACAAATTTCGCTTAATTAAGAGGCATTGAAAATACGATCACTATATTCTTCTAAAAATTCTGCGTATATTTGATTTCACAAGTTTTAGTCCATCTTTTCAAATAAGAAGTGGGGGAGAGTGGAAACCTTATTATGAAAAAACGCATGTAACTTAATCGATACTTAATCGATCCTTATAAACTTAGTCTTGTTGAAAACAACTATTTTCCACTAATGCAAGAGTAATAATTTGGACACAACCTAGTAAGTAACATGCACGCTAGAGGGCGGTATTTATTTTTTTAATGTAGGAAAATATTAAATAGAAGTATACAGTTTTAATCGTGGATTACAAAAGTAGCCTAAATTAGCAACAGAATGCCGAAATCCGCATGTCGATATCATTTTCCTATCCCAAGATATCTTAAATGTGTAAATTTTAAGCAAATTTTCTTTGAATATAGATTACTCGGGTTTTACTGAACGAATTTTAACAATTTTGAACTCCTTAAAAATTAATTCCTTGTCCGATAAATAATGATATCCATTATAATTTCAATATTACTGTTAGTTAAATCTAAGATGATTCTTATAAACCGAGAAGCATTGGACATGATAGGCACGTGATTGGCACGTATTTTGAATGCATGAGAAATGCAACTGTTGCGGCTAGGGTGTCTGCAATACAATATCCCCAAAGACGTCTTCCCGATAGTAGAGTATTTCATCGAATCATACAAGATTTAAGAACGACGGTAAATGTAAATCTTCCTGTTTATAGAAGACGCGCCAGAGGTTGCTCAGAGGCAAACACCATAAATGTTTTGGCATATGTGCAATTTAACACCCATTTAAGTATCGGAACAATAGCTAGAGACTTGCGAATAAGCAGAACCATCGTTCACCGTATTTTGACAGAACACAAGTAAATTCAGTAGATGTAAAATTAAACGTAGATACCTTTTCATCTGCATAATATATGTTTGTTAAACAAAATATACCTACACAATAATATTTGTTGGCATGATTATATTGTAACATATTAATTTATTTATTTTATAACTCTGGAAAGATATTTATTAGGACGTTATGTTTCTTTTAGGTTCCATCCATATCATCTAGTACTGCATCAAAGATTGATATGTGACGACCATCAATTGCTGTCATGTATTTTGTGATCAGATGAGGTTACATTTAGAAGTGATGATATGGTAAACCGTCACAATGTGCACTATTGGCCACAGAATAATTCACTCTGGAAGGTGTGGTATCAAAATATATCTAGTTTACCACTATTTCTTGTTACTAGAGTAATAAGAAAAGGAGATTGTTATTTTCCTGTGTCTCATAGATAAATTTTATTGTCGGAATTTTACAATTTAAAGTTTCTACACAGTCCTGAACACAAAAAAGGTAGTATTAGGAATGGTAAACACACCATATACCAAATCCCAACTCTAAGAAAATAATGCGTTAGCATAACTTCTTTGAAAATACAGGACAATAGTAATAGTATGTTACAATGTTCAGTGTGGTATCAAAGGTTTCCACGCACGACCGCGGTTGGTGACCCAAGTGGAAGGAGCGTACGAGGGTTTAATACACGAAAAACTTATTTTTAAAATGAACACCTTCCCAGTTATTATTGATTAGTTCATAAGTAAGTTTAAAGAAAGATGTGATGCATACATATAATGACTACAGAGAACAATGTAACTTCATTTTTGAAATCATTCATTTTAAAGGACAATTGCAAGAAAATAAGGTCAACTTCCATCCTTTCTATTAAACTTTCTTTCTTCTTTTCCTCAGGTGTTGCCACAGCTTTTGTCTGTTTGCCCTATCAAATGCAGCTACTAGATCTACAAATACCGGTACCATTTCCTTTTCTTTTCTAACTCCTTATTTGCCATATGTTTCAGTATGTAGACATTATCTGTTGTACTTCTTCCTTTCCTAAATCCTGCTTGTCCATCTAGTATCAAATTATTTTCTTCTGTTTCCTTCTTCAACCTTTCTTCTAGTACAGTCGCGTATATTTTGTATACCGTGTTTAGTAGTGTGATTCCTCTGTAATTTGTCACTTGTTGTTTGTCCTTATTTTGTACACTGGGCATATATATATATATATATATATATATATATATATATATATATGCCCAGTGTACAAAATAAGGGTGTGCCATTTAAAGAAATTGAAATTTTTCATTCGAAAATATGCGGATTAGGAAGGTTTATAATGATCACTGGGGAGTTATGGGGTAAGAAACCAATATAATAGCCTCTTTTACTCAAATGTCTACCTCACCTTCGCTCGATACTCCTTGTTTAGATAACTAACGAGGCTCTGACGACCGAGTGACTAACGGAATATATAACCCCCACTTGTCACTTAACAGCTTTGGGTGGAAGAAGTGGCAAGTGGTAGGGCAACTGTCCTGGGGTCGAGAAATTGGCTCCAAGGGCGGATGAACTAATGCAGTTAGTCAACGGCATCATGGGTAACCACTGTAGTAACGGCTTCCAAAGCAACCCTAGTATTCATCCACAGGGCAATGTTCAAACTAAATAACGATTCCGGAGTAAGCACCCCGATCGGATCTCCGGAGGGAGTAAGTGTGAACAATGATGTAAACACTGAACAAATTTTGCCAACAACGTACAACACTGGGTAGCTGGAATGTGAGAACTATGGGCCAAACAGGTAAAATACAAAACACCATCAAAGAAATGGAACGGCTGAAACTCAGAATTTTAGGAATAAGTGAAATGAGATGACAGAATATAGTACTAGGACCCCGACAAGTATGAATATGGAGTGGGAATCATATTACACAAATCAATTGTACAAAATGTCTCAAACTTTGTGTCCGTCAATGAAAGAATAATGCTAATCCAAATAAAAGCAATTCCAGTAAATGTCAACATCGTACAGGTGTATGCACGCACAAGTGAACACGAATAAAGTATTCTATAATGTTTACACTCAAATAACCACCCTTATCAAAAATCCCTAAAAAGGAACTATTTATGATAATAGGCGTTTTAATGCAAAAGTGGGACGAGGAAGATCAGGAAGCCATATTGGACCACATGGACTTGGAGAATGAAATGCGAGCTTAGAAAAGCTACATTTTCATGAGAAAACGATTTGGTTATAATGAACACATTTTTCGTGCTGCCTCCGCGCAGATTATATACCTGGAAATCCTTAAATGACGGAAAAGATGGTACAACCATACGAAACCAAGTCGATTACATAATGGTAAATGAAAGATACAGAAATAGCTGTAAAATGGCCAAAACATATCCGAAGCGGATATAAATTCTGATCACAATTTAATAGCCGAATTTAGAATACAATGGAAGAAACTGAAACCAAAACAAAAACTACTTACGATAGAAGAAAATCAATGATACAGACGTAAGAACTCATCATGGATATTCTCAGTAACGTTTTAATTGATGTAAAAAACAGCTCATAAGTTGAAGAAAAAATAGGCCAAGAAAACTGTAAAGAAAGAAATACCATCAAATGTAGACAAGAAGAAACCCTGGATGACTGATGAGATCCTGAAATTAATGAAAGAAAGAATAAAAAACAAAATAGACAATGACATGAATAGAGATAGGTCCATCAACAACCAAATTAGGAGAAAAATTAAAGATACAAATGCATAGAGATTGAGCTATCACAAACAAAAAACGACACATTTGGTGTATACAAAATAACAGGAAAATCCAGAGAAATCAATAGGAAAAATGGAAAATGAGGAAGGAGAAATAATTGTAGACATCGAACAAATAAGACTAACATGGAGAAATTACGTGAAAGAATTGTTCTCAGATCTAAGAGCAGAACAACAAATAATGAACATCAAAACAGGCTCGGACATCCTTTTAGATTATACTCTGAAATCAAAGATGGAAAAGCTTCTAGTCCAGATGAAGTACAGTCAGAGATCATCAAACTCTTCGATGAAGATTTCAAGAAATAATTAACTATTATATTCAATGAGTTATACAACCGTGAAAAATATCCAGATAATGGTTGAGATCAAAATTTATAATTCTACTTAAAAGCAGGGTGCCAAAAAGTGCAGTTATTACAGAACAATAAGCCTCATGAGTCAACCATGAGAAAACAGAGTAAGTGAAAATACTGCGAGGTGTCCGAGTGGGATGTATGATGCCCTTTTTAGTATATAAGTCCTTTTCCAACGTTGCAGAGATCTGAATTGTAGTGTACATGCCTGCTTCATTGATTATCAAAAAGCATTTGACAAAGTTCAGTATAACAAAATGATAGAAGTCCTGCAAGATAGTGGAGTTGACGGCAAAGACTTATGCATAGTCAAAAACCTATTCTGCAATCAGTCATCTTCTGTTAAAATCAACCATGAAAAACAAAGGAAGTAAAAATTCTGCAAAGAATTTAAAAGTAATATTAAATATAGGGTGTTCCATTTGAAAATATTATGTTCTTTATTCTCTTTTGGCGTACCTGTGTATTTCCAAATATTTCAAGATAATTTCAAGTTACACAATTTTCCGACATCACGCGCTTTCCAAAAAGGAAAAGTAATTACGTTCAGCATATTACAAAAATAATTGTGTAGAAACTATATAACACTTGAATACAAATTATGTTCAGTTTTGTAATATGACAATGTAGACATTTGAACTCATAATTACAAACACTTATCTTTTTATAAATCGTCCATTTTAATATAAATTATACAATGTTTGTACGCTTCCATAACAAGTGCAGCTATCGACGTGTGTAGTAAATTTTTGAAAATTTAATTTATTACATATCAAACATTTGTTCGGTTTACAGCTCAAATGGTAGTAATAAAAACTATTTAATACTTCATTTCAAATTACACTGACCTTGGAAGTAATAATCTTGAGAGCTTAGCGTACGTAACCCATGTTGGATAAACCTGGTTACTTGACTGTGGAGGAAACTGCAGTAATTCGTTCAAAAATAATTGAAAACTTCTCGAAAGATCTATTTGTGACGTGTTACATAGTTATTGTAAAGAGTTAAAATTAGGTACATCAGGTATCCCGACTGACAATGATGTCCCTTAATTATTAGAGTTCAGAATGAGTAAAGAATTAATTTTGATTCTTCTATCAACTAAATCCAGAGCTACCTGAAGTCACTCCTGCATATATCCACAAAGTAATTTCCTGTTTCCTAAACGTTTAAATACGTACCCGTTAGACGTTATTTAACCTTTTCAGTGCGCCACAATGTTTAAAATACTGCCAGCCGTGTCCGCATGAAAATCGTCGCTGGCGAGTACGTCGCTCGGAGTAGTCCGTCTTCGAATAAAGTCACCTGGAGCAAAACAAATAACGCTACTACGCAGTAAATGCAAGCACGTGTTATGTTATAGGCGATTATAGGCGTTTTAAGCAGTCAATGCAATGAATGGGAAAATAACGGCATCATCCATCCAAATTGCGTTCCCAAATGCACCTTGTGTAATGTGATGTCTATGATATCGAAACTGTACGATAATGAACCTTGAAACAACGTATATAAAACCCAAATTCTTTGTTTAAAGATCAAACATTTTATCAAAAGGAAAGACGACAGTCTGACGGATACAATTTAAATTCCCAAAAGATGTACCATGCAACGTAATAATTTATAATTTAACGTAATGCAATTTCAATGCATTTAACACAATTGACCCAAATTTAAAACAACGAGAACATTTATTTACACAAAACTAATCTACGTCTCCTTCACTAAAATAAGTAGATTCACATGCGAACATAATCGTAATTTTACTGCAAACTTGATAAGCAACCAAAAACTTTATTTCGTTATTTAAAAAAAACGATTCTAAATGGGTTCATTATTTGTAAAAATTTCGAATACTTTCCAAATACTACGTTTCAGATGTATGGTACTAATTAACGGCAAATATCTGATCACGACCACGTGACACCCTTTGTAAAAAATTAAACGAGGTAGAAAATCTCGAGGTGAGCGCTCATTGAACTCATTTATACTTGGGCAACTGTCGGTTTGTGATTTGTACGCTGTCATCAACGTTTTGTTTATTTTCAAGAGCAATGGCAGACGCACGTGACAGACCCTTCATCATGGTCAAACCCGATGATGTACAAAGAGGACTATTTGGAAAAAAATCAAGCGTTTCCAGCAAAAAGGATGTAAATTGATGGTTATGAAATTTATGTGGGGATCCAAAGAACTTTTGATATAACACTATTCAGATTTCTCAAGCAAGCCATTCTTTCCTGGTTTAGTGAATTATATGAATTCCAACCCAGTAGTTCGATTGGTATGGGAAGGTTTAGATTCTGGAAAAACTGGCCGTGTACTTCTTGATCAAACAAATCCTGCCGATAGTGTTCCAGGTATATTAAGAGGCGATTTATGTATTCAAGTGGGACGTAATATTATCCACGGATCACATTCTGACTGCTGCTGCGCGGAATAGTACGTGTCTGTGCAAGTTGAAACCTAAATTACTCCTGGATGCATAACAGTAGGTGCACCTGATTTTTATTCAGTTGTAATAAAACTTGCATTGAGTGAACGTGTGAAACACATATGATAATAGCGTCAAAAAAAAAATGCGAAAAGCGTGAGATTTCGTCACCGTGTTTATGAAGAAACAGTGTCGGCAGTGGGTATCTGAAGGTGATGATCTGCCTTCTGAAGAAAGTGGTGTGTCAGAAGCAGAAAATGATGACACAAATTTCGAATTGGTTTCTATCGAGTATTCGGGATCCAGTTCTGATGAAAAGTAGAATCCCCCCCCCCTTCAATGACCTTGAAAATTCTAAATGACTTTGATACTTGAAACGTGTACGTGATTTTGAACATTCTTCGACGCAGGGACCGTGTGCGTGGCCTTGTACTTTAACGATTCAATGACCTTGACCTTGAAAAACCTTGTACTTGGACGCAGCGAATGTGTACGAGAAAGTTGATCAGGATCGACCTAGCTATACTACTGTTGACGATCATTCAGAGGAAAATGTTGACAATATTGCTAATTCTGCAACGAGTGGTTACATTGCTCCAAGTGGTCTGGATTGGAGTTTGGAACCTCCAACAAAAAATATAATTCAACCATATATTACTCGACGCGCGCCAGGACTAGCAAGAAAACATGACTGCAACACCAAATGAAGCGTTTCAGTTATTTGTAACTCCAGTTGGTGTGCAAGAATTTGTGAACTGTACTAATTTATAGGGGAGGCGTGTTTACGGAACAAAAGGAAAACTGTGGAAAGGTGTAACTCTTGATGAATTTTTTGAATTCCGTGGTTTACTTATTCATGCGGGGGTTGACAAGCTGCGAGAGAACTATTTTGTAATGTAATTGCTAATCCTATAACCGAACCACAATGTGCATATTTCGCTTTGAAGAAATACGAAAATGTCACATTTGACTACAAGAACACCCGGAATCCGCGTTTGGAAGCTGATAAGTTAGCAATGGTGTTCTACGTTTGGGATTTTTTCATTTAGCGATGCAAAGCCTGCGTCATACCGGATACTAATGTAACTATTGATGAACAACTCGTTGGGTTTGGAGGTAGATACAGATTCGTTCAATCCAAGTAAACCGGCAAAATATGGACTTACAATATTTTGGATATGTGGATCTAAGTCTGGTTGTGCTCTGGATAGTTTAGTTTATGTTGGTCGCCAGCCCGGAGAACGTCCACATAAAAACGTGGGCCTTTAAGTAGTACAAACTCTTGTGCGTGGCACTCATAATTCTGGTCTGAATCTCACGATAGACAACTTCTTTACTAGTGTTCCGCCAGCAATTTATCTGTTGGATAAAAATACTACTGTTGTGGGTACATTACGTGAGAATAAGCGTGACATTCCGAAAGAAATGAAAGCCTCAAAAGATCATGTAGTCTGTTGTTCATTGTTTTGATTTCGAAATAACGTATCCATGGTAAGTTACGCACGTAAAAAGAACAAATGCGTAATTTTACTAAGCATCATGCACAACGACGCATCTATCAATAATGGCGCTAAGGGGAGGCCTGAAATCATCACTCATTGTAATAAAACAAAGTGTGGTGTTGACGTCATGGATCAAGTGGTGTCGACATACACGTGCAAGAGGCAAAGTAAACGAAGGCGCATAACATTTTTCTTCAACATCATTGATGTTGCAGCACTAAACGCATATACCCGGTGTCAACGAAATTATACATATTAAAACAAGTTAAATTTGAAATTTGGAATGAAGGTTTAGTGGACAAAAATACATTTTTTGACATTAAAAACAGCTATCACTTCCGGTTTTACCGAAAGTTGCATTATTTTTCTTATTTTAAATAGGAACCTACCATTTTTTTTCCATAGAACGATACCTCTCTAAATTCCCATTTCTATGATGTATCACAAGTCGTCTTTTGTTTTCAAAATGGCGGTTCAGGCGGAGTTTTTGTTTATTTCAATGTTCCGCCATTTTGAAGTAAGTACTCGTTATTTTACTAAATAATTCAATGAATAGTCCAAGAATATTATTTATTTTTAATCTCTTAATTGGAATATATAGAATTCTGCTTAAATAATTAGTATTTGTGATTCTACGTTGTACGAAAATTACTAATATTTAGAAAAAATTTTCACCAATATTTCTAATAGAAAGCACTAAATACTAAATACCCATAAGAAAGTTAATCCATTTTGCTATCTAAAAACAACCCAACAAAAGGTAACTTCTAAATCATGTGTTATAAAATAATAGTAATAAATAAAATACTGTTTTTTCAAGAATGTCCTTATTTAGAATAAAATTCAGTTTACTCAGTATGCATTGAAAAAACAATTGAATGTAAACTCTTGGCAGTGTTGAAAACGTGGGACTTGGCATACCCATTATTGGGATTCATTAAAACTTTCAGTTACTGTTGGATTCGAAACTGACAATTAAAAAGAACAGCATTTAGTTGCCATAAAATCAGCTAGGCATTTACTTAAGTAGGCTTGGAAAATCATACGAATAAATGAATGGAAATAATAATTGTCAGATAGTTTCATTTCCAAAACGTTATAGTTGCGACATTTTCGCGTTATTAAAAGTTTTTAATTGTTAAAAAATCATTGACTACCTAGATATAAATAAAAACAGTTTGTTTAAAATGCCATTTTGTACCTACGAGGAAGAACAAATTAATATATTGATCATTTATGGCGAATGTCAGAGAAATTCCAGAGCTGTAGCAAGATTATACTCTGAAAGGTATCCAAATCTCCACGCACCGCATTTTACCTATTTTCCGTATTT
Source organism: Vesta saturnalis (assembly GCA_036346205.1). Taxonomy (NCBI): domain Eukaryota; kingdom Metazoa; phylum Arthropoda; class Insecta; order Coleoptera; family Lampyridae; genus Vesta; species Vesta saturnalis. Next base: position 648,658 of record JARFJB010001071.1, read on the forward strand.
AGAAGATTATTTGAAACGTGGACGTAAGCTTCAGTGTTTTGTTATGACTTTATATTTATTGTTTGTTACCAAAATATCAAATTTCAATCTCTTTTGTAACAAAATTAAGGTATGTATAATGATTTAGTTGAAACTCGGTGTAGTATTTACGAAGGAACATCCAAACTACAACATAGAAGTGACTCACAAACGCAGATTGTTTTTGAAAAATTTAGCGGAGGGACTAGTGATACCACTTATACAGAGAAGATCTACTAACCCTAAACTACGGCGTAGTGTCCAGCTCAAACAAGCGTAATAATTAAGAGAAAGAGATGCTCAGTGTGCCCCGCAGATATTGATCGTGAAAGCACAATGATATGTATTAGTTGTAAAAATAATATCTGTAATGACCATAGTATTAGAATGTGAACTAAATGCTTCTCTCTAATCCCTCAAAAATTTTAACAATAATGTTCTCTTTCACCTTTAATCTCATGTATAAATAAATAAAGTTTTACTTCAATAATGTTATTTCTATTCTGACTATACGTGATTTTATACAGGGTGTCCCACCGGGAAGGGCCGCGATCGATATATGGAAAGGTACGTATATGGTGATTTTGAAAATTTGGTTGTTTACAAAGGTCAGTGGGGCCTACCTTCTCAAAATATTTTCACGTTTCTGGCACTTCCAGCATAACCGGATGTCGATACCAACTTGCTTATTTTAAATAGAACACCCTGTATATTTTTGCAGTTTTGGATTCTACGTTGAATTTTAAGTCAACTTTGGGTTAAGTTGTTTATACCTAAATTCGGTTATTTTCGAGATATCTCCGTTTTTAACAATAATAGTGACAGTTACAGAACCATATTAAAAATGTTGAATCTTGCACAGTGGAGGACTTTTAATTGCAATATTTGAAACAGTAATGGTTTAGACATGGATACATCTGAAAATGATTGCATAATTTCTGAGCAACATACAGGGCCCTCAAAAGTTATAGACCAATTTAAAAAGTTAAGAACTTGCAAAATTAGATTTTTTCAAGTGGAACACCCTGTATATTTTTGTAGTTTTGGATTCTTCGTTCAATTTTAAGTCAACATTGTGTTATTGGTATAAATTGCTAATATCACAGAATCACTATGTTACTTATTTTAACTATTTCAGTGGTGACGATATGCCGCATTGTTTTATTTTTTCAGTCTACTTGGCAGAATCAGATACTTCAGTTTTTACACGTTTTTATAGACAAAATTCGCTGTAACTGGTAAACCTTAAAAGATAGGTACATACAAATTTGTATCATTCGATTCAGAATTTAATTCTTCTTTCGACCGTAAAATAATATACTGGGTCTTCCATCTGAAAAAATCAAGTTTTGTAACTACTTAACTTTTAAATTGGCCTATCAATTTTGATGGCCCTGTATGTTCCTTTGACATTATGAAATCATTTTCAGATGTAGCGATGTCTACACCATTACTGTTGGAAATATTGTAATTAAAATTCATCCATTGGTCAAGATTCAACAGTTTTTGTCGGTTTTTTTTCACCCTGTAAAATATTTCGGATCAACACTCTATATTTTTATTTAAGTTAAAAGTTTAGTTCGGTTTCTAATTGTTAGTGTAAAAGGTAGCAAAATGTTTAAATTGAACTAAGTACATTTGAATATTTGTTTTCTATATTAAAAGGTAGTTTGGTTAAGACGGAGAAACGTTAACCTCATGCGATTTTACTGTGCGATAAGCGGCAAACATTCCACAATGGTATGAAGTGCGGTTATGGTTACATTTTTACATGTAATTAGTTGATAAAATTAAGAAATAAGAATTGGACTGACTGAACACTCACGTTCTATTATTTATTTTCTATTTAATTTAATTGATTTAATTTCCGTAACTATTAACAAATTGTTTCTCTGTACAGTCCTATAGCTGAAGGTAGTAGGATTCGGTGTCAAGGTGCACTTTTTCCTACAATTAAAAAATATTGCATTTCAAGAAATATTTTTTCTAATGTATTATAAGTTTTGTTATGATCGAATAAGTTCAAAGGTAAATATGTAATTAAAAATTATTATTAATTTTTAATTACATATTTTTTTGAATTATTTAAAACAAACCAAAAATCACACTTTATCGAACATATTTCGATATATTCTTTCGGTTAATGATTAAAGATGAAAATGTGAAATTACATTTAGTTATACAGGAAGAAACTTTACTGAAAATTGGAATCATAGTTTTTGAAATATCAGTGTTTAAATTGAAGGGCCATTACACTTTATTCCAATAGTGGTTATTATAAATTCACATTATTATAGGGATTTATTTATTTACAGGTGTCTAAAGAAGAAATATCCAAAATTGTTGCCAACAACTTCTATAGTTATAGTTTTTCATAATGAAGCATGGTCTACGCTACTTCGCACAGTGTGGAGTGTCATCAACCGTTCTCCACGGCCTCTTCTTAAAGAAATTATCCTTGTGGATGATGCTAGTGAAAGAGGTTTGTATATACTATTTTTTTCTAATAAACACTATTGTATAATTTGCACAATATCAAATTGTTTTGTGAAAATAATATACTTACTAAGAGATTTATTGTTACCTAATCCTTGTGTAGAGTAAATTAAGAAATGTAATTGTGTATTGTTTCATTCCTTTTGTTTCTTTTTCATTTATGTACAATTGTGATAATAAGATTGCGGTAAGGCAGTTTCCTTTCTCTTTTTAAACAATTTGTTGTTACTCTTTTATTATATTTACTGATAATATTTTACCTTTCATTAACGTTTAGAATCATTGTATTGAAATTTTCGTTATTTCCCGCCATTTATTATGTAACAAAATGTAAGTTGACTTTTAAGACTTTTACATTACTTTTCACACTCCTTTATGTGCTTATACCGGACACGAATATGGTGTTATTAAGGTTTAAATACTTGTTTTATATTAATTTACTCGTACACTACATAAAGTGGTACTGCACTCAACCTTCTTCGATGGAGGATGAGATTGGTGTGCGCCCAAAACTTTTCCTGAGACCGGGCCTCATTTCAATATGTCTTGCTTTTCGTTCTGCTAAGATCCCTATTAATCACCTCCGAACCGTACATTTCCAGTATTCACATGTTTATAAGTTACATGTTTTAACTCATTATTCTGAATATTTCGCTCATGTATAATTTACTCCTATACAGCAATGCAACTTTTTAGGATTACAGCGATAATCACATTGAACGTTATGAATTACAGCCGTAATTCAACTGCAATGACGTCATACTCAACTACCATAGTAACAGAGCTATTCTTGTCATGAACAAGAAGCATTTGTCAAAACACTTACAGCCCCGATAGGAAATTTAAGTTAAGTTTATTGTAAAAATGAAACGATTTCGTAAAATTTCGTGAGAAACCATTGATAGCAATATTGAAAAGGGTGTTCCGAAGAATATAGTGAAAAATCGGCCATTTACTTTGGATACAAGTATTGTTCTTTTTCTAAATTTTGTTACATGCTTAGTAATTAAAAAGTTACATAATTAACTAAAGTTTTGTTAGTTTGCTTATTTATATTTATGTTTATATATATATATATATATATATATATATATATATATATATATATATATTCTACCGAATACCGAATAATTAATCAGATAATCCTGGAATGAGTTGTTTCCTTAAAATTAAATTAAATTCGTTGGTTTTCTCTGTTAGTTAAAAGAAGAGCCCTCCTCGTTCGGAGCCGGGCTCTTTTAACTTTTAACCAACAGAGAAAGGCAACTCATGCAGTTTCCAGGCAACACCGCTTTTTCCCGGATTATATTATTTTAAAAGTATAATGGTTAACTTTCGTATTTAACGCATGTCTAGTTGTTTTTTTCCTTCGTTTGTACATCTGATCTGCCGTCCGATGTACATTATTTTCCTACAACGCCTTTTTTGTCGCTTTTAAGAGTTCATCGAGAACCCAAGAGATTGAAAGGTAAACATTACTTTTATTTTTTTTTTGTATAGAATTAGATCTAGCCTGTTTATAGCAACCACTCCCTTAATTGCATTTTTTCGAACACTGCCCCAGAAACTCTGAGAGTTTTATAGAAATTGCAACAACATATTGGAAAATGTTTCAATTACTGTTTGAAGATCATCTTCGTGAAATAGTAGTAGAATGGGACCACTTTCTGAAGTTGGCTACCAGGTGGGGCTCGCTGAAAAGTCGACGCATGCGCCCGGTGTAGTTTTAATTTTATCCCCTGGAAGTTAGTCAACCGCAGACATATTTAATGTATCTTAATTGCTGGCTTCTTTTCAGGCGCTATTTTCAACCCCTTGATGATGTATTTATGATCCTATCTTCATAATTAAGGCTCTTTTGGCAGTATTAAGAGCTTTTTTTTGGTAGTCCAACCCTGGAGGACTACCTGATTGATCGTGCGAAGATATTTTTAATTACAACTCTATTTTAAGTCCTGAAGTGCTATAGAAATAAATTTAAGATAAAGTACTTAACGGTTTTCTCCACTAATTAATATATAGTAATTATTTTCTGAATTTCTCCAGTTATGTAACCGCAGTAACATCCTTTCACTATTCAAATACCTCTCATGTGCTTAGAAAAACCCCTAATTAGCTAATTTCTTGAAAGGCATATAGATCTTGAAAATACAATTAGATTGTTCACGTTCTTTTGTGTGTGCGGCGTGGGGATTTCCCAGTTATGTAACCAACAATAACATCCTTTCACTATTCAAATACCTCTAACGTGTTCGAGAAACCCCGGTAATTGCATAAAAGTCAGACAAGTCGACTTTCATTTCCAGTTTTGATAATTGCTTCTGCCAACCTTATTCGATGTAATACAAAAACAAAAAGAATACGCAAGTCTAGGATGTTGATTTGAAATCAGCTTCAGCCAACCTTATTCGATTTAACACAAAAACAAAAACAAGATGCAAGTCTAGGATGTTGATTTGAAATCAGCTCCTGTCAACCTTATTCGATTTAATACAAAAACAAAAACAAGATGCAATATATAGTCATGTCTGTCTCTTAATTCTCTATTTTAATAGCGCATTATATATATATATATATATATATATATATATATTTAATAAGACTAGCAAGTGTCAGTGCCCAAACTATTGCTACCCCCTGGATCATACAAATTCATTTCCGTAGCAATGCCCCACGCCAATGTTGAACACGTAGTCGATACCGTTTGGGACATAACTTCTTTATGTGTATATATATATATATATATATATATATATATATATATATATATATATATAGCTACATCATCGTTAGCCCAACACGCCAGTAGAACATCACACAACATCGCTTTTGAAAACACAAAGATGATAGCTAGCATTACTCATGCGGCAAAAAGAACTATTCGAGAGGCGATCGAGATTGAGAAACGAGAACAGAACCTTAACATACGAGACGATTCCCAAAGACTGCCTAATATATGGAAGATAACACTAGCAGAACATCGTCACACAAGGAAACGATCACCCGAACCAGAACCATCCATACCAACATTATGTACAGCAGCACCATCCAACACCGAGAAAGAGAAAAAAGGGAAAGTGAAAGCAGGGAAAACAGTGAAAGCAGTGAAAGTACACAACACCAAATATAAACAGGAGACAGGACAGCAAGACCTCAGTTCGATTCGAGTAACACGGAGCCGAACAAATCAGTTGGAGAAGGAGAAAACTTGAAAATGGCAAATGAGACTTTGCCGAAACGTCGTTTTTGTACTGACAGGAGTGAAATATCACCAGCAGTCGCGAGACAACGCCCGGATAAACAACAGTGTTTCATACTACACTCGCGGAAACCTAAAATCAACCATATATATATATATATATATATATATATATATATATATATATATAAACCATGTAAAGTTGCATCTTGGAATGTTATAAGGGTTGCTTGCAGGTAAATCAGAACTATCGAAACGTGAAATGTTGTTGCGTACAAGACGGTATGCATCCTCACATTTCATCTCGTACACCAGGCTATCGGTATCCATATGTAATAATTTCATGCAATCATCATTAAACTGACGTTGCATGAAATTATAGTGGAAATCGTACATTAATTATTACATTTATTTAGTGGAATATGCCCAATCGTATGGCGTGAATATGATTTTTTAGTTGTACTCATAAGCGGCTCGTTTGGGAGGGTGGACATTGCTATTCACAATTTTTTTTTCAAAATTTCGCAATATTAACATAAAATTTAAAAAATTTCGATTTTTTGACGTAAGAATGATACTCTGTCTGAAGTCGCTACGACGCACCGTTTTCGAAATAAATCGATTTGAATTTTTCATGTGTGAATCATACTTTTATAAAATTAACAACGAATTCATTTTTTTTGTTATTATTTTTTACCCGAGTTTATTCCTTACTTTCTAAAATTAATTTATGACATGAGAGCAATTTGACGTTCACGCAATTATAAAAGTATGATTAATACATGAAAAGTTCAAATCGATTTATTTCGAATAGGGTGCGTGGTAGCGACTTTAGGCAAGAGTATTTAAGAAAAAATCGAAATTTTATGTTAAAATTGCGAAATTTTGAAAAACAAAAAACTTATGAATAACAATGTCCAATGCCCCGCCCAAACGAACCGCTTATGAGTACAACCAAAAAATTATATTCACGCCATACGATTGGGCATATTCCACTAAATAAATGTACCGAACGTTATCATTTAAAGGGAAACTATTTTGAAGATATTTGAATTAAACTGATGTTAGGCGCCATCTTCCAAGAGCTAGCTCCAGCTCTCTTAGGAAGTATTTTTGTATTAAGGTAATTTACGTTAAATCGCCATATAGAATCAGCTCTAGAATCTGCAGTTTTCTTTTGTGAAAAGAGTTTGTGGACACCCTGTATATACATACATATGTATATATATATATATATATATATATATATATATATATATATATATATATATACATACACACACATATAAAGTTGGGCACATATGGGAAAGATTTTTATTATTGAAATATCTGAAAAACTATTGGCGGTTCGCGGCTTATAAGGATGAAAATTATTGCACTTTAAAGTGCACCTAGGTTCCAGGTAGAACAAGATTTTATTATATTACAAGTTTTTGTTATGAACGAATAAGTTCAAAAATAAGTTCACTATTAAAAATTATTATTAATTTTATTAAATACATAAAAAAAAGTTTACCTCGAGTAGGATTTGAACCTATGACACTGTACTTTGCTAGAGTACTGCGCTAACCAACTACGCCATCAAGGTTCAAGCCCCAATTTAATTTGTAATCTCATTATATTTAGAATTTACGTCAGTTCTACATACATAAAGACAAAATTTACATCGATTGGGGCTTGTATGCTTAGCGCGGTACTTTAGCAGAGTACAGGTCGTAGGTTCAAATCCTACTCGAGGTAAACTTTTTGTTTATGTATTTAATAAAATTAATAATAATTTTTTAGATTTTATGATGTTTCGTAATAAATGGCATTTTTTTTCTGATTTGGTTGAAAATTGGTATATGAAGTCTTTGTTGCATTCTAAATACATTTTCTTAATACAATTTTTCGATATCATGTCAATTTGACCCATTTATCGGCATCACGGTTAAAATTTGTCAATATTCCCGACAAAAATGGATTTTTTGGTTGTCAGACATGCAGAAACGAACCGCCAATAGAGTTTTTCAGAAATCTCTATAACATTTTTTGCCATATGTGTTTAACTTTATGGCGGTCCCTATATATATATATATATATATATATATATATATATATATATATATATACGGTATTGTATTAAAAAACAAATTTTACAATTAGCCAAAGTTGGCAACACTGTAACGCGATCAGTCATCCTAAATTGGCTCCTATGAAAGCTGGTTTTACAAACACAAAACACGAACACGAAACACCAACGTCGACACCGACACAACCACGCACACACACACACGCACGCACACGAACACACGCAAAATTTTTAGGTCAGGTCAATACACGTACAATATTAGGTTAGATTAATAAAACGCTCGGTTTTAGGTTAGCGTGCGTGCGTGTGTGTGTGTCTCGTGTGAGTTTGTGCTTGTTTGTGTTTCGTGTTTGTGTTTGTAAAACCGCTTTCTTAGGAGCTAATTTAGAATGACTGAATCGCGTTACAGTGTTGCCAACTTTGGCTAATTGTAAAATTTCTCTTTTTTAAATACAACACCCTGTATATATTATGCGGTATTCAAATAGAGAATTAAGAGCCAGATTCAACTGTATATGACAATATATTGCATCTTGTTTTTGCTTTTGTATTGATTCAAATAAGTTTGGCAGAAGATGATTTCAAACCAATATGTTAGACTTGCATCTTGTTTCTGTATTAAATCGAATAAGGTTGGCAGAAGCTGATTTCAAATCAATATCTTGTGTTTGTATTAATTCGAATAGGGTTTGCAGAAGCTGATTTCAAATCAACATCCTACACGTGCATTTTGTATTTTTCCTTTGTTTTTGTATTAAATCCAATTAGGTTGGCAGAATCAATTATCGAAATTGGAAATGAAACGCGACTTGTCTGTCTTTTATGTAATTACCTGGTTTTCAAAACACGTTAGAGGTATTTGAATAGTGAAAGGATGTTATTGTTGGTTACAGAACTGTGAAATTTCCACGCCGCACACACAAAAGAATGTGAACATTCTAATTGTATTTTCAAGGTCTGTTTGCCTTTCAAGGATCAAGAAATTAGCTAATGAGGGGTATTTCCAAGCACGTCAGAGGGATTTGAATAGTAAAAGGATGTTATTGCGGTTACATAACTGTGTAAATCCAGAAAATAAATACTTTATATTAATGATTGGGGAAAACCGTTATGTTCTTTATCTTTAATTTATTTCTATATTACTTTAGGACTTAAAATTGAGTTGTAATTAAAAATCTGTTCGCACGATCAATCAGATAGTCCTCCAGCGCTGGACTACCAAAAAAAGCTCTTAATACTACCAAAAGGGCCTTCATTACGGGGTTAGCATTATAAATACCTCATCAAGGGGTTGAAAATTAAGATGCATTAAACGTGTCTGCGGTTGACTAACCTCCAAGGGCTGGAACTACATCAGGCACATGCGCCGATTTTTCAGCGGGCCCCACCTGTAGCTAACTTCAGCATCAAAAAGTGCATCCACTCGAAGGTCCTGATCAAAAGTGGCCCTGTTATACTAATAGGAATGTTTACAAAAATTTATCTTTATAGAATTCCTGAATATTCATTATTTATAGGTTTATGAAATTGTAAACTTTCACCATTATTACACATAATTAAAATATTTAGTTTTTGAATTTTTAAGTGTTCTATATTTATACTTATATTTTATATAAATCTATACGTTTCGATACCAACCACAGTTTTCGTCCTCAGTAAGTGGTAATATCTTTAAGAATTGTGAAAGAACAGATTTATGAAATGTGAAAAAGATAAAAACGTAAAATATGCCTGCTATTAATATAACGGTTTGATAAACGTATACAACCCTGTTGAACGGCTCTACCTAAAACCATATTGTTGGTCACTAAGGAGTTTGTTAGATTCACCGAATGAAAGTAGTTATTCATTGACGGCTTTTCCATGAATTTGAACAAAATGGAAGTGGTGGAAATTGGTCGCTAGTTAAGCAATCAGTCTTGTCGCCTTTTTTTGCTAACGTCCATGATGTAGGAAATTCTCCAGAAGAGATACAGATAGAATAGAGCTTACATAGGACTGGTAACTTGTTCGAGGGAACAATGTTAATTGGGCCAGTCGCCTTGTTATATTTAAAGAAGAGTTGATTAGTAACACGTTATTTCCAGAATCATTAACACACGAATTTAGTGGCACTAAATCCACAAAAAGATTCACTTTGTCTACAAAGTCAGCTACTCCAGATCTGTCAAAAGTGTCATGTGGGAAATGAAGATGTACTAAAGTTTTATTGATGGCTTTTGTTAAAGACCAAAATTTACGACTACCCAAAGAACACGTAAGTGTGATTGTGGTTCGAACAACTTTTTTGGTTTTAGTGGTAATACTTTTGCAAGTATTTATAGCACCAACGTAGCGCGCCGTGACGTTTTATTGGGTTTCCATTGGTTATAAGTTTCAGCACAAGCCCTATTGAACCAGGGTTGGAATGATCTATACTTCATTTAGCTGTCTTAAGAAACCACAAGATTCTATCAGAGTTATGAACGACAGTAGGGAGAGTAGATTTGTATTTTAGAGAGAATCAATTTTATTATGTGTGTTAAATAATGTATTTACTTCTATTAATAATTCCTCAATATGTTTCGTGTACTATATTTTTATGTGTGTTTTATATAATGTATTTACTTCTACACCATTTGGTTAAGAATAAAATATCTATCTGTCTATCAAAATGTCAGGGTGTAATTGTTCAATATGTTGGTGAGCAGCTTTAAGATTAGACCTGGTACCATGGATGTTTTACAACAATGGATCAGAAAGTGAGTGTTTTCGATCACCGACGTAGCTTGGACCCTGTTTACCCGGATACCCGAACAGGGCAGGTTTTTATTCCTTTTTCGAGGTTTCCCACAGCCATCTTTTTGTTAATTATGAGCTTTCAATCCGATAGTAAGGTTGCAGTGAGGGCGAAAGGAAAAATATAATGAGAATGAATTAAGCATAAGGCAGCCCGTACCGAGCTCATAAAATCGGAAAACCAATATTAAGGACCCCTTGGTAATGGTGGTGGTACGTCTCCGGCTAGAATGGGGTACTCGTCTCCCACCTTATAGCGGTATATTCCTAGTTTACCCATGTTTTGCCCAAGTAGCATATTTGCTTACCTTGTTTTTAATGTTTAATACTATGATGACCATGTGGAAATAAAAATTACGTTTAGGTCAATTCAGAAACAATAACGCCACTACTTATTTGCTTTAAACAAAAATTACAATATTATGCATTACATTTTCATAATTACATGTTTATTCTAGCTAACGAATTATAAAATTGAAATAAACCAATCAAAATGTCAATCATGGAAATTTTTAAGTAAAATGATTCTCTGGTAAGGTACTACAAACAATAAACAGCACATTACACATTTTAACCTTTTTTAGATTAAAACAAGAGTTCACAAATGGGCGGAATAGTCGACGTGTTCCGTTCCTTATCCTAGGGGGAGAGCAGGCTGCTTGAGCTTTCTGAGCTCATTTAATTGCTGTAATGAATTCTCATATACACACTAGCCTGGGTGCATGGTGGACGAAACGGAGTTAGGGTTCTGAGAGGAAGTTTTACTGGAACATTTAACAAATTACGTCAAATCGCCTCTGTTAATAAATAACACGAAATTTGTTTAAATAAAATTATAACTTTCATTTATGTGATTTCGGACAAGTTACAAATTGCTAAAAATTGTAAGTAGACAAATTGTCAAACATTTTTGTTGTTTGGCAACCTCAATACTTATGTATCGTGTGTCCCGATTTCGATGGTTTTGCGGGATATCTCAAGAACGGCTTGAGGTAGAAAGTTGTAGTTTTCGCGTTCCTGTGCTACTTTTTTTGTATGTTAGAGTAACATACAAATAAAGTGAGAACTGATATATATATATATATATATATATATATATATATATATATATATATTCTTACATAGATTGAAGTGACGTACGTAACTTTTCTATAATTATTGTCGTTTCAAAATAATTTCAGCTTGTTTTTAAATGGGACACCCTGTATATTTTTTCACAATTTGATTCTATTTTTTTCCTCAGCTTTCTAAAAATATATAAAACTCCATAGGTCTTTTCAACATTAGGCTCAAAATTTACTTTATTCCAAATTTAAATTTTTTAATAGTAGGCCGGGCGGAATTTGAAGTAAGAAAATAATTCGGCTGTCAGATTTTAGAAGTTTGTCAGTTTATGGCTGTTGTCCTGATTATTTGCTTTCATTTGTCTACTATTTTTAACTTAATTGTTGGAAATTCATTGGTTATGGCAGTTAGTATAACCTTTCGAAACGCAGAAAAATATGACGTGTTTGTTTGTTACATAAATTGTAACAAAAATGCAGACGAAGCATTAGAAATGTATTTTCAAAGATCTATCCTGTTACTTTGGTTGACAATTTACAAAAAATATATCATATAGATATCCAGAGAGGCGTCACTCATAAAAATAATACTTTCAAGAATAAAATCAATTTTAATTGAACACGACTCTTTTTATAAACCATGTTCAAAAGTTTACAACAAAGAACGTAAATTTTGAGCTTATTGTTGAAAGGAACTATAGTTTTATATGTTTTTGGAAAGCTGAGAAGAAATGAAATCATATTGTTAAAAAATATGCTGGGTGTCCCATTCAAAAAAGGAAAGTTTTTGTTATTTTGAAGAAACGGCAACAATTATAGAAAAGTTACGTACGCCACTTTATTCTACGTAAAAATATTTATCAGTATCAGTTCTCACTTTATGTCTTATGTTACTTGCTAACATAGATAGACACGAGGGGGTCCCAAAATGATACTTTTTCAAAATCGCTCAATATATCAGAAATGAAGCGTGCCAATTTTGAAATACTACGCAAAACTATTGAAATCGGGAAATGCGGTACTCATCATGTAGCCCATATAGCTACGCATAGTATTTACATCAATAAACAACAAAGCAAATACAGGCCCTCGCCGTTCATATGGACAACTTGTGCGTTGCACGAGGGCCTCGATGTCTCTCAATTTATAAATGTTCAAAAATCCAAAAAAATAAAATTGTGTTCCCGTCATTTGAAAATGAAAATAGTAGAATAGTAGATCATTTATGATCTCACAGTTTCCAGCGCAATTTTGTCAAAAAAAAAATAATAAACATAGATAAATCATTCTTTATTCATAATAAAGGTTTAGTCATCTGTCGTGTTGCGTTTCAACTTGTATTTTAACGAGTATACAATTATTCGTGTTGTAACTTGCATTCTGTGACTTGCGTTTCGATCTCCTACATAAGAGTTTACTTGATACATTTGTTTTATATTTATTATGGTATCATACCGTTTGATAAATAGTTAAGAAGAAATAATTTTAATAGTGATATTTATTTACCTAGTAAATTTTGTGTTCGTTTAATCGTCTGTTACTTAGTAACTTATTAGTTCGAATTGATTACTTAAAAGCTTCTATCTAAGGTAAGTTAAATAAGTTTTGTAATCAATTTGGTGGAAAAGTAACTGTTTATAATTAATTTTTTTGTTAAAGTTGATCACTAAATATGTTTAATTGTTAGGTACCCATCTTGTTTTAAAGAAACTACTTTAAAGTTTTGCCGCAACCTCTGGAATATTTAAAAATTTAAACAGTTTTCTTTTTTATTAATTTTCACGATTGAATTAGATTTGTAACTAATAAAATATGAAGCGAATTAATTTGGTTATATATATATATATATATATATATATATATATATATATATATATATATATATAGATGTCTAAACGGGAAAAAAGAAACTTTCCGGATATGAAAACTTATTAACGCCCAAAATAATACTAGCTTAACACTTTTTAAATTTTTAATAAAAAATAGCTAAAATACGTTCTTATTAAAGAAAAAACAAAAATAATAATTGAGAAAAAAGTTAGAAAGGTGTACTCAGATGAGTACACTGGGCACATGATGTACTACTTTGTATAAAAATTTTCAAAGCATTGCCTTTCAACACACAGGGCGATAACACACTTTTTGCATTGCCATCTTACTCGTGCGTGCCATACATAACATTTGGGATATTTTGGGGATAATGACCATTAGAATCATGAACTATTTCTGGAGGAACACTAGCACTATTTCTCGATTTTTCATTTTTCTTTGTTGAAAATCTGAAATAATATCGAGTAATATTTCTTGTAAATAAAAGGAGATCCATCTTGTCTTCAGAAACCAACTGATGAAGTTTCCATGCGTTGACTAATGCAATATTTAGCATCGAATTGCAATTCGGTAATTATTTACACCTTGGTCGCTTGGATCAACTCCGTCCATTCTTGGTTATACGATCTAAATGCATTTGGCTGTTCCAGATCGATCTTTCCTTTTTTCTCCTTGGACCATCGTCTTACTTTTTATTTAGGTGCCACACTGCCATAGTTTGTAGCTATCGTGCATACACTGTTGTTACGCCAACGTATCAAATGAATGTCATTCTTGGCGCCAAATGAGCTCTCAAAAGATACTCTCTGCAATTTTTCCATCTCCTTGACTGTTGGCAATGGACACTTTTCTGTTCTATTCTGCCTCAAAGTTTGTTGCTCTAAATCCATGGACTCTCAAATTACTTAGCAAGGATATACTAGTAAAATAGTAGTAAAAAAAGACGATATGATCATTGGGTACAGCAATACACCCTAATAGAGACGATACAACTTTAGAGTCAAGTGGAAGTTGAATATCATTATTGTTGGTTTTTCCACAGCATGTATGTATAACGTAGCAATATCCATTTGAACTACAAAGAGACCAAGTTTTAAAACCAAATCTACAAGGTTTACCTCTAATAAATTGCTTTGCCGAATGGTGACTATTGCTTCGTCTATCGACAATGTTTTTGAACATTCTATCATTACTTATTTGTGCGTTGTTATTTACATGCAAAAATTTTTTTTTATTTCTAAATACCTGTTCCTAGACATGCATTTGAAAACAATGTCTACATGAAGGTCTTCATCAAAGTGACCAATACGCTCTCTAGGCAATCTGTGATAGCTAGTCAAAAAGAGTATCCCAAGAAAGTTTTTTAGTTCTTCACTGGTCACAGAAAATACACGATTATTTTTTGGCGGGCATAAAGTATGGTCTGATCTAAAATATGTTGAACATTTTTTTCGTTAACCAATTTTTCAAATATATCTTTCGGGATAAGGTTTTTTAGTTCCTCAGTAACGGATTCAGCTCTTCCAGAAGCATCATTATTGTACATCGCCTGCCAACCGCTATAATTAGCGTCGCCTTTTTTCCAGTTTGGTGGAAAGAAATTTCGATCCTTCTTTCGAGACTGTTTGATGTTTGTTTGTTTAGCAGATAACTTGATTCTTTTAGCACCCAATGTCTCATTGTCACTGTCGTCCCATTCAGATTCCGAGCTCGACCCAATTTCCGTTACATTGTCTGAATGGTGGATGAAAACTTCTAAATTGCCACGAACATCACAAGGTAGGTCCGCATAATAAATACAGATTCATCCAGATCTTCTTCGTCTGTCAGTGGGTCAGGATTTGGTGGTAGGATCACAACGTCAATATTATTGCTGCTACAAGAGGCAGCAAAATCAGCTGCTGCAGTTAAATTAGGCAATTTATTATGGCCATAACAAACAGAAGTGGATATTGATGGTCTATCAGAGTCCTTTATCAGAAATCTGAAAACAGAACAGCTGCTTATATAGTCTTTGCCCCGTATACTGAACTGATTACATCAATGTTGATAGCAATATTGCAAGCTCGGCAAACTAAAAATGAAAATAATATTTACGACTTACCTTTTGCTTATATTTAACAAAGAGTAATCAATCACCAACGGAAATTTATCTATTACACAAAATAACCTCAAAATACAAAGATATCAGGAGACACGACGTAAAAGCGCGAATTTACACAAGTAGTGCATAACTCTGAACTCTATATAAAGTTACGTATCAGTCTTCTTAATGACACAAAACTGTTGGCAAACTTTTCTACTGAATGATAGATGGTCCCAGCGACATAGTTTAAGGCGTATTCAAGCGAGTACAGTGGGCGCTAATGGATTAAACAAATGAAAACGAAAATAAAAGTAATGCAAAAATAACGTTTCTCAAGAAAACAAAGACCTTATGTCTACATCAACGACGGAATTAGAAACTGAACCAAGTAGCAGCCAAATGGTGTCCGGTTTCTTGATTCTTACAGTATGCTCAACTGAAGAACTGCTGGAGAAGAAATTTGAAGGCAGTGTCAATATTCAGCTACAATCAACTTCTAGCAAAGATTGTAAACTTGATGACAATGAAGAGAAATTTTTGTCACTTTCTGAGGATCCGCGGTTATGGCCAAAAGTTTTATTTCCCCATCATGTTCAATTATTAGTAGATAATGGACCAGGTCATTATCAGATTAAAAATCAGGACATGTATTTTACTAGAATTTTACATATTAATGAAAAAGTTAAACGAGAATGGTTGTTATATTCTAAAGAAAAGTATATTGTTTTTATTGCAAAATCTTTAATGTTACAAACTCTGGGAAAACTATAAAATTAAGTAACGATAATGGGTTTAATGATTGGCACCATTTAAGTGGCCATTTAAGTGACCACGAAAAAAGTAAGTTACATTTCCAGAATTTGAAGCAATGGACAGATTTTTTAAATCGAATGGAAAAGAATAAAACTATAGATTCTGAAGCACAAAAGATATTCAATAAATAAACAAAAAATTGGCGTTGCCGTTATTGAGCGTATTTTTTATGCTGCTCAATAGTTGAATGAACAGAACTTGGGCTTTCGTGGTACTACTAATAAATCATATGAAAAAAATTATGGCAACTTTTTGAAATGTATCGGAATGATCGCAAAATTCGATTCTATTAATCCTGACATGTCTACCGATCTCAAATGAAAGCGTACAAAAATATTCCTCATTAAGTTGGGGACAAAATCCAAAAAAAAGTTATAACTTTATTAAGAAGTAACGTTAGATCTAAAAGTTTAAACGTGGCGAAAAAAGCTAAATATTTTTCTATCATCCTCGACTGTACACCCGATGTCAGCCACCAAGAACAGATTTCAGTATGTATCAGATTCGTCAGTTTAAACGATTCGGGAATTAGTATTGAAGAACACGTCCTAACTTTTTGTTCTGTTACTGATGTTACCGGTGAAGGTTTAACAAATTTTTTGTTATCGACGTTAGAAAATTATGGATTAAATATTGTTAATTTACGCGGTCAAGGCTGCTACAACGGGGCAAACGTGAAGGGTAAGTATAATGGTTTACAAAAAATTTTTTTAATATTAATCCAAGAGCATTGTTTGTACTCTGTTGTAAACATAGTTTGAACCTTGTCGTTAACGATGGCGCAAAGTTAAATATATTATTTGTACTTTTTTTTTCTATAGTTCAAGAACTTTATAACTCTTTTTCTGCTTCAACCCATCGGTGGACGATTTTGAAAAAACATATATCAAATCTGATTTTAAAGTCGTTGTCAGATACCAGATGGTCGAGCTGAATTGATGCTATATCACCTTTAAAGTATCAACTAGGCGAAATGTACGATGGCTCTTTTTGAAATTACTTCTGCGCGAAATTTTGATAATGCTGTGAAGAATGTAGGCTATGGCACTTGCTAAAAAGTTTAAAAAATTCGAATTTGTATGCATGATGAATTCATGGTTTAAAAACAAAGTTAATATAATGTCCAAAATTTTACAAACTCAAAATTTTAATATTGTGCAAGCGTGTGCTGGTTTAAGTAATTTAATTGATTTTTTAAAAATCTATCGTTCAGATCACAGTTTTAATGATTTATTAGTAGAAGCTAGGAAAGTCGCGATTTTATTCCAAAATTTAAAGATGAAGGCGTTTTAAAACCTCGAAAAGTTACAAAACAATTCAGTTACAAGGTGACGATGAACCAAAACAAAATGAAGAATTAAAATTTAAAGTACATCGTTCTTTTAATTTGATAGATATTACTGCAACATCTTGTAATGATATATTCGATCTGCCCATGCGGCAATTTTAAAATTACCGCCTAATAATAACAGCTAGAGTTTTGTATAAAACTTCAGGGTATATAAAGTGATAAAAATCGAAATGAATTTGATATAAATGGGATAGAACTTATGCAAGAATTGCAGTTTTTGCAGAATTTTGAGAAAAGTGTCACTTATTCGCCAATTACTACCCTAAATTACATTGTAACCAATAATTTATATTATTCTTACCCAAACACTTTTGTGCCATTACGAATTTTATTGACAATCCCAGTTTCCATAGCCATAGCGGAAAGATCGTTTTCCAAATTAAAAATCATTAAAAACTATTTACGTTCACGATGCAAGAACGATTGGAAAATCTTGCCATCATTTCAATCGAGTCTACGTTAATTCAAGAGTTAGACATTGAAACGTTAATATAACAATTTTCAAAAACAAAGCGCGTAAACTCCAGTTCTGTTAAAATATGTTCAATGTTCCAATAATTTTGTTTAAAATTTTTGCATGTATGAATAAAATTTTTTAAATTTAAATTACTGTACGTTATTTTAAAAATAATATCCATTTTGACCATTTCGGTAAGTATTCATATGATTTTAACTTGAAAAATTCTAAGCTGAATGTGTGCAAGATAGAAGTTAAAACAAAAAAAAATTATTATTTTATAACAAGGTTTGTGAATTTTTTTTATAACAATGTATACAGGGTGTGGCGCGAAGAGTTTTGATTAAAAGTAATGGCGGATACAGTGGTTAAAAATCTGAAATTACGAAGCTGTAGGTTTTGGATGACGCTGAGTACAAATATAATATTGTCCTGAATGTGGCACTACCGGTTATACCGGAAGTAGACGTCAACTTTGCTATTTTAAATGAAACCTAGTATTTTTTATTTTATTTTCGAATTCTACATGAAATTCTAGATAAAATTTGTGCACAATGTCCTATACCAAAAATGAAGTATGTTCGAGATATTTCGGTTTTTTTTTTAAATTTTGATAAAATCCTAGTCCACATTGAATAACGATAGCTCCATTAATAACGAACCTAGTGACGTGAAATTGTAACCAATAAATAATAAGCGCTTGCCCGTTAACTCCATATATCCATCTCATTGATATTTCTTACAGGGTGTTTTAAACTTAGCCGCAAACATGCACAATTTAAATCATTTATATGTTGCTTACTTTAAATAGAACACTCTGTATTTTATTACATTTTCCGCTGTATTTTTTTAAGCCAATTAGTTTGGTATCAGTATTACCTATTCCTAAATCCAACCACTTTTGAGATATTTCATTATCTTACTTAAGACATAACAACACTTAATTATTTCAACATTAGTAAAGGGTAGGCCATGATTTCCATTATTTAAGGTGATATTTTGTTATTTTCATTAAGTTATTAATTCTGAAAAGTAACCAATAGCCTGAAAGGATTATTAATTGTGGATATCATTAAAAACGTTGACTAGGTATTTTGTATTAATTTAATTAGATAACTTACAAACAAAAATAACTAAATGTAATATTAAACAAATAAAGTTTTATAATAAGTGTTCAAAATTAGCACCATCTACTTCTAAACATTTATGAATCCTATTCATTAAGTTATGTCTTGTAATTCTTGAAATATGGTCGGGCGTTAGAGAATTAAAAGCAAGTAAGACTCTGCATCATATCTTCCTTTGTCGTAACAGGTTTGGAAAATACCTGATTTTTAATGTAACCCCAAATACCAAAATCTAGAGGAGCAAAACCAGGAGAGCAAGCTGGTCAACGAAATGGACCCTGATTGGCAATCCATCTATCATCAAACATGTCGTAAAGATGCTGAGCAACAGGCCCAAAGTTATGAGGAGGTGCTCCATCTTGCTGATACCAAGCTGAAGCCGCCTCTCCATTTCTTAAAGTATGTAACGCCATTCGTATGGCTTCTTCTACAATGTGGCACTATCTTGTACCATTTAAATTTTCATCATACAATTTTAATGCTAAAATTTTATCGTCTTTTATTGTACAAAAAACATTAAAACTCCAACTATCTTGGAAATAACGTTCTCTACTAACATGTGGATTTTCATTAGACCAAAAATGGGAATTATGTCGATTAAATAATTCATTTTTGCTAAACTTTGCTTCATCACACCATATAACTTTTTTTATGAAGTTTGAATCCTCTTGGGTCTTCATTAAAAACCATTCACAGAATTCTACCCTTCGAGGAAGATCACCTAACTGTAAGTGTTGCACCAAATGATATGAAAATGGTTTCCATTTTTTAAAATGCGATGAATTGTTCTCGTCGACAAAGTAAGATCTCTCTCACAATCTCTAATGGAGGCATTTGGAGAGGCCGTAAAATAACCCAAAACATTAATTTCGTTTATGTCACTGTCCACTAGTGGTTTATTTTTATTAATTTTTGTCTTAAATTGACCAAACTGACGGCAGTTTTTAAGCAATCTTCTTACAATATCACCAGTTGCTTTTGGCCGATTTGGATATCTTTCTGCAAAAACACGGCAAGTCTGTTCAAAAATTCTATTACACTCGCCGTAAATAATAATAAGATTTAAAAAATCATCATTAGTAAATCCTACATTTGCCATTATTTACTATGAAATACAAACTGGTAAAGAAAACTGTCAAAACAACATAAACAATTAACGTTCTAACTACCAAATCTTTGACAGCCATGGCCTACCCTTTACTAATGTTGAAATAATTAAGTGTTATGTTTTAACTAAGATAATGAAATATTTCAAAAGTGGTTGGATTTAGGTATAGGGAATACCGATACCAAACGAATTGGATTAAAAAAATACAGCGAAAAATGTAATAAAATACAGGGTGTTCTATTTAAAGTAAGCAACTTACAAATGATTTAAATTGTGCATGTTGGCGGCTAATTCTAAAACACCCTGTATGAAATATCAATGAGATGGATATATGGAGTTAACGGGCAAGCTCTTATTATTTATTGGTTACAATTTCACGTCACTAGCTTCGTTATTAATGGAGATATCGTTATTCAATGTGTACTAGGATTTTTTCAAAATTTAAAAAAAAATCGAAATATCTCGAAAATACTTCATTTTTGGTATAGGACATTGTGCACAAATTTTATCTAGAATTTCATGTAGAATTCGAAAATAAAATAAAAAATATTAGGTTCCATTTAAAATAACAAAGTTGACGTCTACTTCCGGTATAACAGGAAGTGCCAAATCCAGGACATTATTATATTTGAACTCAGCGTCATCCAAAACCTACCGCTTCGTAATTTCAGATTTTTAACATAACTGTATCCGCCATTACTTTTAATCAAAACTCTTCGCGCGACACCCTCTATAGGCGCATTTTTTGTTTTTGCACGACGGTGCTTAACAAAATTGGCGCGCCACTGAGCAAATATATCTTATTTTGCATACTATTATTGGAAGTAAAGATAAGAAATAAATTATAATTCAATCAAATTTAAATTTGCTAAATTTGAAAGCTGTTAAAAACGGAATTTTAAAATTCACCGTACTTTTCAGGTTAGTTTCTTATGTTGGTTTTTATAATGGTCGTTCAAAAAAATTATCGTTTGAAAAAAACTACGATTGGGCGAGGTATGAATAAACAGGGAAATTAAATTTTGATACATAATCTATATGCGCTAACATAAATTTATTTATGTCGAAGTTTTTAATTATTGTTTTATGTAAAAATACCTAGTATAAATAAATAATTAGAATAATAATCATGCTTTTTTTTTGTAAATGAAGATGGAGTTGCTATCGAACATATTTACTGCTAATGCTATGTATATACTGTTGAACTTATGTAAGCTTAAAATTGTGCAATAGGCTTCTTGTATTTATTTTACTTTTATAAATTTAGTTTCGCTGTGTAAGTATTTATTCTTGCTAAGATACGAGTTCATGATTTCAAATATTTTTGGAAAGATTATTTTCTTAATAAATTATAACGGAAAGTGGAATTTTATTTGTATTGACTTTTTATTTAAAATGGGACTTTGTGCTTTTTGTTTTGACTTATATTGGTATACTACATACTTTAGTTCTATTATTTCGAAAACAATTCGAGATAATCGAAATCTTAATATCAGATTTTAAATACACGTTTTGTTCTGCGTTAATTGTTTCATGACTCATGCACCTTGTAGTAATAGCAGTTATTATACGAGATTTTTGCTAATTGAAAACTAACGGGCGAGAGCGATTTTGGCGTCCACAACAAAATATGTTTTTGTTGTCCTCCCTCTACTCCTTCCTCTCCCGGAAGCTCTCTTTCGAAAACAAAGAGTTTAACGGACCATATTTGTGTATATGCAAATTGCTACATAAGTAATAAAAATAGTGTAGGTATACGTTTTTTTAAGTTTCTTGTAAACGATAAAAATAAAATAAAACTGTGCCAAAACAATGAGTAAATATCCTTACTGCTGCAGTGGATATTGAAACATAAAAAGACGGGAGAAACAGTACTTCCGTAACCTATAAAACTAAAAAATCGTAAATTGTTGAAGAATAGAATGTTGAGTCGAGGGGTCACAGATGAGGTTAGGTGGCAAAGAAAACGTTTAGTCGGTGATAGGAGAGATTTCACATATAGGTATTGCGTCTCTTACTAAGTTGTACACTGTGTTAAAGCATTTTGAATTATATATACAGGGTGAGGTATTCATACGACAATATGAATTTGCGGCTAAATTGTCCACAAAGAAAAAACGTTTTATACAAAAGTTTCCTTGAATTCAAGCACGCTATAACAATCAATGCTATAACCTAAAATATATTTTCGCATTACAGAGCGTTCGGTAACAGCCGTACATAAGACATCTTTCTTATTTTAAATGGACTGGTATAGTTTTTACTGCGAATTTCGTTTCTGCTCTGAAAAACACCACTTTCTGTTAAACATGTTGTATAGCTAAACTTAACCGTTTTTGAAATATTTGTAAATTTACATTATTCGTCGAAATTCAAAAATTCATTTTGACTATTATTTTGTAACTTCGCATGTAATTGGTGCTCACATTGACCTTTTAAGAAATATCGTGACTTATTTAATTTTTATACAGGGTATACCACAAATATGAATTTATAATTTTTTTGTTTTAAATGTAAATAACTATATTATTTTAAATACAACACCCTATATATTATTACATTATTCGAAAGAAAATTTAAAGACCTTCATTTTTTGTAATAAGCAAATTTTGTCTATCTGCAACGGTTTTTGAAATATTTCAATTATAAGATTTTTATTTTAATCCTTCGTGGTATAATCAATGTGCATCCTTTATAATATTAGGTATATTGACTAGAAAACGATCGTAACAGTTGCCTTACAACCCTAGAATACTATCATACGTAAAAATTACGTGTAATCTTACACGTACAAGTGTTCGTGTCGGTACATTTTTAATCGCTGCACGTCCATTTTACGTGTCGATAGTATTAAGAGATAAATTTTAATACGTAAGTCTGACATATCGATAGGATTGTGCGAGAATTTTATAACGCGAAAATGAGCGGAAAAGGACTAAAAGACGCTGAACTTGAACAACTCTTATATGAAAGTAGTGATAGTGAAATGGACGATAATGTTGAGAGAGAAAACTTCACAGATAGTGACTCTGATGATAGTTTATATGACCCTGAATACTTGCCCGAAGAAGACGATCCAGAAGAAGCTTTAAAAACATGTTTGAGAAAAGCTTGGGAGCCGAAAAAGGGGACAAGAATAGCACTTAATCTTTCGGAAAATCCAGTCGCATCTACATCACTCTCTCAGGAAGTAGTAGTAGTTATATAAATTTGGAAAATAGAACATTTCAAATACCTTTTATTATTTTTAGCATCGCAAAGTAACCACTAACGAACCCAATACCTAAAAGGTATTCTCCAATACCTAAAAAGAAGCTCAGACAAGTATCATGATTCTGGAAAGCCAGAAGGTACTTCATCCCATTCTCAGGGAGTAGTAGTAAGTTATGCAAACCTGCAAAAAACACTAGTTACCTTTATAAACATTTTTAGCATATCAGAGAAACCCCTTAAGAAGCTCGTGAACATATTTTGATCCCCGAGCTTGAAACTTTGGAAGCAAAAATGGATACAGATGGAACTCTAAAGCCAAAGTAGCAGGGAAAATTCCTGGAAAAAATATTGTTCACATAAGGCCGGGTTCTGTCCCTGAAGCAAGGCAAATTTCAGATCCATTACGTATATTTCAATTGTTTTTACAGGACGATATGCTAAATAAAATAGTAATCAAGAAATTAATGGAGCAAATAAAAATTACAAAGTGACAAAACAAACTTTTTCTGATACTAATTTGGTTGAACTGAAAGCTCTCTTGAGAATTTACTTGCCTGCTACGATTATGAAAGATAACCATTTATCATCAAAAATGATGTTCGATACTTCCTATTGCGGAACACGCTACAGAGCCACCATGAGTAAATCAAAATTAGACTTTCTAACTGCTTGCCTAAGGTTTGATGACAAGGAAAGAAGAAATGACTGTATTTACCCCCATATCTGAAATATGGCAAGAATTTATTGAAGTTTGTAGAAAAAAATATAAGCCCAGTTCGTATGTCACAATTGACGAACAACTTGTGGGATTTAGACGCCACTGCCCGTTCCGGATGTACATACCGAATAAGCCGGCAAAGTACCGACTAAAATTGATTTTACTATGTGACGTTTCCACAAAATATCTTATAAATGCTAGTCTATATTTGGGCAAATCTACTCAGACTAACGGCCGTCCATTAGCAGATCATTCTGTAGAACTTTTAACTGCCCCAATTTATGGTACGAACCGGAATGTTACAATGGACAATTCGTTCACCAATGTACCTTTAGCAGACAAACTGATTTCTTGCCTTATTCGATGACAATTGTTGGAACAATTTGGAAGAATAAGTCCCAAATTCCACCAATATTGATCGAAAACAATAAAAAACTCCAGGTGGGAATATCATTGTTTGCCTACAGTTCCAATAGCACATTGGCGCCCTACAAACCAAAAACCAATAAAATAGTAACACTTTTATCTACAATGCACACATCATCTGGAACTACTAATAACAATACCAATAAACCACAAATTATCCACACATATAATGCAACTAAAGGTGCAGTGGACACTTTTGACCAGATGTGTGCTAATCGTAAAACAAAAAGGTGGTCAATGTGCTTATTTTATAACATGATAAATGTGACCTCTATAAACTCGTTTGTAATATACTCACACAATGTTATTTCGTAAGGAGGAAAGCCAATTACTAGGCAAATGTATATGCTAGAGCTACATAAAAAACTAACCGAGCCTCATCAGATTAGTCGATTGGAAACTGTACCTAACATGAATCATGAATTAAAAAAAAACTATTGAGGATGTTCTGGAAAAAGAAAGTGAGGTAGAAGAACCCCGAGGAAATAACCACCATACCAATAAAAGAGGTCCGAGAAAGTACTGCCACAAATGTCCTACCGCTAAGAAGAGGATGACATACTGTTCGAAATGCACAAAACCAATATGTGGCGAGCACCAAGTTAAAAGGTTGTTCTTGGGAAAACACTGTGACCATTATTTTTATTTTGTTTCAAAGTTAGTTTTTATTATTTTTGTGCTTTCCCATGAAAAAAAATATTGTTAATAAATACTACTATAATATATCATTCGTTTTTCATTATACGTAAATTTTACTTGTCGATAGTATTAAGCCATCTTCCAATAACGATAGTATGCTAGGGTTAAATGAATGGTAAAATGTATTGATTTTTGTATTTTATTACAGTAAGAAAGATAGTTTATGTACCGCTGTTACGTAACACTCTGTATATGCGAAAATATTTTTAGGTTATACCGTGCTTATATAATTTGTCTTTTATTTTTGTATTTTCGTCTTCATCCGGTCCGTATACAATAATAAATGTTATCTTCTTTTCTTCTATTTCTATTGTTGCTGTTAGTCTTTCCTGATTATGCACCCAACTCCTCGCTCTTTCTTGTTTCCCCACACGGTGGTATACAGGGTTGCTCATTAGTGCGTCAAAGTGCGATATCTCAGTTTTAGAAGGAAATGTTTCCTATCAATTTTTTTTGTGTTTAAGAGGTGCTTATTTAATAATTATTTTCCATTACACGGGGTGCGTCATAAAAGTGTGGTAGTAACAAATTATGTTTTTTAAAATAGAACCCCCCCTCAGTTTATGTAGGGTGTGTCATATCTTTAAAATTTACCGTTTACGAATTATTCGGTAAAATAAAAAAGTATTTAATTTTTATTTTGATCAAGTCAACCGGCTACATATTGACATGGGAACAAAAAAAAAACGTTTGTTTATTCCTATTGATGTCTGCGTTTTTTCCGAAAATATCATAATTGAGAAGGTGGTGATAAAATCATGACTTTTTATCAATGCCTAGAGTACGAGGACAGTTTGATAAGTCAGTGACTTTTTGCATTTCCCACGCAGTAATTTTAAATGCAACACTGTTCCCGTCAGCTGTCATCTATTAATAGACCACTGTCAAATTTTGAGCAAGCTGCGTCATTTAATTTGTGATTTGACAACCATTTAAAGCAGGCAACATCGTGAATTTTAACAAAAATGGAAAAAAAATGAATTTAGCGTAACGATTAAGCATTATTTTTGCGTAAAAAACCATCACCAAAACCAAGGAAAGGCTTGTGGGGACTCAATGGTTAAGAAGTGGTTTACTGAAGTCCATTGTAGTGGTACCAGCACCAGTGACGCCGAACGTTCAGGTCACTTAAAAGAGATCGTCACGCCAGAAATCGTCGATAAAATCCATGAAATGATATTGGACGATCAGAGAATGAAAGTGCGTGAGGTGGCCCACACTGTAGGCATCTCAACTGACCGGATACATCACATGAATATTTGGACATCAAGAAGCTATCCGCGCTATCACACTCGACCATAAGCGCAACCGTGTGACCACTTCAAAAGAGTGTTGGGCAATGTTCAGACGTAATGCAACCGAGTTTTTGCGTGGTTTCGTTACCGTGGACGAAACATGGATCCGTCACAAGACACCAGAGACCAAGGTACAATCAAGACAGTAGGGTTCTCCGGATGAACGTGTACCAAAGAAGGCCAAGGTGGGTCTGTCGGTCAACAAGGTCATGGCCACTTTTTTTATCGATTACCTTGAAAAGGGTAAAACGATCACCGGCGAATATTATTGTTTTCGGACAGATTCGATATTGATTTGAAGCAGAATATACCTCATTTGTCGAAGAAAAAAGTGCTGTTGCATCAAGACAATACAGGCGTGCGTATTTGTGTAGTCCCCCCCATGGCAAAAACCCATACATTGGGCTGAGAACTGCTACCCCATCCAGCATTAGATTTAGCCCCCTTCGACTATTTCCTGTTTCCAAACCTGAAGAAATGGCTGGGCGGTATGAGATTTGGGTCAAATGAAGAGGTCATCATTGAAATAAACGCCTATTTTAAGGGCCTCGAGAAAACCTATTATTTGGAATTAAAAAAATTGGCAAAACGCTGGACTAAATGTATAGAGCTAAAAGGAGACTACGTTGAGAAAAGAAATGCTTATTTGCCGAAAAAAATATCTTTTATTCGAAAAGTCACTGACTTATCAAACTGCCGTCGTACATTTGGTTAGAAAATTTTTTCCCATGATGAGATATTTGACTATCTAGATTCTAGTACATATGAAGTTCTTCATTGTCAACGCTATTTAAATAAATTATTGATTCAAAACTAGATACATATCATTATTCCAAACGATTTAATAAAGTAATTTTCACCAGTCAGAGCAGTTGCGTCACTAATATTAATACTGTCAGAAGACGCCGATGTCAGATTGTGAAAAATAACAGTTTGACTGTCAAATCTCAGCTTCAGGGGTTATGTTTATTGTTTATATTAGCACTGATAGCAACAAAATATCAGAAAATATGTGTTTTGTCAAATGTTTAATGTCAGAAATGCTTGACAACACCTAACAGAATTGCCAACCTAAATCAGTTCTAATTGCATCCTCTCGGTTTCTAAAGGTGGTAATGAAACAAAGTTAATTATGACGCAACTGCTCTGACTCGTGAAAATTGATATAATTGAAAACACAATAACTAACTGACTACAAAGTTATATTGCTTTTAGTATTGGGAGTGACATAAGCGATAATTATACAGGGTCTGTTTTTATTATAAAGTTGTCACTAAAAAATGGGGTGGATTTAATCGGATGTTTGTTTTGACAAACAAATGTTCAAAGCGATAAAACAAACCATGAAAATTATCATTGGTTAGAATTCTGCACCGGGATTTGTTGAATTTACATTAGTCAAATTTTGACAGGTGACCAAAATAAAAAAAAATTGAGATACTGCTTAGAGACATCAAATCTGAATTTGTTGTAATCAATGACTATTAACCAAGAATAGCCCAGCATTTTTATCATTTTATAAGGAATTGTTTGGCTCCAACATAATGCTAGGGCAAAGGGGAAAGGGGAGGGGAGCGTTCTGATAGCGACCTCGTCGTACATTTCTAGAGGGACTGTGGTTATTAATAACGTGAATTCAACCAAACAATAAACAATTAAAATCATGTATTTTTTTAATTAAAGTTGTAGTAAAATGTGAAACAGTATTTGCGCTTCAGGTTAATAAGCAGAAAAAATATGAATTTTCTAATTTTTGCTTACTAGGGGACTTTGCAAATAATCAATGTTACGTCTATGGTTTGTTTAATTACCGATGAAATGTTAGGTTGGGATTTATATATTTCATTTTTTACATATTACGCATTCTTGCCATTACAAAACAACAAATAATAACGTTGCGCTTATCTAAACGTTCGAAAAAACACTGCAATAATAATCAAAACAATCGTCAGAATCAAATGTCAACTAAGGGGGCAGCCATCTTCTGACAGTTTGCAGTTATGTTGGGGCACATACAATTCTAAAGAAATAGGTCTATTCTTGGTTAATAGTCATTGGTTGTAATATTACTTTTCAAATTAAGAACTGTTGGTATCTTGTAACCATAGTCCATTACTTGGCATTTCTTTTTGGAGATTCTACTTTGATTTTCATTATTACACATGATATAAATCAAACCGTTAGTTGATTCATCATCGAATACCAATTTAACCTGCAATTTCCCATGCTATACTATGTTTAACCAACAGATTCAGTCAATGCTCCTCCTACAAATTTGTAGGTGCGTACTATTAACTGCGCATAGGCCTAGTTTACAACCATCAAAAAATTATTTTCTGGGTAATACAGTGGTTGAATTACATTCAACGGTTCTTTAATGCATGCATATGAATTATTGTAGCCCTTAAAATGTATAATTATGTACTTTTAACAGTAATCAAATAATAAACATATTTAGAAATATAAATATTTTAAAATCACACATTTTTATGAATCAAAATTCTCTGTCACCAGTGAATCAGTTTTAATACGGTTTGAAAACGAGCATCTTTAGTCTATGGGAATGTTGACATGCTGTACATAACTCGTTAATGTTTACCAATCTGTCAAATCTCATATGAAATCAAGTCAAATTGTTAGGGCACGTATTTTGGAAATCGAAAATAACATTAATTTATTTGTTTGTAAAAGGCCATAAGTCGGGCAGGTAAATAGTAAATGAATAGAACTTTAAGCCTACATTTTATTTTTATAGGAATTTACAAGTCAACTCCTTGTTGATGTCACAAGTGTTTGTTTATCTAAACAAACTGCAAAATGCAATTATGTTACAGTTGAGAAAACCCCCGTTATTCTTTAATAATTGCCACAAAAACTTTATCATAAGTAGTGCCTCAATTCACAATTCTTCCTGTAGCTGCATTTGTATTTTTTACCAAGTCTGTAAATAGAGCACAACAGTCTTGTTCGGAGTCTGATGAAGAAGATTCATCGCCTAACTGGACGATCGACGGCTCCACTTGAACTTCTATAGTGATATCCAACTGTCACATATTTTCTTCTACACTTTGCACGTGTCTAATGGCATTTTTCCAATTACACACTTTTATGTGTAACACCTTAAAATGATAAAGTAATGAATAAAATATGTTTCTATAAAGTTATTATGTTACCTGCTGCTTTTGCTGTAAATGCAACATTTTCAGACTTTTGTTGTTCGGGGTTTCTTCAACACAATTATTTGCTAATAGGCCACAAAATTGTAGCTAGTATTGAAAATACTGTTTTGAACATGAAAAGTATTAGAGCAAAAGCTTTAACCAAAATAAAGAATGAAAACAAAATGCTAAATGACAAATTACTTTCACATTTATAGGTTAATATAATACAAAATTTTTCGTGGTTGTGTGAACCCGGCTAACCAATAGAAATGTACCATTTAAATTTGGCGCTAACTAGTGAGAGGTGCACTTAATGAATCTGTTCGTTAAACGGAGAATAATACACTAATATATTAATTAAATAGTGCTTTACTTATGCATATTTTTGTTGCAGATCACTTGGGTACTCCATTAGAACAATATGTAAAAAAATTGCCTGTTCCTGTTTATGTATATAGAACCGAAAAACGCTCAGGCCTAATACGTGCAAGACTGCTTGGTGCAAAACATGTTACAGGTCAAGTAATAACATTCTTAGATGCGCATTGTGAATGCACTGAAGGCTGGTTAGAACCTTTGTTATCTAGAATAGTAGAAGATCGAAAAACTGTGGTCTGTCCTATTATTGATGTAATATCAGATGAAACATTCGAGTACATAACTGCTTCTGACATGACTTGGGGAGGATTTAACTGGAAATTAAATTTTCGATGGTCTGTGTTTTTAATAATAAGTTATAATTTGACGTTAAGAGTATAATTTAGGTATCGAGTACCACAGCGAGAGATGGATAGGAGAGGAGGTGATCGAACTGTTCCATTACGTACACCAACAATGGCAGGTGGATTGTTCGCGATCGATAAGGAATATTTTTATGAATTAGGATCATATGATGAGGGGATGGATATATGGGGTGGAGAAAATCTTGAAATGAGTTTTAGGGTAACTTATTTTTTAATTTGATTGTGTGGATGATTTCATTAACGATAAATGAAGTGATCCACTTTTAAATGCAATTCCCCCTGTGTCTACATTGATTAACCAGTTTTAAACATTAAACGTATAAAAAAATAGGTTTGGCAGTGCGGAGGAGTTTTAGAAATTGCTCCATGTTCTCATGTTGGACACGTATTCAGAGATAAATCTCCGTATACATTTCCGGGTGGTGTTTCAAAAATTGTGCTTCATAATGCTGCTCGAGTTGCCGAAGTCTGGATGGATGAATGGAAAGACTTCTATTATGCTATGAATCCAGGTTTGGTGACTCAAATATTTGCTTTAAATTTCTTAATTAGTATTGTAAAATTATTTATATGCAGTAACGTGTAACAAATGCTTATTTTTTATTAATATTATGGATTAACTTACAAAGTATCACTAATGCTTTCAACATGTAGATTTTAAATTCGTGCTTTATAATATAATACTCTGTAAATGTGCAAAACAACTTAGTATTTGTAAAATTGGTATTTTCCATTATCGTACTTGTTCTAACAAATTATCTATTAATAGTTGTACTACTGCAGAATTTGTTTTTGTGAAAACTGTTTAAAATAAGCCCATTGTTACTAAGATCATGGACACAGGGTGGTTATAATTTATACTAATGAGACATTAATATTAATTGCAACACCAATATTCATTGCTTACCTAAAGCATGATAAAAATAATATTTATTAACTTTATAATTATTCTATATTAAAAATAGTCTCAGAGATAATTATTTGTAATGAATTATTGATATGGAATAATTGAAAAAGACATTGTTTAATCTATGCTGTATGACAAAATTAACTGCACGTTAAATGCTGGGTAGGTGTGGATGTGTGGGGGTGTACTGGAGATAGCAACATGTTCTCACGTTGGGCACGTGTTTCGTAAATCCACACCTTATTCATTTCCCGGTGGTACCAGTCGCATCGTGAATCACAACAATGCCCGACTTGCAGAAGTTTGGCTTGACCAATGGAAAAATTTCTACTATAATATTAACCCAGGTCTTTATTAATGCTATATAGTTTACTATTTTAACAAACGTAAATGTTTTCTTTAATATTGCTTTCACAATGCATGTTTTTGTTGTTTTTTTTTTTATTTTATGGCATATCAGCTTTTGTTATTGTTTGGGAAATGGGGTAATATTTTTTAACATGGTACATTTATTAAATTTAATTTACTACTGTGAATCATACATACATTTGTAGATAAGAATTTATTACTGTGTGTATCGCAATTTTGTTATGCTTATAATTACATAGGGTGTTTTGAAAATATACAGATAATGTTTAACCACAGATTGTAGAAGTCAAATGATGATTTGTTAAAAGAAGTTAGGTCAAATTTCTGGTTTTTGAGATGTAGATGTTAAAGTTTGCCATTTTTTTAAGTTTTTTTCTAGTTACACAATAACGACTTAACTGATATCGTATGTCATGTATCTACATCAATAAAAAAGTTAGAAGAAACGTTTTGCATAAAATCAAATAAACAAATAACAATCAAAAGTTAATCAGTCATTAATTAACACACACTCAGTTCCTAAAATGATGCACTTTTGTCGTAACTTTAATGTCTTATATTTTTCAAAGTAGTGTGCCATTTTTGAGTTTTTTTTTAATTTGTAGATAAGTAATTTCTTTGTCATTCAAAAATACAATTAAAGAGGTGAAAGGTGGATGGTAGTGGAAAAACTGTAACCATGTTTTTTCTTTATTTTTTACTCACTCTGTGTGTTAATCAAGCAATGGTATAGAAAGTGCTAATACTCTATATGAAAGACACTTGTTTTATTATTCATTGGTTTAGATAGGTATACAATCCCATTCTTGCACTAGAGCATTTGCTATTTCTGCGAGACTTTCCGGAAGGTTTCTTGTGAGAATGTACCCTTTTCCCTAATTCATCCCACAAAGGTTCTATAGGGTTTATATCAGGGCTTTTCGAAGGCCACTGCATGATACCTGTAGAGATTTTTTATACTCATGTATTTATATTCGGACAAGGAATATTAACATAAAGTTTCCTGAAAACTGTTAGAGTTAAATCAACATCGGAAGACACCAAGCTGCGCAAAAAAGTGACGTCAGAGTGTAAAGCTCAACAAAAAAATATACGTTTGAAAAAATAAAAGTTTAGGTTATGTTACTTACGCGTTTGTTGTCCAACAATACAATTTTAGAAGTAAAAAATCTTTGAAATAATCATAAAGTAAAATAATATTTTATTGTCATAATTACAAAATCTAGTTTTTTTAAAATACATTTGCCAATAACAATTAATCTCCTGATTTTTGGCCAGATTTAAACATTAGAAGAGCATTATTTATAAAGCCCATTTCACCACCTAAAATAATGATAAATAGCAACATATTTACGTTATAAAATTAAATAAACATACCAGCATGTACGATTATAAGGCGATTTCCTTTTCCAATAGGAGATTTAAGACCTGCGTTTGTCCCATCCGTCCACGAATATGGTGTCGTATGAGACGAATGTATGTGTTTCATCTAAAATTTACATAAGATTATGCAGTATAATCTTCAAAACTAACCTGTGTATATAACTGGTCGTCCTGCTTTCCGATAATTAGTGATCGAACGTATATATGCACAATGCAAAGAATGTATTTCATGTCGTTCTATTATAATCTTACGACGATCGGATGTTTTTTTCCACCTACATAAAACCCAAGATAAGATATGATTAAAAATTAATCAGTAAACTTACCTGAAGCCCATTTTTAAAAGTAAACTTCTAAATGACGTTTTCTTTCCCGAATATCCAACTGTTTCGTCATCTTTAATGAGGTTATAAATTCCTTGAATATTACAAAATAAAACGTTGTTATCCAACTGCTTTTACCTGAATTGATACTTTTAAAGTTTTTGTAATTGTTCCACACAATCTTGCGAGCATCTTCAGATAACACATGGCGTTTTCTTGCTTGAGGTGCTTGAGCGTTATGAGATATACTTGCGTCACACATTATATAAAGAAGTAGATTTGATTACATTAATATAACATGAAATTAATAATTAAAGTAACTTACTTATAAATTCAATACAGGCAGCGGATAGTTTTAAAATAAACTGTTTTGTAGAATAAGTAATGAACAAATTTGATACGCCGGAAAAACAAAGAGGTTATAAACAAAAGTTGGCAAACGATCAGCTGGAAAGTAACGTTTTTAGAGCGCACAGTACTAATATCTGTGTCATTTTCCAATCATTACTGCATCTTTATCTAGTTTAAAAATGCGTTTCTGCGCTGGTGTCTTCCGATTTTGATTTTACTCTAGTCGCCAATGACATCTTATCGTGAAACAAGCAATCAGTGGGTTAAGCCCAAGGCTGAACGAGGAACGGACGCGTGCACACCTGCTTCAAAATTAAAATATTTAGAAGTTGTGAATCCTGAGTTGTGCCTGAAAAAATAAATAAATGTTATTATCAAGTACAGGGGCAACTAGCTTTGAAGGGTGCCAATTATTATTATTTCATAGTTTGGACATTTTTATTTTGAAATGATCAAATGATGTAATTTTAAGAAAAGTTAAATAAATTTTGGATCATACAGTAAACTCCAGTTATAACATACCTTGATTTTAACTTACTTTCGGTTATAACGGACCATAGAGTAAGACGAAAGGTAACATAACCAACTTTAACTGGAAACTAAAGGGGAAATTGATGGGTAGGCAACTTGTGTTACATGTTGACCATAACCATGAAATTAGTAGAGCCTGTATTTATAAACGCATTTTTTAACTTAGTGCATAAAAAAGTGATCGGAAGCGATTAAAAATGGTTACATACTGTGTTGTGGGTTGTGCTAATTGATCTGATAATAATTTATTATGCATACCTAATTACAAATTGTCTTAAGATCACATCGAGTTGTTTTTTGGTGTGATCAGAGCTCATGGTGGTTATTACAACAATCCTACAGCTATGCAATTTAAGGCAGCATTTAGAAAATTATTAATACACAATGAAATAAAATCGTCTGTTACTGGTAATTGTATACCGTTAGAGTGTATTAATATTTTACATTGTTCAAGCAATGTAAATTCCACTAAATCTATTGACATAATGAATTCCAGTTATCACGGAAAATTTAAGGGTAAGCAAATATTTAAATATATTTTTCAATTAAAACAATTTTTTTAGATATTACTGAAGGTTGGGAAATATTGGACAATGACTTCAGTGTACATGGGGTCATTTTTATATTCTCATGATAAGAGTAGATTAGATCAACAGAAATTTATTTTTCAATATAGGCCCCTTGCTTTTCAATACAAGTATTACATCATTTCAATAACATCTTTAACCCATTATAAAAATATTCTTTTGGTTTGCTCGCAAAATGGCTTTCAACAGCCGCTATAAGTTCATCTTCGTCCCTAAATTTTCTTCCTCTTAGTGTTCCTTTGAGATCGGGAAAAAAATAGTCACTGGGGGCTAAATCTGGACTATAAGCAGCAGGACACTTCGCGTTTTCTCTGAGGCGATGCATTAAGCTTGCATAATACTCTCCTGTGATTGTACCACCCTTCTTCAAATAATCAATCATTAAAATTCCTTGGCAATCCCAAAAACAGTTGCCATTATTTTTCCTGCAGAAGGGGCGACTTTAAACTTTTTGGGAGGATTGGAACCCCTAATATGCCACTGCATCGACTCTTGTTTCAACTTAGGATCAAAATGATAGACCCAAGTTTCATCTCGGGTGATAAGTCGATTGATAATTAAATCTGGTTCGTCCCCACGAAGCGCCAAAAATACTTCACACTTCTCGATTCGAGTAAGCATTTGAAAAGGTGTACGCATACGTGGAACCCATCTCGCACTGACCTTTGTCATGCCAAGGTAATTCTGTAAAATTGTGAAAACTGTGGTTTCTGAAACTTCTAATAAAGACGCTAATTGTCGCTTCTTTAATCTTACATCTACCAATACCAAACACTTGTTTTTTTCAATAACATGTGATCATGTCAACAGGCAGGACGGGGATCATCATCTATTTTAACCATTCACACTTGGAAGGGCAATTATCCCCGTATACAATCAACATTTCTTCACGAATAACTTTTGGAGATTTTCCTTGTTGTGTAAGAAACTTTATAATAGTTCGATATTCAAGTTTGTCCATTTTGAGATGTTACAACACAGAGTGACAGATATTAGAACTAATAATGCTGCAATTGTTTTGTAAATTGTCAAACACATTACTATGGCATATGTGATTTAAAATCAATAAAATGAAAAATTACAGTAACATTGTAAATTGCCTAGTCCGGGAATATAAAAACGACCCCTCGTATATGCATCTTCAACTGAAGATTTATCAGAGTTTTCAAAACAAGTCATTACCTATATTAGTGGTTTTGTAGTGAAAAAATTATTTAAAATACTTAAATGTGAAGTTTGCTTAGATGCATTAATTAAATTTGATTATTGTTTTGCGAGATAAAGGTGGATTAATTTATCCAACTGATGATGTTGTGCGGATTTGCACTAAAGCCAAAGTTGTTTTTAGGAAAGCTTTAAAAGAAAGCGGTGGCCGTTATCTAATGTATTAGTATTATTTTTAACTAAGTGTGTACTAAAACAATTTATTGGTAAAAATATGTTTGTGTAGTTAATAGAGCACTCTTACAGCCAAAACAGTATAGAAAACCATATAATACAATTAATTCGTGCAATATGTGAAATTTATATTAAAACACGAATTCATTATGTGTGTAAAATGAATATTCAAACTTTCATATTCAAACCGGATGCTTTATAATAGATATGTTATATTTTCGGGTCACTAAATATCTATCTATGCACGTATGTACAGTGCACCGAAGCAAACAAGATAGTCGAAAAATATGTGAACTAAAAGAATTTTATTTGAAATATTTGAAGCGACAAGATTTTTAACCAAGCACACAAAAATATTCATTTTAGTACATTCACAAATCAAATTTATACTTAACAGTATTGTTTGTGTTAATTTCTTTCTTATTCTGCATTACGCGTTAGTAAAATCTGCTTTTTTTTAAAGCAATATGGCTAGTTGTATTTGTAAAAATAGGTATGTATAAATATTTTAGCTAACTTCTTATTTTTAATAAATTGTCTTTTAGGTTAGAAATATGGAACCTAAATCGAAGAAAAGTATTCATTCCGAAGCACGAAACATAATTAGTAATGTGATTGAATTCTTTGATAGACAGAAAGTTGCTGGTGAATGGAGTTTTCCTTTGGAGAAGGCCAGCGAACTAGCTGCTGCTGCTGTCGGTAAATCGTTACCAACTATAATGAGAATCGGAAAGGAAAAGCAGTTATCTGAAAATCAGTTAATAAAATCACTTTATAAAAAGAAACGAAGCAGAGGACCAAACAAATTAGTTTTTGATGATTGTGACTTAGGCATTTTAAAAAGGACAGTTCAGGAAGTTTATACCGTCGACAAGAAAGTTCCAACAGTAAAAATATTAGTTGATAAAGTGAAGGACAAAGTAAATTAAGCTGGTGGGGAAGATACGCTTTGAAAGCAATTACTAAATGTAGGATTTAAATTTAAAAAATGCCACAATAAAAGAAAATTATTGATGGAATTTGCTTGGCGTTCTCGCTACTTACTTCATATGGTGTCAGCAAGTGTTGGCAATCTGAAGACCAGCCTGGAGTATACCGAACAGATAGATCAGGTCAACGATACATTATTGTACACGCAGGTGATGCCTACGGATTTGTGAATAATGGGTTGTTAATATTTAAATCCAAAAGCAAATCAGGAGATTACAATGATGATATGAACCATCATAATTTTATGCAATGGGTGGAAAAACAATTAATTCCAAATTTACCACCTAATCGTATTGTTGTAACGGATAATGCGCCATACCATAGTGTGCAAATCAATAAAGCCCCAACCTAAACTGCACGAAAGCAATATATTCGTGATTAGCAATGGAGTTTCTACTACCAGTGAAATGCGTAAGGCTGAATTAATAGCATTTGTTAAGGCACAGAATCAAGCTAAGCGATATTATGTTGACGAATTGTTGAAGAACCATGGCCACACTGTAGTACGCTTACCATCCTATCATTGTGACTTAAATCTCATCGAGTTGATATGGAGTATGGCAAAACACAAGGTGGCAAATAAACCAATCAGATTGGGAAAAACATTGCACACGTCGATCATATAGCCGAAGAAATGTGGCAGCGAGACGGATTGATGGATCAAGAAGTTGAAAAATTGATTATCACAATTAATATTGGGCTATCTGATGATGACACAAACTCTAACGAAGAAGTTTCCGATAGTGAATAAAATTTTAAGTTTATAATCTTTGCTTTGCATTTTGTAATAACATATATTTTTTTGTATTATACTGTGTATATATTTATTTTTTCTTTTTTCGAGACACATTCCTGCACATGTATTTCAAGATTGTATTTTCTACAAATAAAATTGTCATGAATGTTTTTTCCATGGTTTTACTTTGTTAAAAAATGGTCTTTCTTATTATATTGGTTTTAAATATCAATTAGGTACACCCACCGACATGCTTGCGATAATCTCCTTGTAACAGATATTGCACTCTTTAGTGTCGGGTTACCATCGGTTATCTGTACTAAATATACCTCCAGGCGAACCTTCGAGCGATACTGCAGTTACAAGCTGATACACACTTCCGCAGTTCTCGAATTCCTCACTCTCAACCAATGTAGATAAACGCAAAACTTGTAGTTAAA
Organism: Vesta saturnalis; assembly: GCA_036346205.1. Taxonomy (NCBI): domain Eukaryota; kingdom Metazoa; phylum Arthropoda; class Insecta; order Coleoptera; family Lampyridae; genus Vesta; species Vesta saturnalis. The sequence goes on from JARFJB010001071.1 coordinate 687,326, forward strand.
GCTTAACTATTAATTTCTATCACTCGTTTTAGAATATTATTACTATACAAATAATTTTCTACCGTTTTTTATAAAAATTTCGACATTTGTTGTGAAATAACGGAACTTACTGTTTTATTTGAAGTATTATAAATCGCTTGCCACTATTTTTTTCCATATTTCTGGTAGCATATGGATACCGCAAGAATGCTTTATCTTTTGGGGCTATCCACAAGTCGACCCAATTTTTAGTATCTTCATATGATGTGAAGTGTTGCTCAGACAGGCCATGTACCATCGATCAAAACAAGTGAAAATCAAAAGGAACAATATCTGGTGAATTCAGCGGGTAGAGTAAAACCTCCCAATTGAGCGTTTCCAAATAGGTTTTGACCGGCGGCACATGTGAACAAGCAAACATAAATTTTATTCTGTGAATATTTGGCTTAACTGTAGATGTTGATGCATGGCCTGGTGGTCCCCATGATTTCTTCTATTTTAGGTTACCATAGTGGATCCATTTTTCTTCGCCAGTAACTATAGGGTGCAGAAAACCCCTTTCCGATTGTGTCTCTTAAGCAGCATTTCATGTCAAAAATCGGCGTTCAACGTTTCTCGGCGTCACTTCCTATGGAACCCAATTTCCTTGTTTTTGAATCATTCCCAATGATTTCAACCGATGTGAAAGTGCTTGTTGAGTCACTCCGAATGTAAGTGCAAATTCTTGCGTTGGGCACTAAATTTTGATCCAATAATGCTTGCAAATCCGCGTCTTCGTGTACTTTCGCTCTCGTGCACGTTCTCTGTCTTGGATGTCAAATTCACTGGTCTTATAGTTGTGATGTCACTCACGACAACTTCTTTCATTTAAAGCAGCCTCACCATATTCTTCTACAAGCAACCGATGCGCCTCAGCTGCAGATCTATTCAAATTGAAGTAGTAAATCAGAGTTCCCAAAAATGATGCTTATTTGGCTCAAAACGCGACATTTTCACAATAGAGTATATTATACTGATAAAAAATCACTACTATTCGAAGGTTATGTTATGACGTTTTACATCTGACAATTTTAACCACAACTTATTGGTAGCGCCAACTGATGTCAAACGGCGGAAACTTATTTGTACATCTATGTATTTTCAATAACTAGACCATCTGCACTACAAGCAATACGAGGATAGACCTTATTCACTTACAGAGGCGGCGCGTGGTTTAATACTTTGGGGGTGCACAACTTTAGACTAAAAGAGAGTGACGCTAGTAAACCGCAGGAGACGAAAAATTTTTTGGGAGTCACGCCCGAAGAGACTTATTTTGGACTATAAGATCGTAGACATTAAAGGAATTTATTAAGAAATTAGAAATTAATTAACTCACCTCGCAGAGTACCTCGGTCTCGCCAGACAATTGTTTTTGTAGATAAATATCATAGTTTTTATATTTCACAAACACGGTTTGTATTGAAAATGAACTCATCTGTCCTTTGAGATAAATCCTTCAATGACCAATATGTAAAATTTGGAATTTCTTGAATCATTTGTTTCTCAATAGATAACATTGCGAAGGCAGTTAGTCTATTCTGGCCCATTGTACTTCTAAGGAAAATTTTTATTCGCTTTAATGTGGAGAAACGACGTTCCGCTTCTTGTCATGGGCATCGTAACAATTGCTTGTCGCACTGAGAAATCTGTTTGCAAATTATTTTCAATTAAAAATTTAAGTGGACTGCTCCGGAGACTTCTCTAAAATCTCTTTTTCTGTATATTATTTCCAATTCTGTCTGTAATTTGATTTTAGCTAAAAATGGAAAATTTTTAATTGGTGAATTTAAATGTAGCATACGAAATTTGGATCAATATGTTTCAAAATTTTTCACCGAGAATAAGTGTGCCATTTCCAAATGACCTGTGAACGAAACTTTTCTTTTTATTTCCGCAATTATGGTGTCACATACTTCCTTAGCTTGCACAGTCGTGGGAACATAAGAATTTGTCTCATCTGTCTTCCTTCTTTTCCTAGCTTGACTTTCATCAATATCTGCTAACTGGGTTTCTCTAATAGTATGCATATTATCTCTGTCTTTTTGAATATTTTTTTCAAACCCAGTAATGCATCGTTTTATGGTAACGGAATCAGTAGCCCTTTTTTGCATCTGGGAATATGAAATATCAACGTGAGGCATTACACGATGAAACTCTTGTCAACCAAAAAACAAATTTAAGATCATGCAATAACCTTAAAAGTGCACCTGCTTTTCTGATGGTAGGAGATTGTCTGGATGTGGATTTTATTTTTTTCATACACTCTATAAGTGTTTCTCTGTTTTCATATACAGTGTCAAAGGTTTTAATATTAAAGTTCTACCTTATAGCAGATGCTCTGGGAACCCTATTTTCAACCACTTTATCTAATATGGCAACTCTTTGTGGGGAACTTGAAAAAAAATTGGTAATATCACTCAAATCGAAAGAAAATATACGAACGTTTGTATTTATGTTTGTTGCCTGAGACATTATTAAATTCAATTGATGCGCATAACAATGAATATAATAGGCATATTTAAATTTATCTTTAATAAGTTTTTGTACATCACCATGTACTTTCATGACACTTGCTCCGTCATAACTTTGGGAAATTAACTGATCAACCTAACAATCATTTTTCCCAGACATAACTTTTTGACATTGGTACAGTGTTATGAGAAAGTGTTATTTCTTTATTATTCCACCAATTGAATATTGAGCAACCCAAAACTCGAATACATGATTTTGTCAATTTTTTCAAATGAATCACCTTGTATTTTATTTTAAAACGTGAAACTACACTTTATGCTCTTTCATTTTTATTAAGCACACCCTATAGCTAAAATCGTTCATTTCTGAGATATTTTCGGGGATAATATAACTAGTGCTATGAGTATCATCGACTATTAATCATAACACATGTTATATTTGGTAGGAGAATATATTGAACGTTAATAGAAAATATATTTTATGTGACAGTCAACACGCGGCGATGAAATTATCACCGATTTGATAGCCTATTCTGCGAATTTGTTTTTGTATTTTAATCAATGAAAGTAATCAAAAATGTACCATGTGACATGTGAATTATATTTTCAGTTTAATAACAGAAAGAGATTTTTTTAACAATCTCTATTATAACAAGTTAGCCGTGAACAAATGACATAGATATTATGCAGTAATAATTAGTAGCTGGTCATTTAACAAATTTCTTTGAAATTGTGTAGTGTTTATTAATTTGTAAACACTTAAATACTGTTTGAAATGAACTTTCCGGTTGATGAATTAACAGACATGATATGGGTACTGGGAGAATGTATGAAAAATTGTTTATTAGCACAAAGAATTAACAAACAGAGATATCCCGCATGAAGACAACCCGAGAAAATAACGTTGGAAAGGTTAGTAGATTGTTTTAATCGTATGATTTCAGTAGTTTATGAAAAAAAGGAAAGGACTCATAGTGAAACTAGGTGGTCTTTGAATGTTTGGAGATCACATAAATAGACCACATTTTTTGGATGGAACAGTGAATAGTCAGATTTATTTGAACTTTTAGAAAATCATTTACCATTACTGTTGCCAAGCGTTCCTCTTAACATTTGTCAAAAAATGTGGTTGTTACACGATGGAGCTCCGGTACATCACACTAGATTAAATCATAATTATCTTAATACCCATTTTCCTGGAAAATGGGTGGGAAGAGGAGGACCCATTGCATGGTCAGCTCGTTCACTAGAGTTAAGTAAAATTCACTTCAAGTGGTGTTATGTGAAAAACCGTGTGTATCAAATACCTCCAACCACACAGGATGATATGAAGAATAGAATATGAGAAGCATTCCAGAGTATTAATGTAGAAATGTTAAGAAATGTCAGTTGAGAATTTGAAGATTGACTGCAATGCTGTATTGATGTCTCCGGTGGACATTTTGAATATTTATTATGAAATTAATTAATTTTATAATAATTTTGTCTTAATAACCGATGTTTTCTGAATTTTTTATAATAATTTGTCTCCCTTTTATTTGTTCACGGCTAACTATAGCACTTTCTCGTAACACTGTACCAATGTCAAAAAGTTATGCCTTGAAAAAATTATTGTTAGTTTGTTCTGTCTAGGGCAGGGGTTTCCAACATATGAATGACCGAGGGCCGCCATTACATTCATGGAGTCAATAGGGCGCCTATATATATATATATATATATATATATATATATATATATATATATATATATATATATATATATATCATTTGCTACACAAAAATAGAAAAGGCGAATATTAAAGTTAAACTTATTTTTTATTTTAAAATATTTACTTTCACATAATATGAAAACTACAAAATACTACTTTTAATGAAAATATTGAGGACGTTCTGCAGCATTTACTAATTCAGTAATGTTTATTTCCAATTGTGTTGTTGCTAACCTTAGTAAATTCAATAAAGATGTATCGGTTAGGCGGGTCCTGTGGCTATTCTTGATAAATTTCATAGTAGAAAATACACTCTCTCACAAATATGTACTTCCAAACATCGAGGTCATTTTTTGACCAAATTGTCGCAGATTTGGAAATCGTTCCTTTGATAGGAGTTTAAAAAAGTCAGGGCCTCTTCCTGGTCTACTTTGGAGAAATGGATCAGCTTGCAAATCACATAATTCTAATTGAAAATTTGCTTCTTGATTTTGTATTTCAGCAAGAAGAGGATTACTAAACAACTGCACACCGTCTTTTATATTTTCAAATTCTTTAAAACGCTGCTGAAATTCATTTTCAATATCTTCAATAGTTACTAAAAATCTGGAAGAATCAAGTTGCTCCTTTTCTTTAAATTCGTCTGACACTTTGAAAAGTGGACCAAATTATTATTTTCAATTGAACTTCTGAATAATTTCAGTTTGTTTTTGAATCCATTTATGTGACTAATCAAGTCAGTAATTATTTTATCTTTCTCTTGTAATTTTACATTGAGTTCGTTCAGGTGAATTGTAATATCCGTGAGAAAAGCCAACTCCTTTTTGGGAGTCACGCCCGAAGAGACTTATTTTGGACTATAAGATCGTAGACATTAAAGGAATTTATTAAGAAATTAGAAATTAATTAACTCACCTGCAGAGTACCTCGTCTCCAGACAATTGTTTTGTAGATAAATATCATAGTTTTATATTTCATAAACACGGTTTGTATTGAAAATGAACTCATCTGTCCTTTGAGATAAATCCTTCAATGACCAATATGTAAAATTTGGAATTTCTTGAATCATTTGTTTCTCAATAGATAACATTAAGGCAGTTAGTCTATTCTGGCCCATTGTACTTCTAAGGAAAATTTTTATTCGCTTTAATGTGGAGAAACGACGTTCCGCTTCTTGTCATGGGCATCGTAACATTGCTTGTCACTGAGAAATCTGTTTGCAAATTATTTTCAATTAAAATTTAAGTGGACTGCTCGGAGACTTCTCTAAAATCTCTTTTCTGTATATTATTTCCAATTCTGTCTGTAATTTGTTTTAGCTAAAATGGAAAATTTTAATTGGTGAATTTAAATGTAGCATACGAAATTTGGATCAATATGTTTCAAAATTTTCACCGAGAATAAGTGTGCCATTTCCAAATGACCTGTGAACGAAACTTTTCTTTTATTTCCGCAATTATGGTGTCACATACTTCCTTAGCTTGCACAGTCGTGGAACATAAGAATTTGTCTCATCTGTCTTCCTTCTTTCCTAGCTTGACTTTCATCAATATCTGCTAACTGGGTTTCTCTAATAGTATATTATCTCTGTCTTTTGAATATTTTTTCAAACTCAGTAATGCATCGTTTTATGGTAACGGAATCAGTAGCCCTTTTTGCATCTGGGAATATGAAATATCAACGTGAGGCATTACACGATGAAACTCTGTCAACCAAAAACAAATTTAAGATCATGCAATAACCTTAAAAGTGCACCTGCTTTTCTGATGGTAGGAGATTGTCTGGATGTGGATTGTATTTTTTCATACACTCTATAAGTGCTCTCTGTTTTCATATACAGTGTCAAAGGTTTTAATTTTAAAGTTCCACCTTGTAGCAGATGCTCTGGGAACCCTATTTTCAACCACTTTATCTAATATGGCAACTCTTTGTGGGAACTTGAAAAAATTGGTAATATCACTCAAATCGAAAGAAAATATAGAACGTTTGTATTTATGTTTGTTGGAGACATTATTAAATTCAATTGATGCGCATAACAATGAATATAATAGGCATATTTAAATTTATCTTTAATAAGTTTTTGTACATCACCATGTACTTTCATGACACTTGCTCCGTCATAACTTTGGGAAATTAACTGATCAACCTAACAATCATTTTTCCCAGACATAGCTTTTTGACATTGGTACAGTGTTGAGAAAGTGTTATTTCGTTATTATTCCACCAATTGAATATTGAGCAACCCAAAACTCGAACACATGATTTTGTCAATTTTTCAAATGAATCGCCCTGTATTTTATTTTAAAACGAAAATACACTTTATGTTCTTTCATTTTATTAAGCACCCTATAGCTAAAATCGTTCATTTCTGAGATATTTTCGGGATAATATAACTAGTGCTATGAGTATCATCGACTATTAATCATAACACATGCTATATTTGGTAAGAGAATATATTGAACGTTAATAGAAAATATATTTTATGTGACAGTCAACACGCGGCGATGAAATTATCACCGATTTAATAGCCTATTCTGCAAATTTGTTTTGTATTTTAACGAAAGTAATCAAAATGTACCATGTGACATGTGAATTATATTTTCAGTTTAATAACAGAAGAGATTTTTTAACAATCTCTATTATAACAAGTTAGCCATGAACAAATAACAGATAGATATTATGCAGTAATAATTAGTAGCTGGTCATTTAACAAATTTCTTTGAAATTGTGTAGTGTTTATTAATTTGTAAACACTTAAATACTGTTTAAAATGCACTTTCCGGTTGAGGAATTAACAGACATGATATGGGTACTGGGAGGATGTACGAAAATTGTTTATTAGCACAAAGAATTTACAAAGAGATATCCCATGAAGACAACCGAGAAAATAACGTTGGAACGGTTAATAGATCGTTTTAATCGTATGGGTTCAGTAGTTTATGAAAAAAGGAAAGGTCTCATAGTGAAACTAGGTGGTCTTTGAATGTTTGGAGATCATGTAAATAGACCACATTTTTCGATGGAACAGTGAATAGTCAGATTTATTTGGACTTTTAGAAAATCATTTACCATTACTGTTGCAAGCGTTCCTCTTAACATTTGTCAAAGAATGTGGTTGTTACGATGGAGCTCCGGTCACACACTAGATTAAATCATAATTATCTTAATACCCATTTTCCTGGAAAATAGGTGGAAGAGGAGGACCCATTGCATGGCCAGCTCGTTCACTAGAGTTAAGTAAAATTCTTCTTCAAGTGGTGTTATGTGAAAAACCGGTGTATCAAATACCTCCAACCACACAGGATGATATGAAGAATAGAATATGAGAAGCATTCCAGAGTATTATGTAGAAATGTTAAGAAATGTCAGTTGAGAATTTGAAGATTGACTGCAATGCTGTATTGATGTCTCCGGTGGACATTTTGAACATTTATTATGAAATTAATTAATTTTATAATAATTTTGTCTTAATAACCGATGTTTTCTGAATTTTTATAATAATTTGTCTCACTTTTATTTGTTCACGGCTAACTTGTTATAATAGAAATTTAAAGATCTCTTTCTGTTATTAAACTTGAAAATATCTCGAACTGTCAAGATTAGTATAGTGCTTTATAAATGAAAGAACAAAGTGTATTTTCAGTTTGTTAAAATAAAATAGCAGGGTATTCATTTGAAAATTGACAAAATCGAATGATTCGAGTTTTGGCCGCTCATTACATTCAATTGGTAGAAATAGCACTTTCGTAACACTGTACCAATGTCAAAGTTATGCCTGAAATATATATATTAGGTTGTTCTGTCTAGTGTATACAGGACCTTGAAATGAGAATCATTTTATGTACAATTGACCATAACTTTTGAAATACCCTGTATAACGTAATGAAACCCGATACTGGAAGTATGGGGAGATGAGATTAAAGTCTAAACTTTGAAATAATATTAGTGTCCCATTAAAAAAGTATGTTTGGTTCACCTGGTAATATGACACTGTAAATACGAAAATACTACTTTTGTAATGTGAAGTATTGAGGACGTTGCCTGCAATTTACTAATGTAAATAACTTGTTTGATATCTCCTTTAATAACGGATATATCGTACTTCGATGCACTAATGCCGCACCCTGTATACAGGGCGTTCAAACATATTATTACAGCAGGAAAGAATGGAAAAGATAGAAACGCAATCGACAACCACAAAGGTATAAAGGATCGAGAAGAATCCTGTAATAGTGCTATTCTATGATAAATTACCAGATACGAAGTCTGGAAAAGAACACTCATCTTCACAGATCTATCATTGTTACTTCCAAACTATCGTTGTGTTTACAGTATTTGCTTTATTAGAATATGACGTCACAACGTGTAACCTTGCCAGATGTTGGACAATTACACGTTCTTTGATGGAGTTTAAAAAGTCAGGGCCTCTTCCTGGTCTACTTTGGAGAAATGGATCAGCTTGCAAATCACATAATTCTAATTGAAAATTTGTCTTGATTTTGTATTTCAAGAAGAGGATTACTAAACAACTGCACACGTCTTTATATTTTCAAATTCTTTAAAACGCTGCTGAAATTCATTTTCAATATCTTCAATAGTTACTAAAATCTGGAAGAATCAAGTTGCTCCTTTTCTTTAAATTCGTCTGACACTTTGAAAAGTGGACCAAATTATTATTTTCAATTGAACTGAATAATTTCAGTTTGTTTTGAATCCATTTATGTGACTAATCCAACAAACCCAGTTTTTCACCCACCATTGCAGGGGCACCATCTGTCACTATTGCAGAATACTTAAAACTTCCAAATTTGTCAATCAATTCTTTACTGCTACAAATATATCTTTACCTTTTGTAGTGCCATGAAGGAACACAAATTTAATAACTCTTCTTTAGTTGAAAAATCATCTTGAGTCATACGTACAAATATTAATAATTGACTGATATCACTTGAATCCGTACTCTCATCAAGGCATAGTGAAAAATAGGAACAATTTTTAACCAACTCCCACAGTGATCTTTCTACTTGTCCACCCATATCGACTACTCTTCTTTGCATTGTTTGGTTTGAAAGAGGAACTGATCCAAATTTCTCTGCAATTTTTTTGATCTCCGAATGATCTTGCCATTTCAATGGCACATTTCTTCACTAAATTACCGTCAACAAAAGGTTGCTTTTGCAAGTTCAAGGGATACGATATAAGAACGCAGATATCTGTGTTTCTGAAAGTTTATTGAAAGCACCAGTTTGATGTTTTAACTTTTTTTTTAAATCCGAAATTAATACTAATCTTGATGCTTCTTCATACTTCTTATATTTTGCTTCATGCAACGACATGTAATGTCTTTTTATATTATATTCTTTGGGCACTGACACTATTTGCATGCATACTAAACATTGCAATTTTCTATTATTGTTTGTAATTAAATAATTGCTTTCCCAACTCTCTTGATAAGATCTGTTTTCAGAACCAATCGAACGTTTTCGTTTCGTTTTTTCCATCGTTTCACTTAAATTCTTAAATTGAATTTTTCAAAACGTATTTGAAGTAATATTACATTACCACATAATTTTAAAAAAAACTTGCACTCGTAATTAATCACAGTACTCAACGACTGTCTCAAGTTGCAGATAAAAAATACCACACGGCAACCGGAAACACGAGTAAACACGACTGCAGTACAATGTGAGGTGCCGAAAGATTGTGGGACGGTTTGAACTGTTTCACGGTTTTAATCATTTTTACGCGGGACGTACTAATGAGATCCGCGGGCCGCATGCGGGCCGCGTGTTGGAAGTCCTTGGTCTAGGGCATACAGGACGTTGAAATGAGAATAATTTTCATGTACAATTGACCATAACTTTTGAAATACCCTGTATAACGTAATGAAACCCTATATTGGAAGTATGGGGGAGATGAGATTAATCTAAATTTGAAATAATATATAGGGTGTCCCATTTAAAAAAAAAGTATGTTTGGTTGACCCTGATAATATGTAACACCCTGTAAATACGAAAATAATTTTATAATGTGAAGTTTGAAGTTGCCTATAATTTTTATAAATAACTTTTTTTGATATCTCCTTTAATAACGGATATATCATACTTCGATGCACTAATGCCGCACCCTGTATACAGGGCGTTCAAACACATTATTACAGCAGGAAAGAATGGAAAAAATGGATAGAAACGCAATACCCGATAACCACAAAGGTATAAAGGAATCGAGAAGAAGGATTTAGTTACCGAAAAATTGTAGTGGTGCAAATTTATGAAATTACCAGATACGAAAGTCTGGAAAAAAGAAAAACCATTTTACAGATCTATCATTTTATTTGCAGACGTACTAGTTTGTGTGTTACAGTATTTTGCTTTATTAGGCATTTTCAAGTGACGTCACAACGTGTAACCTTGCCAGATGTTGGACACGTTTAACACACGTTCTTATGGGATGTGATTGTTTTCTTACAATTTTATCGAAAATTGTAAGCATTGAAAATGTTTCTGTGACTTGCAGATGTGGATTGTATTGATACAATTCACAAGAAATACTTGAATGAAGTAAACAATTATCCTACATAATATTGAAAAGTTCGTGCGATTTTTAGGTTAGTTATCATCAAACTCGCCAAATTAAAGAATTACATTCAATGTAATTCTCTTTTAATTGAACCTTATATCAAAATAGCACCACAAGCAGTTATTACAAATCATCTTTTGATAGTGTTAATAAAATTCAGGTTTAAGTACAATCACTTAAAACCATTTTTTCTGGAAAAAAAACCAAACTTCACATGGGCTTCCAAATTTCTATTGCAGTGTCGTAAAGGTACGAATACGTGTTCATAAAACCTAACCCAACTATAACAAGCACTAATAACGTTCACTAATTAACTATGAAATATCTTAACACCATATACTAACACTACAATAAGTCAATTATCACGATTTTTTTCTGGAGAAAACACTCAAAAATCACAGCAAAATATGTAGGTTCCTATGAAACACTAACACAAGTTGTCCAAGATCAGCTGTTAGAGGCGGAGCTTGTGACGTCAGTGTGACGTACTTAAAAATGCCTAATTGCAAATTAAGCGATTACAGGCATAAATGATCTTTTTACATTTATTACAAATATGGTTTATAGTAAATTCAAACCTCAATAATGTTAGCAATATTGTACTTGATAATAGTACAAACAAACACACGTTCATAAATATGTATTATATGATTTATTATTATTATTGTGCTGCTGAATTATATTCTTTGATACCATCTCGGCCCTCGGGCTATCTTTGCGTGAAACACTCGGTTCGCTAATTCACATCATCAGTATGCAGTACAAATCTCCACTTGTCGTACTAAACGGGCGCAATCCACATTTTTCTACACGGCTTCTAAACTCTGGAATGATCTCCCTAGTTCCTGTTTTCCTCTCACTTATGATATGAGAAAATTTAAGGTAGCTGTTCATAGGCATCTATTGGCAATTCATTATCCCTCTATCCATCCTCCTAAGTGTTCCTGAGTGCTTAAGCCTGTTCAGGTCCACAATCATAAAAAAAAAATCCTTCAATATTTGTACTTCATTTTCATATCATTTCTTATAGTTAAAAAAGCTTCATAAGCATCTTATCACACTGGATGTAAATATTGTAAATTTTGAGTAATTTTTAATACTTACGTGAATCACATTATTTTCTCAAATAAGCTTAAATTTTGTATAAGTTGTAAGAATGAAGTATAATGTAGATCTTAAAAACAACCTTAAACCATTAGGATAGGCTAAATATTAATTAAAATATCTGTTATGTCTACTACTATCAGTAGTATTGAAGTGAATGTGTATGTAAAGCATTAATAAAATTGTCAAAATTGTAGGGCGACGCCCTGTCTCAACAACTCTGTTTAGAACAGTTGGAAAAGAAAAGGTGCTTTCGTCTTAATATTCACTTTCCTGAAACTCTAAAACTAAATAAAAGTTACTACAAAATACTATTAATTTTATAAATAATAATTGTAAAATGCTCATTTACATGACTTGAACAAAGTCAAATGTTTACCAGATTGCTTAAACTTGAAGTTATCAAAATCATTTTTTAAATCCATCAACGTAAAGTCGTAAATAAAAATCATCAAAAAAGTTATCTAAAATTGTATGTTGTTTAATTAGTACTTTTAAACAGCAATTTTTATTTATGTTGTGGTTAAAAATTTTAAGGTGTTTGCGAAACGTGGCATGCGTTTTTTTATACAAGGTGGTCCAGAATTATATACCGTAATTGCTAGAGCTGATAGTATAGTATAGGGGTGAAATGAAAACCATTTTTGTTTTAATATCTCCCAGACGCTTTTGAATTACGGGTTCATATTTTAGGGGTGAGTGTATGATATTAGGATAATTAAATTTATGTTAACAGTTATTCCATCATTTACGATTAAGGGATAGTTTTGGGTGGTATGTATGTGTTATTATGTCATTTTTTTTAATTTGCAATTATTTAAACAAAATTCTTGTTACACCTCAATAATTATTACCATTTTTGAGTAATTTAAAGTAAAAGTAAAAATGCATTTTTATGTAATCGTAATCCTTTAATAAGTAAAGTAGGCTTAGGAATAGAAGCTACTCTTATAAACGATACTTTAAAATCAAGTATTCTACGAAATCTAAATGACGTCTAATAACAATTGAACTGTTTTAATGACATTCGTAGCATATTCGAAAGTTAAATTTGTTAAACACGTTGTTTTTCTAAGGTTTTTCATATTTATGTCCTGAATATGGATATTATTCAAATTCTGAATTGACAGACATATTTTTGGTGTTGGGAGAATGTTCGAGAAACCCTGCTAAGATGTTATACAGAAAAGTTTCGGAATAGAAGTATCTCCAATGCCAAAACCTTTTTAAGTACTGAACGACGATTGAGAGAAACCTGTTGTCTTTGGAAAAGAAACACAGATGCTGGTCGTCATAGAGGAACAAGAACTGTTCGCGTTGAACAACAAATTCTAGACACGGTAATGAACCATCCCACAACAAGTACACGTAAGTTAAGATTAAGAATGAACATTTACCATCAAAGTGCTTTAAGACTCTGCATGAACAGCAGTTGCACTCATATCACTATCGGCAAGTACACGAATTGCTACCTGACAGCATGTTACTCCGATTGGATTTTTGTGAAGTAGTGCAAGACAAAATGCAAAATGACCAAAATTTTTTAAACAGCATTGTTTTTACGGACGAAGCCACATTCACAAGGCAAGGTATGTTTAATTCTAGAAATATGCATTTCTGGGCTGAGGAAAATACCAGGGCTACCATAGAAACTCATTTTCAACATATTTTTAAAATAAATGTGTGGGCATTAACTTTAGGAAATCGTTTTATAGGATACCACATTTTTCCTGGAAATTTAAATGGAAATATGATATTGTTGTAGAAGATATTCCACTGTACATACGAAAAAAGATGTTTTTTATGCACGATGGCGTTACACCACACTATAATAGAATTTGTAGAAGGTGGTTGCATAACCACTTCTCTAATAAATGGATTGGTCAATTAAATGGCTTCCTCAGAGTTGTGATCTGAATTCACTGGATTTTTTACTGTATGGAGTTATTTGAAATCAAAAGTGTATAACACTCCAATTAATACATTAAATGAATTGAGAGACAAAATCGAGCAAGAATTTACAAACTTACAAAACAATGCAGTGGTATTAAATGGAATAATATGTTCACTAACAAAAATAATTAGATTGTGTAGACAACAAAATAGAGGACATTTTGAACATTGCCCATAAAACATTATTCTGGTGACTAATTAAGATTTAAATGATTATTGTATGATTCTTTTGAAAGCTGTAACTTTTCTTTAAGTTTCATTAAAGTATCGTTGATAAGAGAAGCTTCTATTTCTAAGCCTACTTGACTCATTAAAGGACTTGGTTATGATTATATAAAAATGCACTTTTACTTTTACTTTAAATTACTCGAAAATGGTAATAATTATCAAAGTGTAACAAGAGTACCTTTTTTGTATAGAATAGTCTGGAGAATAATTTTTTAAAGAATTTTGTTTAAATAATTGCAAATTAAAAAAAATGACCTAATAACTCATTCGTACCACCCAAAACTATCCCTTAATCGTAAGTAATGGAATAACTGTTAACATAAATTTAATTATCCTAATGTCATACACTCACTCCTAAAATATGAACCCGTTATTCAAAAGCGTCTGGAGATATTTAAAAAAAATGGTTTTCATTTCACCCCTTTACAGGGTTGTATCTCCCTTATTATTAAGTTAAAGGAACGAAGTGTTATATTTAACGTACTATCAGCTCTAGCAATTACGGTATATAATTCTGGACCACCTTATATATAAAACTAACCTGACGTTATAAAAATAATTGTAAAACAATTACATGTGCAACTGATAAAAACAACCAAGTTAATATTGATATATAATATCATTAGAAGTTCATTTTAATCGGATATTGTTCGGTTTGTAATGAACGCTGGTCGCTTGGCAATTTGACAATGAGAATTAAACTGACAAATCATGACAGCACAACTTGATTGGTTTTGTCAGTTTTAATTCTTAGAGTCAAATTACTACCGTGGGTTTACAAATAAGAAAAATATCTAGACTAAAATTGAACCACAAGTGGTATCTGCTGAGACTTTCACAACACAAACAATTTTTGTGTTTCCTTTATAATGAATTTTACATATAAATATGATTAATGTGAATCATTATAAGCTATGTTTTCTAAAATGTCCACTTACGTGCATTTCAATGCAATTAATGTCACTGTAAATTGAAACGTTGTCATGGTGAAGGAAAACAATAAATATTCGGTTTATTCAAAAATAAATGTTTTCCTTCACAAATATCCGTTTATAAACAGCCAACGTGGTAAGCCTTAGAACAGTGTTACCATGGTGACGTGGAATTCTCATAAATAAAGAATATTTATCAATGAACAAGTTTCTCAGTCATTAATATACAAACTACTAAACAACATAAAATAATTATACAAATCTTAATAGCCATAATAAATATGTTCACATGGGCCTAAGTTTCACTTAATAAAAAAAACGCACTAAAATTTAAACCTGATTAACGAATTTATTTTTAAACATTTTATAAGCCTGGTGACCTCGACAGTGATATGGAATTGTATTCAAAAGCAAATTTAAAACATTACAGTCTGATTTAATTCGTTCAGAAGGGCATACGCAGCGCCCTTCTAGGCCTCTACTGGCCGTGGGAAACAATCTGAGTGAGTCACCATGCCGGAGTCAACGGTCTTATGTGTGAGTAGTCATTGGTTTTTTTAACAAGCATGTGAACTTTGTTTATTGAAAGTCATTTTACACCCTGTAATCAAACTGTCATTTGATATTTTATTATCAATATTATGCAACACTGTTTCGTTTATTAGACTCTCATTATCATTACCTAATTTCAAGCACCTTAAGATTCATTGACAGAACGAATTTCACGATGGTAAACCATTAATAATAGTTAGAGTATTTAGTAAAGTTTATTTCAAATTAATACATAGGCAGTTGTATGCATTTTGAATATTTGAAATGTGTTTTATAGTAAATTTTATTTAGGTTAACTAACATACAGGCGAGTGGTTTAAGCGACGTTTGCAATATCCTAGTGAAACAAGCTTTCTCACTTTTGAGATTTTATAATTAAGGTGGTTTAGTTAGTTAATCTGAGAGGACATCGGAGTGGCACTGATGAATTATCACTTTTAACCTGATTTAATTAAAATACTTAGCTTTTGGGTATTTTAATTTTCTATTTATATTTTGTATAAATCTGTACGTTTCGATAACAACTACAGTTATCATCCTCGGTGAATGGTAATATCTATAAGAATTGCTTGAGATGTTGAACAGATTTATGAAATATGAAAAAGATGAAAACGCAAACATAAGCCTGCTATTAGTATAACAGCTTGTAAAGCCAACTATGGAATCTAATTTTAGTAATGAATAACCTTAATAAATTAAATATTATTAAACGGTCTTGATGATAAATTAAAACACCCTCTAACCACCAAAGGCTACAGTGAAAACACAATAACAATTACAATTATTAACAAAGAACTATTTCTTTATTTGACTAGATCTTTAATTGGTATGTCAAGTTTCTATTTGTGAATGCTTTTATCAACTTCAAATTAAAGTTTTTCACAACTTTACGCTGACATCATAATTTGATTAAATTTTGTTAAATTTGCTCTTTGATTATGACATTTTCCACGGTTAGCCTTTGACCATAAGAGGCTGTTCTGATTTGTCATCTTCAAGGCAGTTTAATAATATTGAATTTATTAAGGATCTAGTTATTCTTTACTAAAATTAGTTATACGTTTATCAAACTTGTTATATTGATAGCGGGCTTGTGTTTACGTTTTCTTCTTTTTCATATTTCATAAATTTGTCCCCAAAGCTAAGCATTTGAATTATGTATAATAATGGTGAATTTTTTTCCAGATTTGACCAACTGTATTGGTGTTAATTGCATTTATGAATATACATAAAATTTTTGTTCATTTTGGAAAAAATTTGCTTTAATATTGTTGCATAATGTGAAGCGATGTAAATTCCTAGAATATAAAGCTTTATTTCTTATTATCAGTTAAGCTTACTTACAATTCATTATTTGTACAATTTACTTATAATGTATGTATGATTCATGATTTACTAAGGGGTTTATAGAATGTATTATTTAATTTCAAAAATACAATAATGTTTAATGTTAGGTGCCAGAAGCGTGCCAGTAGGTGATGTAAGTGCAAGAAAAGAATTACGTGAAAAATTGCAATGCAAAAGTTTCCGTTGGTATTTAGAAAATATATATCCAGAATCACAAATGCCTTTAGATTATTTCTATTTGGGAGATGTAAGTTTAAAGATTGCATCAAGGAATACCTCAATTTATTATATTTTTAGATAAGAAATGTAGAGACACAATCATGTTTAGATACTATGGGTAGAAAATCTGGTGAAAATCTCGGTATGACTTATTGTCATAATTTAGGTGGAAACCAAGTCTTCGCATATACCAAACGACAACAAATTATGTCTGACGACAACTGCTTAGATGCAAGTAATAAATATGGACCAGTTAAACTTGTTCGGTGCCATGGAATGGGTGGTAATCAAGCATGGGTATACGATGATGAGGTTAGTTCGTTATTATTATGACGTTATTATTTAACATTCTTTTGTAGGATAAAACAATCAAACATGTAAATACGGGTAGCTGTTTGCAAAAACCTGACCAAAGTGATATGAACTTACCTTTGTTACGTAGTTGTGATTTTAGTAAAAGTCAACAATGGATAATGAAAAGTGAATTTAAGTGGCAAGCAAATCGGGTAAATAATGATAGATAGGGTAATGATAATTTAAGGGAATATTATGTTGGCAACGTTAGTTATGATTTGTTAAACATATCTAATATAGTTT
The DNA here is from genome assembly GCA_036346205.1 of Vesta saturnalis. Lineage (NCBI taxonomy): Eukaryota > Metazoa > Arthropoda > Insecta > Coleoptera > Lampyridae > Vesta > Vesta saturnalis. The sequence goes on from JARFJB010001071.1 coordinate 705,037, forward strand.
TTATTTAAATTTAATTTTTGTACATTTAGAATAAGTACGGACTATTTACGATAGTTATGTTTGTTAAATATTCTGTTTATTTAATTACATGAGGTTTGAAAATTTTGGCACATTTTTGTTTTGTGGTACTATAAAAATTATTTAAACTAGTCATTTTGATAAATGTGCATATCTCATTTTTTTAAGGCTGTAATTTATTTTCAAATCCATTTCATCTAAAAGTTTAAATTAGTAAAAGTTGATGAAATTTGAACATCAGAGTAATTTGGTGCTATGCGAATTAGTCATTTCATTAGAATAACATGTTTTGTGGAATCTTGAAATTTTACAAGAGTAGTGAGTATAAGATTACCATTTGGGGTATTGAAAGCAAGAATTTTACCTTTAGGAGATCGAGATTTAATAATTTTTACAGAAGTTTTGTTGTTTAACCTTCATCAATTATTAATTATTTATACAATTTTCATTGTTGTTACTTTCTTGACAGCACCGGTAAAAAATGTTTTTGAAAATGAATTCTCTAAGCTGTTGACTTTTGTTTTCATTAAAATACACAAAATTCGGCAGAAATCTGACCACTCTATATTTTTATTAAAGCAAGATCTTTGATTGAACATTAGTAGTGTTGCATGGAAACTTTTTAACTGTGATTCATAGAAATGAGGAATGAAGTATTCTAGACTCTCATTTTGAAAATAATAGTTTTTATTATATGTCGAACTTTGGCTACCAGAAGAGAGACATACTGAGCGTATTGCAGATGACATTGTCTCCCCTCCTTTCATATTTCTGCAAAACGTTAGTACGTTAACTTGCACTAACTATTATTGTTTTACATTCCATATGCATTTATTGGTTAAAAAATTTTGCATGATCCTCAAGCTTTACTTATGCAAGGTACTATTAATGCATTGTATTTTATAATTTTATTTTACATTCTTCAATAATGGATTATCTTTGTTCAGAATAATTTATAAGCTCAATTAAAATTAGTAATTATTAATAATATTGAGTATGATTGATTTAATATTTAACTGCCATTCCAATTGATTATACAAAATCTCATCCTAACGTTGCCAACTGAAGTGTTTGTAACTGGTAGTTACACGATTGAGATTTCTTCCTAGTTATAAAAGACTTCAGACACATGTATTAAAAATATCATAAAATATTTACAAGTACTGCCACATGTACATATAGCTTTAGATGCAGCTCATAAATGGTTCAAAAATTTAACATCTTGTAAAATATCACTATTTATCTATTGTAGCATATCATAAAAAGGAGCAATGTGTGAATTCTCAAACTAGATTATTTTTTTATTATTCAAACGCAACTAGGAATTGTCTCAACTTTACAGGTACTTAAATAAATCTAGTATTGCTTGATATACGTATTTCATACTATCTAGTTGTGACATTCTGATTTTCACACATGAAAATTAAAATCGATCTAATTGTCAAATATTATATTGTACCTGCTAGACTTTTTTAAACCGTTTACAAAAGTTAAATTAGCAAAATTTTGAGCTTGTTAGTATTTTGTGATTATTAAGCAATTAGTAAATGGTTTTTTATTACGTATGTTATATTTATGTATTTATTTGTCATCCATTTAAATTTTTTGTTGTGATTGTTAAATAAGGTATAAATTTTCTAATTAAAGCAAATGAAGTTTATGTCTCTAAGTAAATGTTAACTAAGTTGTAATAGTTTATTACATCTTTTTATAGATGTTAATTATATTACTAAACATATCGACATCGAAAGTATTTCTGGCTCATTTAGTTTTATAATTTACTATTATGTATATTACGTAATAAGGTTTTTGTTATATAAAAAAATAACCATTGATTATTGTTAGTATAAGATTATCTATTTCGTTAGACATTTATATTTTTACTTTTTGTGAGATACCAAATTTTATAGGCTAGGTGGTGGTGCAATCCATAGCTTATATTCTAAATTCAAATTTAAATTGACAATATGTAACACTGATTGTTTGACTTTATAGAAATTTTCACATTACACATACCGTCACCAGTAATTTCAATGATTTTTAAACCAGTATAAATGAAATTTATTTAAATAAATATAATTCTTTAAAAATTACTTTTAAGAATTTAAATATCAAGGTATAACCTTCCCTTCTTTTTTTTTGTCACATTTTCCTCCATCAGGTCAATTTGGGGAAAAGATATAATGTTAATTTATTGGTACAGATTAAAAGGTTTGCAGATTCAGGTTATGTAGGTTGTGTGGTTATAGTGCTCCATTAAATGTTCAAAAATGGTGTTTACTTAGGCACAGCAGAAAGACGTATTCTATATATTTTCGCCAGAAAAGTTTACCACTACGTCATCATATACAATGATATGGTGTAATATGAAAAACAAGTCAAAATTATTTTCATTATAATAAATTCTGATTAGAAAATATATCCCGAGATGGCAGCATTTAAAGCTGCAGAATTCTGAAATACAATTATTTATTGTAATTTATTTTGTAAAAATTAGAGAACGTTGATTATCGTAATGATAACTGTCGAAAAACAATATCCTTGAAATCTAATAGGTGTTTGGTACATTGTTTTTGCAGCCTGCAGGTTATATAGGTTATAACACATTGCTGCCCTATTACAAATAATGTGATTTTCAACAAAATGTAAACATTTAATAATTGCAGGGGAATTATAAAAACAGGAGATTGGTTGTGTTGTAAGTTGCTGATAAACAATCATACAATTGATAATTTGAAAATTAAATTTATAGATTAAACAACTTATCGAGCTGCACTGTTTACACCTCACAAGGCTACTACGTTTCAAAATCATAAGTTTTTGTTGTTACCAATTCAGTAGCAATGATGGTCCATAATTAGATGGTAACATTATTATACAAAATGGATGTTAAGTGTCTAAATAAAATTGAACTATTATTCCTATGAAGATGACATTTAATGTGGAACATAAATTCTATGGAAAATGTGTGATTAACATCCTGAAAAGCATTTTACAAATATATTGTACTTACATAATTGAAATACATTATGAAATTTATTATAGAAATTTATTGCATTAAATATGTACTAACACACTTGTATTATACCTACTAATTGTAGGTTGTAGAAACATGGTTGTCAAAGTGTTAAACTTCTAATCGGATTCACTCTATATCCGTGCTTTCAGAATAGTTTCCGATGTTAATAATCAGTTTGTCAACTGTGATGTTCAACATTTCTTCCCGTTTATATCATTGATTTATTGTTTCTTCAGTATGAGGCACACAATTGGCCCATAATGATTTTAACTTGCCGACGATTAGGTAAATGATCTCTTTAATGTATTGTTTAAGAAATTTAATTCGCATTTCTGCAATGTAGTTTTTTTTCAATAAAGCTCTACAGGTGGAGTCTTTTTTGAATTTGAATCCTAGCGACTGGATTGCGCAATGAAGACTCTGTCACTTATTAATATGTGGTGTTACAGATTTCTGCATTTACACTTGCACACAGTGACATGTTTTTCTGTAAATAAAGTAATATGTCAAATGTGTGTAAAAGATTGTGATGTAGTATTACTCACTTTGTGCATACGTACTTGTATAACGTATTCCTTACGTCCATTTTGGATGTTTCAGGTAGATTGTAAGATTTTTTCTTGCGTGGTCGTTTTGTTAAAACAGGGTTAGATGCAGCTCGAGATTTTATATTTCTTACCGTCTTCTCAGATATATCTAAGGCGCTTGCCACACGTAATTTCATGATTGTAATGAATTAAGATATAAACACTTAATGTCATACTTACTTCTTGGACAGCAGATCAGGGGACCCTCATTTTCTTTAAAGTGTGTAATAAATGATGATTAAAAGAAGTAAATGTAGGAAATGAGGGAACACTCAAAGGATAAACAAACAACTGGAGGTTATGTAGTATTAGTCAAATGGGAATTAAATTCATATGCATATAAAACAAATTGATTTTGTATTACATTTGCTTATTCAATACCGTATGTCGATTTCGTTGAATGCACTACGAATGTTCACCATCGTTATTTAATTCACTATTTTATATGAGAAGACCGCATAAGCAAATAGGATAGGTAAATTCATAAATTAATGACGTAGCGGTAAACCTTTCTGACGAGGACAGTAGCTATCAAAGCTAATATTCAACATTTTGAAGATGATAAGTATTTAGAATCGCTAGGGCAAAATTATCCGAGAAAGTTATAGAGAAAATGGAGCAAAAGCTGGTAACAAAATGTTCTAATCTGGAAAAAAAAGTAGTGTGTAATAAATGATGATTAAAAGAAGTAAATGTAGGAAATGAGGGAACACTCAAAGGATAAAAAAATGGAGGTTATGTAGTATTAGTCAAATGGGAATTAAATTCATATGCATATAAATCAAATTAATTTTGCGTTTATAGGTTTACTCTTTCTATTACATTTGCTTATTCAATATCGTATGTTGGTTTCGTTAAATGCACTACGAATGTTCACCATCCTTATTTAATTCACTGTTTTATATGAGAAGACCGTATAAGCAAATTGGATAGCTAAATTCATAAATTAATGACGTAGCGGTAAACGTTTCTGGCGAGGACAGTAGCTATCTAAGCTAATATTCAACATTTTGAAGATGATAAGTATTTAGAATCGCTAGCGGCAAAATTGTCCGAGAAAGTTATAGAGAAAATGGAGCAAAAGCTGGTAACAAAATGTTCTAATCTGGAAAAAAAGTACCGTAATTTGGGGTTACTTAAGCCGCCGGGGTAACTAAGGTCATTGTGCAAACTAACTTTCCCACACTAGGATTGACAACCCTGTATTAAGTTGCTGAGACACTTATAACATCACCAAGCACAGTTTGTTTGAGTAATTTTAGTGATGTAAGCAATTGCTTTGTGATTTTTAAAGGTAAGTGCATATTAATATTAATACTTGAGCTAATTTGAACATATATTTAAACATGTTCGTTACTTTGGTTACCAACAATGTAGCTTTGATTTTTGTTCATTACAAACAATATTTAACATAACCACAATTGATCCTGTTATTGGTCTTTCACTTCTTAAGTTATATTTTCTAGCGGTTTTTTTATTTGTTTTTTATTTCCCGGTGTGTCATGTACGGGGTAACAAAAACCACCAAAAAATTAGTGGCTTTTGTTACCCCGTACTAAAACCATTATATTATACTATATGAAATTCTAATACCTTTTGTTATCTTTTTTAGTTTGAAATATGTCTAGAAATTACAAGATGCCTATTGGAGCAAGGAAGTATAAAGATTATAGTGAAGATAAACATGCCCCATCCTATACTGTCGGCCGCCTGCGTGATGAAATTCAAGATGCCGCCCTTTCCCCATACTAAATGATTAAAATAACAAGTTTTCATTTTTTAATGTAATCATAATAAAAAAAATAAAAATAAAAATAAAATATTTACAATTCTTAAATTTTAAAATAGGAAAGTAAAACTGAATGCTACACATTATTTTTTACTACAATGCACCCATTATACTAAATATTCTTAAACAACTGAAAATGAAAAGGCACATTATACATAATTATTGTATGCTAAAATGCTATACAGGTAGTAAATATTCTATTTTCTCTAAATCTAGTTGAAGATAACCATGTTAAAATAAAAAAATATAATTAAGACAATAAACAATATTAAAGTAAAAATGCTGTTTTACGAGCTTTCGCGGTTGCAAAAGTACGTATGGCATCTTTGATATTCAGATTGTCTGATATTTCTTTTTCAATAGATATTGTGGCAAGATCAGTCAAACGTGATTGTGCCATACTCGATCTTAGAAAATTTTTTATTATTTTCAATTTAGAAAACGATCTTTCCCCAGATGCTACAGAAACAGGAAGCGTCAGTAATATGCGTAAAACAACAGCGGTGTTGGAAAATGAATGTAGCAAATTATTTTCATAGATATAGCAGAGCAATTGCAACGGTTCCATTTTTGAATGTATGTGAATTTTTAAGGATATTAATTCATCACTTAATTCAAGAGGATCAATATCAGCTTCATTTCTACTAACGTCCTGAAGTTTAAAATGTAAGTCTTTGCAAAGATTTCTAATTGTAATGTCATCCGCATCATAAAAAGTATACACTATATTAAAAACGTCGCAGTGTTCGTGTAACAAAGTAAATCGTTCGTTAAGAGAAGCAATTGTCTGGTCAATTAGATTAAAATAAAAATTAATTTTGAAATTAGTTTTTGGATCTTTAATACCTTCATCAGATGCTTCATAATCAAACTGCTTCTTTTTGACACGATAACGTACTGTAGTTGGATCCGGAAATTCTGGATTGACAATTTCCATGTCCTCGAATGCTAATTGTTTAGCGGATATTACGCACTCTTCAAAACTATCGTCATTTCTTTTTTCATTAAAGTAAACAAGCAGGTTATTTAAACAATCTACGGAGTTCTTAACATTTAAATTTGGATTTTGTAACATTTTGCTAACCGAGTTTATTTTTTGCAGGATATCGTGCCAAACTACTATGGACATTATAAATTTAAGCGATTTTATTTTTTTAGATAATGATTGGGCAATTTGCTTGGTATCCATATTCCTACTTTTATCTTCAACAAGTTCTACTAAGCTATCGTAAATTTCACCTAACTGATACCATAAAGGTTGTATGGCTTTAATCCTACTTTCCCATCTTGTGACACTTACAGATTTGAGAGTGAACTGCGATATATTTTTTTTAAGAATATTCCATCTGTACGGGGATGAAGAAAACAAAACATATAATTCTTGTACAATATTAAAAAATTCAGTAATTTCCAGCGTAACCTTAGCAGCATCATTTACCAGAAGGTTTAAAGTGTGGGCAGCACAAGGAATAAACACTACCCTTGGGTTTAAATTCAAAATTCTTTGTTGTAGACCTATATTTTTGCCACGCATATTAGATCCATTATCATAACCCTGCCCCCTCATATTAAAAATACTAATATCTAAATCCTTTAAAGTATTTATGACTAAATTATAAAAACCCTCGCCTGTTGTAGCATCAATAGGATGAAAACCTAAGAAGTGTTCTCTAATTTTTATTTTGTCGTCTTGTGTTGCTACAAAACGAATAATGAAAGTTACCTGTTCAGTATGGCTTACATCTGATGTAGAATCTAAAATAATACTGTAATATTTTGCATTTTTACATCTACAATTTTTCTTTTATTTTATTAGCTAAAATAGAAATCATTTCGTTTTGAAATTTGTAACCTAAATAATAAGGCATGTTTTTTTGTGATTTTTTGTGCTCAGAAATAACGGGGTCAAATTTTGACACCATTTCGACAGCTTTTAGAAAATTTCCATTATTATTTTCGAACAATTTCGTGCTAGTTCCCTGAAACGCTAAACATTGACCAGCTAAATATTGAATGATTGCTGTAAGTCGTTCAAGTACACTGACCCAATAGTTGGTATGCATTTCGTAAAGAAGTTGTTATTTTTTATCAATTGTTGTGAAAGTTTTTAACCTTTTATCCAGATCAACCCATTTTTTATAATTCTCTATATGTGTTACACTTCGTTCATGCCTGGTTAAGTTAACAGATAGATGCTTCCAATCTGAATAACCGCCAGCGGTCAATTTCATGTTCATACTACCAAACAGTTTACAACAAAAACAAAATACACAATTCAAGGTAATAGAATATACAAGCCATAACCTAGCAATTGCTTCCCCATTTGATAACACCCTTCTATAATAACTGATGGAAAATTTACCTGCGTCGCTTGAAGGAAAATTAAAATTACAAACTTGTACAGGTCCCTGTTTCACAATAAGATCTATGACGTTGTTTGTAAGAACAGAGGGCCACAATGCGGGATCACTTAAGTTCGTTGCCAGTAAATCAGTAGAACAGTGCTCTTCCAAAGGTGTGGAACGATTATCATCCTCACAAAGCACTTCCGCTAAATTTTTTTGTGAAATCTCTGTCCGACTTGGTCCATCTTCGTTCAATAATGGTGTAAGCGATCTGACTTCTGGATTTTGTAATACTGGCACCTCTGTCCAGCTGCCACTAGTAGACCTTTCTTCTTCAGCAAAAGAAAGTTTCAAATATTTTTCCAGTGCACCAGATAATTGTTTCTTATCATCTTCCTTTTTTAGTTTCCTTTTCCTGTATTGGGCACCTGAAAGTCGTTTAGTTTTCCTACTTGGATCGGCCATCTACAACGTGATTAATTTTTTAATAAATTAAAGAATATAAAACTTACTACTTACGCTGTCTGGCTTCCGATATCGCTGGTTAGTATAAACAGTAAACACTGAACAGATGAAGAGAAGTAGCGATTCAAATTATTTAAATTATACGTCACTCATTCAGTATGTTTTTTCAGAATTGAACTGATAAGTTCTTCATACTGCAATTCATGTCTCGTGAAGTCATAAGTATTTTTAGTGAGCTAATTTATTAAAACGTAATGTTTAGATCTAAACAGGTCCAGAGTAGATTTAAAGACCAGTAGGGGGTTGTGTTTATCTATGGACAAGACCCAAATTATGCTTGACTACAATCTGCTGTCTTAGACACCCTGTCTAGACTTGATCTAGACCGATTCACCGACGCGAAGGGCTGACGACGCCACCTTTGTGCCTTCAATTCAATGAACCTGTGCTATTGTTCAAAAGACTAACCGTGAAGTACAGGTGTTGCATTAAATTTATTTACCATTTAAATCACCGCACCGGCAATAATTGAATATAATTAATCAGAAAATAGCATTTGGCCGCCCTAAGATTTGGCCGCCTGCGTGTTTAACACGCAATTCCCTTATGGTAGGGCGGGCCCTGAAGATAAATTAAAAGCTGCAGTTGAAGATGTGAGAAATGGTGTACCGTTACGGCAAGCTGCCGAAAAGTTTGGGATAAGTAGGTGTGCTCTTACCGCTGCAATAAAAGGAAAGAAAAACCAAGTTGGTAGGCCATGTGTTTTAAGTGCTGAAGAAGAAAGAAAGTCGGTGGAGTGCGTCATCATGGCTGGGGATTGGGGGTTCCCCTTGATATCCTTGGATATAAGACTTCACTATTCGACTCCATATCCATATCTTGGAGGTTGATAATAAAGGGATCGTTGTGGTCGAACCGAACTCAGATTCAAAAATAACATGCCTGGTCCCCATTTCATTGAGTCCTTTCTTAAAAGAAACAGTGATGATTTTATCTAAAAAACTGTGTCAAAATATAAAAGAGGAGTTGAGCAGCTGTAAACGCAGAAACTGTAAACAGTTATTTCAATGAGCTTGCAGAGACATTGAAGAGTGTCGAACCATCAATGATAGTAAATTATGATGAAACAAATATGACGGACGACCCAGGCCGTAAGAACGCAATTGTAAGAAAAGGAATATCCTGAATGTGTAATAACCTTCTCAAAGTTAATCATATTCGTAATGTTTGCTGGAACTGCCAGTGGGACCCTACTTCCCCCTTATATAACATATAAGGGTACCAATCTTTACGATACTTGGACCGAAAATGGCCCTAAGGGGGCAGTCTAGAATAGATCGAGAAGTGGGTGGTTTGCCCTTAAAATTTTCGAGAATTGGTTTCAAAAGATTGCATTGCCATATTTTAGTAAGTTTGACAAAGAAGTTCCTAAAGTTGTGATAGGTGATAACCTGCCAAGTCACATATCATCTTTCATTATTAAAGTTTGTAAGAATCACAACGTCAGGTTCGTCCTGCTGTCTGCTAACAGTACCGACTACACCCAACCTTTAGATGTTCTTAAAGACAGATTTCTTAGACTTTTAAAAAAATATTTAGATGAATTAGGCGATGAAATCATAACCAAAAACTTGAAGAGTGGCTTCAAAGCAGCTGGTATTGTGCCTTTGGATCGGAAGACAGTATTGAAGAGGCTTCCTAATGGTTGTCAAAACTCTGAAACTGAAGATCTTGATTCAAGCACAAACTGGGTTACATCATTTCAAAACTATCTCGAAGAAGTAGAAAAAAGAGACTGAGTCAGTGAGAACAATTAAGAAAATGAAATTTAGTGTTCCGGCAGGGAAAGATATTGAGGGACTTAGAACTTTGAAAACAGAAGCCTGTGATGTTCACCCTCAAACGAGCACTTCGAAAGAGCTTGAAGAGAGAGCACAAAGAAACTCTAAACAGATCACTTTAAAAAGTAATAGGAAAAATCAATCACTTTTAAGTGACGATGACGACGGCGAATTTTCGCTCTAGATTCCGACTCGGACCTAATTTAAATGATTTCACTGATGATGACTTCGAATCAATGCTGCTTCTGAACAAAAGGCCAATAAGCCACAAAAAACGACGTTTCAAATAGAAGATCTGAAACCTGATGCGTTTGTTATTGTTGAGCTATTATTCAATGAAAACAGCAAGAAATCAACGAAAAAACAGTTCTACGCTGTTATACTTAATACTGATTATAAGAAAGAAAAAGTGAATGTGAAATTTTTCCGGAAATGTTCAAAAGCAATTGAAAATAACTATGTTTTTCCATACGTAGATGAAGAGATGGATGTGAGTATTTCAGACATTGTTACAACTGTATGGTCTATTAAAATCACTTGAGGACGACACACTTTTCCATTCAATCTTGGCAACTGAATTGTAATCCAAATAAATCACAAATGTATTTTTATGTGTTTTCACTGATTATATAACATTAAGTTATCCCTGTGTATGGATTTTGTTACCCCATCACATCTTAATTTGAGCCAAATATTAATTTTATATCTCTGGCTTTAGTTACCCCAAGTGAAGGGGGAGCTTAAGCCACCATATTTTAATTGTTTTCTGTTTAATATATATTTTTTTAGAAACACTTTTTTGTGTAAACTAACGGTGTAGCTGGAGACCCATGTTTTACACTAAGTAGGTAACCTCTATATCGAATGGTTTTAGATCAGTGTAGGTTTGAAAATTAAAAGTGGCCTAAGTAACCCCAAATTACGGTAGCATGATTAACGGAAGAAAATGAGGAGTTAATTAACACCGTCGAAAATCTGGCACTGTATTCTCGAAGAAATAGTGTCAAGAGTATTTGGTATCAAGGAGGTCAAGGGAGAAAAAATGAAGATGTGAAAAAGTTAATCCTTGAATTGTTCAATAACCAGTTAGGAGTAGCAAATGTAGCTATTATCTACAATTTAGAATTGATTTGTGTTATTAAGATTTTTTGTTGTTAATCGTTTTCGAATTTGTAATCATGATCACCGCACTCCTCAAAAAGCATGATTACTTTGTGTAATCGCGATTACTTTATGCATCTAAATCACGATTACTTTGTGTAAGCGCGATTACTTTGAGTAATCACAATTACGTTATGTAAACATGATTACTTTGGGATAAGAAATGTTTTTATCGAGGTTTTTAATCACTCCAGCGGCGTGGAGGTAGGGCGAGATTGCGACACACACGGTTCTGTTTGTGTCTTTGGTTTGTTTACTATAATATAAATGATCAGATCAGACCATGACCATACAAGTTTATCTTCAAAAACTCAGAAATTAGTACGTAGTGCAGTGCGGATAGCGGATGTACAGATTACAGAACCAGACATAGCAAGTTGCGTGAGTAGGGTCAGTGTTAGACAGAGAAAGTATTCGGAAAAAAAATGCAAACGTTAAACACTGCTTGCAGAGTACGAATTTCGTGCGCATCTCGTGGGAGTTATTTTTAAATGGTCCTGACTCGTTCTGTGATCTGTCTGTAATATGTTAAAGAGGCTAAATTGTTATATGAAGAAACTTTATCTCAAAGGTGACCAGTATGACATCAAGACTTAGCGCAAGTATCCTGGTGAGTTAGAATTAGATGAAAACATAATATTCTCCAAGTACCCAATAAAGTAATCGTTTTTGTAATCGATTACAAATGTAATTTGAAATCGATTACAATTTTGAAGAGTAACCAGTGTAAAGATCGAGCGTCCTTTACGTATGTTTTTTAGAATAAATTATTCGCGGACCACCCTATATTTCAAATTACAAAAGATTACGGGATATTGCACCACAAATAATTCATTAATCACCGCTGACGTGTATTTCTCAAAACCAGTAAGTTTTTGCACGTCAGAGCAATTTAAACCAATCCAATAACGGCATCCCTCGCACGGTAGCCACGTAGCCGCCCACAGATGCACCTTTATAAACCCGCGACGCGCTGATCTAAGGATCGATTCGTCTGATCTCCCCTGCTGATCGTTTAGAGAAGAACATAGTCGTGAAATACCTGCTCGATCGTGACCGAGACCGTCACGCCGTTCCTGATATCCAGTAGCCGCCATTACTGTTTGCTTCTTGTAATCACCGACCTGCTGATCGCTGCCGAGGAGTCCATCGCGACCGTGTGATAACGCGCACCACCTCGCGCCGGGCGACCTAAAGTTTGTTACCGAACTGCCATTAAAAGACACGTAAGTTGTAGAGTTATAAAATCTAACAATTTACAACAAATCACTACAGAAAGTAAATAACGACGGGCTTAGTCTCCAGGTCTTATAACTTTAACATTACACATACAGAAAGAGTGTCACGCAGGGTAGATCCCGACGTCACTCGCAAACACCTGAGGGTGAAGGTTTGATACAGGGCTGTAAAGACTAACGACCTTTTTCTTAGTCAAACAGGTTAGATAGGCTGCTGCCTACCGTCTACTGTTGGCGCTAAGGCCCCCGCTTATAATAAATCTCAACACACGGTGTCTTTAATCGCAGAAAGTACACAAGAGACCTGTTGCATAAATTTGTATTCAGAATAACCATCGCGAAATACCTAGTGCAAAACTGTTCTTAAATAAATTAAGAATATACGCCGGAAATTAAAACATTAGATAATCCGTAAATTATCCAAAGTTTACCTGTAGTTAATAATATAAATACGACCTGGTGTATCTTACTAGTTACCTTAGTAAAAAGTAAATTCATTTTAGTGTAACGAGTATTTCGTTTACTTTATAATTTGTATATAATTCAATTTAGTTACGCCGTTAGGACATAATCCAGTTGTTTAGATCTTCTAAACGCTTTTTGAGAACAAAACGCGTTCTCAAACCGGTTATAAAATATGATTATAGTCCAGAGATCTCGCCGTTGTTTACGCGAATCTGCTGCGTATCTTTCTTCGTTGGAGTACGACATACCAGCTTCAGCGCTCCAGAGATACTGAAGAGTAGAAATATACCATGCGCATATGCAGAGACCAGTATTGATTTTCCCCGTGACCTAGAAACAACTCGAGTACATTGCGCTGGTGCTTCCGACCCATATCTGCTAAGGCTACCGTATACGCTTCTGTAAGACAGGACCGTAATTTAAATATTAAGAATACACTCAATTTAAAACGCGAGTGGAAAAAACTAGGTAGGGAATAAATTAAGACATTATAAATATTTGTTCACAGAAATAACTTCGCACCCAATAACGAAGGCTGACCGTTTCCACCGGAGAATGAGAGGAAGGATCCCTAAGGACCCATTACGTTTAGTTTGTTATTAATATTCAATCAATATATATATAACAATTATCACTTATTTTGATAAATAGCGTGGTATTTTGTATTATTAACTGAATTTTTTAGTAGGCTTTGAATTCGTAATCTTCTATTGTTTTTTTTTGTGGCTAATATAGAAAACCATCATTATGTAATTATATGTCATTGAAGAAGATACAAATTTCGGCAAAATAGTTTATTTTATTTCCAGAATTGTTGATTTGAAACTCATATAAATATTGGATGTATTTATTTATAAATTTAGAGACAAACAAAAATAAGAAGAATTAAAATTTTATAAATATTGCTCAATTTGCTGACCATTATGGTCAAGACAAATCCTACATCTCCGAAGAATTTCTTGAATGGATCTTAATAAAAATAGGGGTCTTAAACGTAGTTCTTCAAAGGCTTCTCTTGTAGCATTCATCAAAGCTTCTTGAGTTTCATACCTGTCTTTGATGAATTTTATTTTTAAGGTAGCCCCACAAAAAAAAATCTAAAATTGATAGGTCTGGGGACCTTGCTGGCCAATTAACTGGTCCATTGTTACCAATCCAATGGTTTTGAAACATTGTATTGAGGTAATCTCTTACTAGTCTTGCATTGTGGCAAGGTGCCCCGTCTTGCTGAAAATAAACCTCTCTTAGCTGGGCTAACGGAATATCATCAAACAATTCTGGAAGGCAAATGTCCAAAATTTCCAAATATCGTTGATGGTTCAAATTGCCTTCAAACATGTAAAATGTTAATCTGCCTCCTAAAATGAAAAAGGACACATTGAACCCAAACCTGCCTTGCTGCTGACGGATCACGGTAACATGCCGATTTTCGTTAGACCAGAAACGATTCGTTGCACGATTGTAAATTCCGGCGGAGCTTATATGGCTTTCATCCGACCATATAACTAAACGACCAAAATTACCATTTTCTTCGCTTTTCTGAATATACCATCTACAGAAATCGATATGCAATTGAGCATCACCCGGATGCAAGTGGTGGATGACTTGAGGTATATATGGTTTATAATGGTATTTTTTAAATATTTTTGATACTTTCGTTTTTGAAATGCCCACCGATTCTTCTATTTTTCTGCAAGACGTATAATTTTCGTTAACAGTGACCTCTGCAAGGACATTTATTTCATTATTTTCTTCGTTTTCTTTTCTATATGTTTTGGCGCGTGGCCTTTCAAACGATCCGTGATTTTCCAAATTTTGTTTTAACCTAATGAATGTTTTTTTACACGGTTGCCTTCTTTCCGGAAATCTATAATATTCACATTTTATTTAACTCAAATGATGACTAACATTCCAGTAAATATAAATACCTTTCAAAATATATTTCCTTCGGTTGCTCTGCATTAAAATTTGTTTGGTAATAAACCCCAATCATATCTAATTTCTCATAGTTCTCGTACCCTACATTATTCGCCATGGTTTGAAACTTTGTAAAAATTCAAAATAACGAAAAGAATATTGAAAACTTTACTAACAATAAGGAAGTTGCCATGGTAAAACAATTGCAGTACCAAAGGCCACTAACAAATCCAGTTAATAATTTGAAATACTGCGCTATTTGTATAAAAAAATGATGAATGCTATACATATTTGAAATGCTTAGAACAAGGAAAATTTAATTATGAGAAAATAGACAGGGTGTCCCATTTAAAAAATGAAGTTGATCCCGATAACTTTTGACCTGACCCCGTATACTCATTCTGAAAACAGCACTGCATTCTACGGAAAAAATTATATAAAGAACACTTTTCACTTTTTCTATAAGTTATCGTATAGCTGAGATACGGGGCTGTCTCAAATGCAACTTTTCAAAACGCCCTGTATCTCAAAAATGAGAAGAGCTAGAGTAATTCTGTTTGTGTCATCTTTCGTTTCACAAAAAAGTAGCCAACGTTCGCGAAAACCGCATCTCTGTATCTTTGCTAATAACTGAGATACCCTGCGAGGACAACCAAAATGGGACAACCTGTACAGTAGAATCACTAATAATTAACGTCGATAATGATTCGTCCTTTCTAACGTACAATTCAGTTGATAGGTGGTACACAGCCAAATAGGTACACAGTATTTTAAAAGAAGTTACGTTGCGAGCAAATGGAAATTTCAGAATGTTGAATGTTTAAGTTTAAATTTTCCTTTTTTGTTGATTGTATTCTTAATTATGACCAAGAAGTTATTATATTCGATTTAGTGCTAATTTTAGCTACTTTAGGATAAAAAGAATTACTAATGTTAATTTAAAGATGCAAAGGTTATAAACTATGTAAAAATACTGTTTAGAAGTTCCTAAAATTGTACCATATTTGCTTTAAATAATTTAAAAGTTCTCTTCTGTGACTTCTGACTAATCGAATTGATTGAAATGTAAGCACTGTATTATTTTAGAGTGTTACAACTGCCCGCCATCACTGTTACAACCGGCCCTACCCTGGGGTCAGTTGTAACACTCGTACCGAGTCTCCCCTACACGATTTTGCATGATCAGTAATATTTCACTCAACAGTTTAACGTACAGAAACTTTGCTGTCGTTGGCTTACACAGAATTTGATTACAACCATTAAATATTTGTCTTTTGTTATAAATAAATCAATTTAAATCTCGTATATTTATTTTGCCCCACATTTTACTTCTTCAATCCCCCAAATAAATTACATGATTTTTAAATTTCCCCCCATTTATTAATTTGTAACGTGTGAAACTGGTCACTGTATACATTGGTCCAATTTAGTGAGGCGGAGTATAAAATGTTAATTGGCAACATTTAAAATTCTGAATGCAATTGTTAAAGTCAAACAATGAGGACAAAATGTTATGTGTCAAAATGTGTAAATTGGTACTTTCATAAATATTCCAATAACGATTGTTAATACTAACATAGAGGTTATAGTATGTTATATATAGAGCGACCAAAGTGCAGCATTTAATCCCGCGAGTGGGGTTTGTTGCCTGGAGGGCGAAGCCCGAGGGCAACGACCACTCAAGGGATTTAGGCACTTTGGTCCCTAAGTATATACGCTATTTTTTGCACTTCCAAAGTATTTATTTTTTATGTACAATAATTCCAAATTTGTTCGTGTCAATGTGACAAATTTGTATAAAATTATCTAGAAATTTTGCTATTTGAAAAAAAAAACAGTCGGTTAGCATGAGAATTAGTAAACAGCGGTAACCATATTTGAAAAAAATTTTACAAAAGGGTAATAAATATGTACGACGAATTTGATCTAGAAAAAGCCGCTGAAGAGGCTTTAGAACACTCACTGCCTTCCAAATCTAGTAAAATTTACGATAAAGAGTGCGATATATTTTTAAAGTGGTGCTGTGAAAAGAAAATTACAGATTTTAACGAAGATGCTTTGCTGGTATTTTTTAATGAAAAGGTAAACAAATTTGCTGCTACTACATTGTGGGCCCAGTATTCAATGTTAAAAACTATGCTTAACGTTAAACATAATGTTGACGTAAATTCCACAAATTGACAACGCTTCTGAAAAGGAAAAAATTTGGTCACAAAGCGAAGAAGTCAAAGGTACTAACTATAGAACAGATTGATACGTTTCTAAAGGAAGCTTCAGATGACACATTTATTTTAATGACAAAAGTGAGTATATCCAAAAATTATTGTACCTACTTTTAAAAACGATTTTTTTGTAGGTAGCACTCATATTTGGTGTGGCAGGGGCTTGTAGAAGACTTAAATTAGTCGAATTGTCAAGTAATAATGTGGCTGATTTGGGCAACAGACTTCTTGTTAGCATTAGAGCTACCAAAAATGGAACAGAGAAAAACTTCGTTGTAAAACATTCAGATAAAACCATCATTAGTTATACAAAAATCTGCAAGAAATATATGTCATTGAGAAAAGCTGAAACTCCCCATTCAAGATTTTTTGTTCGTTACGTTAACAAGCAGTGTACAGTGCAACCTGTAGGAAAGAATATATTTGGAAAATTGCCCCAGAAAGTTGCAACATTCTTAAACCTACCAGATGCGTTGTCATATACAGGACATCATTGGAGGCGATCTTCTGCATCTCTACTAGCTGATTCACGTGCGACTGTTGACTTTTAAAAAGACATGGGGTATGGAAGTCTGCAACTGTTGCAGAAGGGTATGTGGAAAACTCCTTGAATAATAAGAACCTTATCGCCGAAGAATTTTTGGAGGTAGAAGTGATCAAAAAACATCAGCTACTCACTCCCAGGACCCTCGTGCCAATCTGAACGGCCCACAGGCACTGATTCATTTGGAAATGCGTTCAATTGTAATAATATTAGTGTTTCGTAAAAAAATTAATAAAAAACATTTGAAGTTTGACATCAGTCAATAAACTCTCTAGGGGGTTCGGTCCATATTTAATCCCTAGGGAATAAATGACCCACTTTAGTCCCTGTAGACCCTGTAGACAGAGACTAAAGTATCTATTTTAGTCTCGGAAGTGCAAAAATAATATTACGTATTAAAATGTTTAATTGGTACTGGAGGAAAGCGTAAATTCTAAATAACGATTGTTAACATTAAGGTTAATAATGTTATTACATATTTAATCTACGCCAGTGTCATTATGACATATTTATCATCTTCATTTGGGTGTCATTATGGCCTTCATAATAGCACCCAGTGGCATTATGAACTCATAATAACACGCAAATTTTAAAATAAAAAACAGGCAAAAAGAAAGTTAGTTACAACTTTTACTTCATTATAAAATCTTTACCAACATTTATTTATTGTAAACATTAATTATAGTCTGTACAATTTGTTAAATTCAGTCTATCAGTGCGTGAAACTCATGTAAAGCACAAAATTGAACGCAAATAATGACGTTGTCAACGTAAAAATTGCAACAATCGACAAGCGCGGGTACTATAACATCGCTTAATATGGGCACTTAATAATTTTGAATTTTTATTTACAAAAACGTTTCTGATATTGTAAACAAATCGAATCTATGCAAAGAAAATCTATTTGGACTGGCGTAGATTAAATTTTGAATGATACACGTTCGATATGAACTTCGTAATGAAACTTGTGTAAATAAACCACTCCGCTAACGCCTCGTGGTTTAACTTTACACGCGTTTCATTGTGACGTTCATATCGAACTAGTATCATTAATAACTATAAATGTTTATGTTGATACTTTCATAAGTAGGTATTACTTTGGAAACATTTGAATGTCAAAAAGACATCAATTTGCAATATTTGAAAAAATATAAATTTGCTACATTTAAAATTCTGAATGACAATTGTTAAAGTCAAACATTATAATAATGTTATGCATTGAAATGTTTAAGTTGGTACTTTAATAAATATTACTTTGGTAACATTGTATGTCAAAAAGACAAGTTACAATATTTGAATAAAGAGCAAATGATATGGATATGACCGTATTACTTCTCATAGAGAAAAATAAGAATATAAGTACCAGAAATGTGCAATACGCCGTTGGAATCAACCACAGTAGTCTCGTCAATTAAAAGAATTCTATTACTATTCAAATACCTACGAAAAATACCAAGAACTGCTTCAAGGTGATGAAAACCGTCGATCAAATTTTTGTTGTATTATATTGGAAACGTACAATAATAATAGGGACTTTTTACACAATATTTCATTTTCGGATGAATGCTGGTTCATACTCTATAACAAGCCAAATGTTCAAAATTGTAGGTATTCATATAAGAAAACGAAAATCGTTCAAATTTTTGGACATCGAATTATTGAACCTTTTTTAATCAAAATTTAATAGGTTATGCAATCGACTTTTCAAATCGACTTATTAACTCATTTTATAATATTTGGCCAAGTTTCGCCAATATCAGCCATGATGTCTGTCGTGTGCGTGGGTGTGTCTGAGTGTGTGACTGTGGTGTGTGCGCGTGCGTGTGTGGGTGGTGCGTGCGTGCGTGTGTTATATATGGCGCTATAAAAGCAGAAACTGTGGAAATAGGCCGATCAACTCAACTATTATGAAACCACATTTACAAAACACTTATAATACAGAATAAATTGTTGATTCCTAATCATGTAACAATTTTGTTTAATTTTGAACAGGTGATCAAAGAATCAGCTAGTGCATTGTGCAAATTATTTGATAGTCTCAAAAAACGTTAGGGCCCTTGAACAGATTGGTCAACCCGTAAAGGAATGGGACACTGCTTTTATATTCAACCAAACTTTATTCAAATACATTGTGCGAGTGGGAAAATTACAAAACCGATATTGATGCACAACTTTTGAACATTTCAAAACCTTCTTAAAATGTCGCCCAGATTTATTAGAAATTATTGCCCAAACAAATAATACCATGAAAAAAAGCTCAAATCCGGGTACGCGCACTTTATTTTTGGCAGACAACTATCAAGGCGTGGCTAGATGTGGTTTCTGTAGGAAGGAACCTTATATACAAAATTGTAGCGAATTTTTGAAACTTGATGCAAGCGGGCGGATGAAAAAATCGGGAAATTTAAAATTGTTCATGAATTGTCTAAAAAGAGGACACGACAGTAAGGTGTGTCATTGTGGTGTATGCACAAAGTGTAATAAAAAGCACCATACGCCACTACATTTTGAACGCCAGTCAGTCGCAGCAGAGGTTTCTCTAATTAACATGCCGAATGAGCATTTAAAAATACCGAGTGACTTAAAACCAGCAGATCCAGAATTTTTCAAATCAAAAGTAGTTAATATGATAATTGGAGCGGACATATTGTGGAATTTGCTCTGCGTAGGGCAAATGTCGTTAGGTCCAAACCAGGCCATAATGCAAAAGACACTGGTAGGTTGATTTGTGTCCAGTCCCGTCTATAACAATAGTCGTAATATTCAGTGTAATTTTGTACAATACGATCAGTCGACTGAAACAATTAACCAGATGTTAAGTCGATTTTGGGAAATTGAGGAAGCTTCAAACGGGTATCAGTTGATGATGTTAATTGCGAAAAGCACTCTAATGAAAGTACCAAACGTTCGGCTGACGGTGCATTTATTGTAAAGTTACCCCTAAAAGGTTCGATAGAAAAGGTAGGTGGTTGTTTCGTAACGGCAAAAAAACGATTTTTAAATCTCAAACAAAAACTAAACGCGAACAGTCAGTTAAAGGAATTGTATACTAGTTTTATGGGAGAATGCGAAGATTTGCGGCATATCGAGGAAGTGTGGAAGACACGGATATATTTTTTACACGCCTCATCGTGCAGTAATAAGCGAGAATAGTTCGACTACCAAGTTGCGGGTAGTGTTCGATGCACCTTTCCCATTAATTCCCGGCATATCTTTAAATAACTTGTAATACATCGGGCGTACACTCAACAGAATCTTTTTTCCATACTGTTAAGATTTCGAAAACAAGTTCGTGGTAGCCGGTGACATCGAGAAAATGTACCGCCAGGTATTATTAAGCCCAGAGGATGCAAAGCTTCAACAAATACTTTGGCGCACAGATGGTTCTGATTTAATTAAAATATTACAATTAAAAGCCGTCACTTATGGAACGACAGCGGCCTCATTCCTAACCAGTCGTTGTCTTTTTCAGTTGGATGACGAAAACGAAGCTCGGTTTCTGCATATATTTAATATTATCCGTACAGACTGTCGACGACTTGTTGACGGGTGCGAATACGGTCGATGATACAGCGAGAATCATTTATGCTGTATCAAACATCTTAAAACCATGGGTGTTCTCTGGAATCTCACAGAGGATAATTTATTGTATAAAATTCAACATGATGATAATGAAACCAGGGTATTGCTCAAGTATTTGAACCCTTGAGTTTTTTACCGCCAAGCATTATTTTGGTTAAAGTTTGATTGCAAAAGCTATGGCTCGAAAAACTTACCTGGGATGTGTCGGTACGCACCCATGTACAATCGGTATGGCGCGATGGCGGAAAGTCAAAAGTTGTACCGCTGAAAACCGCGACACTACCAAGACTTGAGCTTTTAGGTGCGCTTGTCCTGGCGAGACTGGTATACATAGTTACGACCTAACAGATTAAAAACGTTCATTAGTACAAGAGTGGCGGATATTCAAAATTTGAGGGTTACAGATACTTGGCATCACGTACCTTCCGAATACAACCCTGCCGATTTTATCTCTAGGGGAGTCAAAGTCGGGGATCTTCTAAAAAGCGAACAGTGGTGGCATGCTCCTACCTAGTAACAGAAAGAGCGATATTGGCCTAACGTCACAACATAGTGATGACGTACCAGAAGTGAAATCTGTTAGAGAAAGACAAGTACTCTGACCTCAGCCTGATAAAAATAATTATTAAAATTAAATTAAAATGTATTACTATACTCCGTTTAACGAACAGATTCAGTAAGTGCTCCTCCCACAAGTTAGCGCCAAATTTAAATGGCACATTTCTATTGGTTAGCCGGGTTCACACAACCACCAAAAATTTTGTATTTTATTTGTCATTTAGCATTTGTGTTTTCATTCTTTATTTTGGTTAAAGCTTTTGCTTTAGTACTTTTTATTTTCAAAAACAGTAATTTTGAATACTAGCTACAATTTTGTAGCCTATTAGCAAATAATTACATTTATTATGGATCAACGAAATCTTTCGCCCCCGAAAAAACGCCCGACCAGGCATTTTTCCGTTGACGAAAAGGAGCGAATCTTAAACATTTTTAAAGTTTGTGTTGAAGAAAACCCGAACAACAACAAGACTGAAAATGTTGCATTTACAGCAAAAGCAGCAGGAAACATAATAACTTTATAAAAATCTATTTTATTCATTGCTTTATCATTTTAGGTATTACAGATAAAAGTGTGTACAACATTCTACGCGAGTACAAGCAAATACATGTATTACATCCTCCGGCTGTGTACCACCGACAACGAGCAATTTTGGACAACATTGACGACGAAACTAAGAGTAATCTTAGGCGTGTGGTCCATTCCTTCTTCGAACAAAACGATATACCTACTCTAAATAAAATTGTGGCCGCTATTGGCGAGCACGATGAGATGCCTCAATTAAAAATGAGTACATTAAGAACCTTGTTGAATGAAATTGGCTTTAAGTGAGTAAAGGAATAAATTATACTTTATTTTGAAATATAGGTATTCCATGAGGTCAAGACATAGTTTCCTTAAAGAAAAATCCGAGAAAATTAAAAATACAGAGAAGAAGGAAAAAAGGTATATTTCTTAGACGAGACTTGGGTTAATGCTGGCCATACAGTAAGCAAAGCATGGAAAGATACAACCATCTTGACTCCGAGGCAAGCGTTTGTTAATGGATTAACAACGGGATTACGGGATCCACCGGGAAAAGGAAAACGCCTTATCGTTCTCCACATTGGTTCCGAAGACGTTTTGGTGATCATGGTTTGCTGTTGTTCGAGTCCAAGAAATCATGAAGAAATGGCAGCTGCTGTTTTTGAAGAATGGTTTTGCAACGTTCTTGGACGTTTAGACAAAAACGCTGTTATAGTGTTAGATAACGATTCCTATCACAGCAGAAAGATCGACAAAAATCCAAATTCAGGATCAAAAAATCTGACATTCAGGTATGGCTAACCAGTAAATCCATTGATTACGAACCAAATATGATCAAACATGAACTTCTCGACCTTGTCAGAAAAGCTGCTGCTCCTAAATTAGTTGTCAATGAGATAGCAAAAACACAGAATCATACTGTATTGCGTTTACCTCCATATCATTGCGAATTAAACCCAATCGAACTGATATGGGCAGAAATCAAGGGTGAAGTTGCGAGGAACAATAAAACATTTAAAATCGCAGATGTGCACCAATTATTTTGCACCGCTGTTGCAAACGTAACGTCAGATAATTGGAAAAATGCCATTAGACACGTGCAAAGTGTGGAAGAAAATATGTGGCAATTGGATATCACTATAGAAGTTCAAGTGGAGCCGTTAATCGTCCACTTAGGCGATGAATCTTCTTCATCAGACTCCGAACAAGACTGACCTGTTGTGCTTTATTTACAGACTTGGTAAAAAATACAAATGCAGCTACAGGAAGAATTGTGAATTGAGGCACTACCTATGATAAAGTTTTTGTGGCAATTATTAAAGAATAACGGGGTTTTTCTCAACTGTAACATAATTGCATTTTGCAGTTTGTTTAGATAAACAAACACTTGTGACATGAACAAGGAGTTGACTTGTAAATTCCTATAAAAATAAAATGTAAGCTTGAAGTTCTATTCATTTACTATTTACCTGCCCGACTTATGGCCTTTTACAAACAAATAAATTAATGTTATTTTTAGATTTCCAAAATACGTGCCCTGACAATTTGACTTGACTTCATATGAGATTTGACAGGTTGGTAAACATTAACGAGTTATGTACATTATGTCAACATTCCCATAGACTAAAGATGTTTATTGTTTGATTACTGTTAAAACTACATAGTTATACATTTTAGGGACTACAATAATTCATACGCATACATTAAAGAATCGTTGAATGTAATTCAACCACTGTATTACCCAGAAAGTAATTTGTTTATGGTTGTAAACAAGGCCTATACGCAGTTAGTAGCCGCACCTACAAATTTGTAGGAGGAGCATTTATCTGTTCGTTAAACGGAGTATAATTGTCGATATAAAAGTAAAGCACTACTTTTAAAAACGGGAGGTGTGAGGCCAAAGAAATAAACGAAGTCTTTAGCCATTTAATCAAAGTTGACCAAAACCTTTCATTTAAAGCCGAACTTGATAAGTTAAGTCGAGGAAAACAGTTAAGTCCAACAAATTAATTCGTTGAATCCATTTGTAGACGAGGTAGGTATTTTGCGGGTAGGAGGTAGACTGGTCAACTCAGAGTTTGCGTATGCCAAAAAGTATTATTAGATTCAAAAACACATTTAGCGAAATTAATCGCGCAACAAACACACTTTACACGCTGGTCCGCAGCAAGTCTTAGATATCATTAGTGAAAAGATGTGGTGAAAGAGTTTTAGTAAAATCTATAATAAAAAATGCATTCCATGTTTTCGGTATAAATCAAAGACTATTAAGCCGATAATGGCAGCCCTTCCGAGTGAACGCCATACGCCAAAACATTCCTTTGAGATAATGAGTGTGGATTATGCAGGGCCGCTTTTACTGAATAGCCGTTCTGGTCGTGAATGCAAAGATTCAACGGTTTATGTGTCCTTTCTATAGGCTTTGTAACAAACGCAGTTCACATGGAATTGGTGACCAACCTCAATACTCTTTCTTGCTCTGTTTAAAAAGATTTATAGCATGATGAGGTCAGACATTTGTTATATTCAGTGATAACGACACAAACTTGGTTGCCACGAGCAACCGACTCAAAGAACTACGGAAGTTTCTGCGTAACAACCAAAGGGAATTAACTGATCACTTACACAGAAATCAAATCAACTGGCCATTTATTCCCCCGTACTTACCTCACTTTGGAGGTTTGTGGGAGGCGGGGGTCAAAAGTGCAAAATACCATTTGCCACGAGTTGACAAAAACGTAACGATGACGTACGAAGAACTGTACACATTGCTAGTACTTAACGACAATTAATGTTTTGAATTTTTTGGGTTGAAACTCATAAATCAGTATTAATGTTGTTGATGTCGTTGAAAAAGTCTTGAAACGAGTTGTTAAATGTGGTATTACTTGCTATATGATCCCATTTAAAATTATTTTGCAAAATGGCAGCTGCCTGCGTAATGATTACGTCACTGAATACCATCAAAAGCGTTGTATATGCGCCTTAGTTCGGTTTCCCAGAACTTGATTAATTTCAGTTGTATGGTTCACATAATTCGTTGGGGGATAGTGCGCCGTCGGAAGATACTGGCTTTATTATTAAAAATTAAAAAAATTTTATAGCGCCGATCTATATCAGACTTAGATGTGCATCGAATAAAAATAGTTTCATCCCTATAGGGTGTTCCATAATTGCAGGACCGGATCAGCTTTGTTTTGTTAAATGGAACCCTATATTTATTTAATTTTATTATTATTTGTCTTGTTGAATGCTAAAAAACGGTACTTCGTTTTTAAATTTATTTTGTTGCGTTGCCAAGTTAGAGCATTTTTTCTTTAAAAAAGTGAAAATTTATACCTTTATTTTTAAATTGTTCTGAAGACTTTAATATTAACAGTAGAACTGTAAGGTTTGGCAGACGGGTAAACCAGACCTTGCTCTATCTTTTGACCTTCATACTTCCTGATTATACTATACTGGGTGTTTACAAAATATGGTCAATTTTTGCGAATTAGAAATGACCATAACTTTTGTTTTTTAAATGGAACACCCTATATTGTATCATGTCATCGTGTTCTGTTTTTAATTCTCTTCTTTTTCTATTAAGCATGTAATATACCTAACGTTACGCGTTCTCTCGAAATATTTAAGATTTGTTGCAAAATTAATGACACTTGTGACAAACTGGACGGTCTATACAAAAGTAATAAAGCAAACAAAAGAATTTGTATTTGAACAATCATAAATTATTGAGAAAATTATAATAAGTTATAACTAAATCAAATGCTCGATGTGTTCACCATTTTCTTGCAAACAGGTGTGAATTCTCCTCAAAAAAGAATCTTCAAGAAATGCATTCCGTATTATAATTTTCATATCTTCTTTGGTGGTAGGAGATTCTTGGTATACTAAGCTTTTAATATAACCCCACAGGAAAAAATCTAATTTTGTCAGATCAGGAGTCCTCTTACCAATGCGACTATAGTGGGGAGGCGCACCATCCTGCTGAAACCACATCCTTTGACGTATGTTTAACGGCAATTCTTCAAGGAGCGGAGGTAACTCATTTTGAAGAAATTCAAGATAGGTTTGACTATTAATGTTTCTTTGAAAAAAGTAAGGTCCAATTATATTGTTCCCTACTAACCAGCCCCACACATTCAAAGACCAGCGATGCTGATGATCTATTCTTCTAATAGCGTGGGGATTTTTATTGTCATAATAATGGAAATTATGCCTGTTCACAAAACCATTTTTGTGAAAGGTTGCTTCGTCGGTCATCAAAATGTGTTTTGCATTCACTGAGGTTTCTTGTGCTAACGTTTGGATTTTTCACTACATTGGTTAGTACCACAAATACGTTTTTTTCGTTTATAACCCTTTTTTCTCGTTCTTTTCTTTCGTATTGTACATGTCCTGTTCTTTCAAATCTTTCTTTGAGTTTTTCAAATATCCTTGGATCAGGATGACTGCGCTCAGGAAATCGTTGTTGATAAATTCTGGAAGCAAGAAATGAACTTCTTTCACCTTCGCCCAAAGCGTAGACCATGTCAATACATTCATCTTGTGAAAATTTCATTTTTCACACTAAACTGAGGAACTAATGAATGACGTTTAAGCCAAACGTCAGGAATTATAAATCGCAGGTCTACTGGATGCCCTTTTTACACTTATTGCCATATTATAAAATTATGATTTTAAAAACTCGAATAAGAAGTAAACCTTTGTCCATTAGTGTTTATTGGACCATATTGTCAACAAGACATTTACGATTTGTAAATATTCAAAGCAAAAGTCATTAATTTTGCAACAAATCTTAAATATTTCGAGAACGCGTAACGTTAGGTATATTACATGCTTAATAAAAAAGTAAGAGAATTAAAAACAGAACGCGATGACATGATAAAATACAGGGTGTTCCATTTAAAAAAACAAAAGTTATGGTCATTTCAAATTTGAAAAAATTGACCATATTTTAGCATTCAACAAGACAAACAATAATACAATTAAATAAATATAGGGTTCCATTTAACAAAACAACGCTGAGTCCGGTCCTGCAATTATGGAACACCCTATAGGGACGAAACTATTTTTATTCGATGCACATCTAAGTCTGGTATAGATCGGTGCTATAACATTTTTTTAATTTTTAATAATAAAGCCAGGATCTTCCGACGGCGCACTAATGACTCACCCTGATATATATATATATATATATATATATATATATATATATATATATATATATATCTATTTTAAAACAATTTTAACTTTCTCGTTTAAAATATCTAAAAATACCTGCATTTTAATTTATGTAGTTTATACAACTTAATATTTTTTATAATTGTATACACGTTCATACTCAGTATTTTGACCGTTAAAGAACTTGGGGCCTTTCCTAATTTTAATGTTTTGTAATCGTAAAAATGCAATTTCTATTGCCTACTTAAAGTTTTCAGAACTAACTGCAAATATGCTATTTTTACATATTTCTCACTTCGTTGAACTGTATTATTTCTTACTAAATTAAGTCTGCTGTTAGCGTAAACAAAATAAAGGGAACATTACTAAGTAAGACAACCACCATAAATTACAATTTGAAACTCAATATGTACATTGAGTATACAAGCTCAATCCCTATTATAATAAAACAGATTCAAATGTCTATTTGTTTCTCCCGTAGTACTTGTTTTAAGCTTTATAAAAAGGCTGCCTGTAGGCAAGTACTGTACCTGCAACATCAGTGAATCGGAATTTACGCCTCTTATAGCCTAATTGTGCTTCACTAATTTACAGGTAACTAAAGTGGAACCACCAGATGTTCCATCAACTAAACATACTGAAAAAGTAATCATTCACTGGTCTATCAACTCAACTAATACATAACTTGGATTTAGATAAACATACTATTTTAATTTGCTTTCATATATAAAACCATGAATAGTTTAGTTTGAAAGATCTTTAACATTCATTTCAAATCCTAGAGCAATGGCTTGACCAAAGAATATGAAAATCTGGAATAATTCAAACAGCCTAACACACGATTAGAGAGAATGTTAATATCAGTGTGTGTAGAATTGTATTTATTTTCTGAAATCACAAACAAATAAGACATCTATTTGAAAAAATTGACTTTTCAAGGTTTGAAATTAGTGAACTATATTTAGAACACCCTGTGGAAGGCTGAAATGAAATCATGATCAAATAGATTGAATCTGTGTTGGTTTTGAGTGGCTTTCAGAAACTTAACTTATAGGAGTGACATAATTCAGAAAACAAGCAGTTAAAAGTAAAAAATCTAAAATGAGTAGAAAGCCATTGATGTTAAGCAAAGGGAATGTGGATTGGGTAGATCTCCTAAAATGCAGGGTATTCTATTTAAAATAGATAAGTTGGTATCAACTTTTGGTAAACCTGGAAGTGAACCACAAAATTTGTTGATTTTCGCCTGAAGGATTGCTTACTTTGTGTACATTTAACAACTTAATACATGTTTCTTTATTGGTATACATATATTACATATATTTTGTTATGAATTTACAAGTTACAGAAAATGTTATCTTGGAACAGATCCTTAAGAACTATGGAGTAAATGCTTGTATTAAAGTTTCACCAAAATTTTTTTATTGCTTGTAATATTGTAAATAATCCTTAAAAGTCGTTAATACTAAATCATAAAGTATCGAACTTAAAACTAGCCTCACTTTAGAGAGAAAATGTTTAACAGTAGGACTCATACAAATACATTTAAAAATGAATATGGCTTTTCATAGATCAGTTATTTTTAGTACATACAGGTTGTTTCATCCAAACTTTTGACTAGAAGATAATAATTTTAATTTTAAAAATTTGGTAACTCCATAGTTCTTCCGGATCTGTTTCTAAAAATTTTATAATGTACAAATTATTTCCAAAATTATAGGTACTTAAAAAAAATTAACAATACAAAATTACAAACACATTTCTTTTGTTGGTGGTTTTTCTGGAATACTTCCAAATTCAAATTTTTCACTTTTATATATTTTAACATCAGTTACGCTCAAATCTTCGAGTTTTGAATAGAACCTATCATCTTGAGGAATTGTTTTTTGATTCATTGATTGTGGGTTACTCCCAAAAATATTAACTGCTGGTGGTTGTGTTATTTGAGCTGCCTGAGAATTTGCGAATGGTACATTATGTGGTTGAACATTAGCATTCATTACAAAAAACGGAGACTTGTTTTCCGCATTAATACTTGATGGTTGTGCTTCAGTATTATAAAATGGACTAGTATTTTGTGAATTAATTGCAAATGGACTTTGAGAATTTACAAAACCACCTAATCTTTCTTTAATTGGTATTTGTTGTTGCACAAATTGATTTCTTGCAAACATTGAACTATTTTGCTGTTCACCGAATATTTTTTGATTTGCTGTTGCAAAAATAGATTGAGCTGTAGAATGCTGATTTTGTACATTTGAAAATGTGGTATTCGGGTTCGATGAAGAATAGAAAGTAGTGATGAAATTAATAACATCTGGTGTAGGAGTTTGAAGATGTCTCATCTGCATCATTACATTTTGCATAGCTATTTGTAGTTGTTGATACTAGAATTGAAAAAACAAAATAGGGTCAAATTAGTACAAAATATCTAGTATGTTAAAAGTTGGCTGTCATAGGTCTCTTTCTCTTTTGAAGCTCTTAGCTTATACTTACAGAATAAGGATACCCAACCTTTTTCTTGCATCGACCCCTTTCAAAGCAATGATTCTGTATGTTTTTCTTTAAAGTATGTATCAAATAATATAATCATAACATAAACAATTTCATTGCTTATAAATAGTAAGACAATAATTAAACTAAGAATATCTGAACAAAAACAAAAAAATTATTGGTTATTGTAAATTCAGTTGATATTGCAATACAACATACAAAAAATAAACGAATAGCCACAGAGGCTGATGTCATTAACAAAATTAAAAAAATAAAGCAACATTTACGAAAATAAACATTTATTTTTTATTGCACCACAAGTATTTTTAGAACATTTTAACAGTTAACAATTCCATACTACTTTTCTTTTTTGAAAAAATCAGAATACTTTTTTATTAAATACATAGCGGCGCGTGTGATAAAACGTCTTATGAAACGAGTTCCTATACTTTTTTTTTCTATTTTGCCTGTTTGAATTCGACGCAAACATAGATAATTACATCTTTTATGTGCTACTAAAGCAATACAACGGATTATAGGCAACTTCAAACTTCACATTATATACTAAATCCTTCTTCTTCTCGATCCCTTTATACCTTTGTGGTTGTCGGGTATTGCGTTTCTATCCATTTTTTCCATTCTTTCCTGCTGTAATAATGTGTTTGAACGCCCTGTATACAGGGTGCGGGATTAGTGCATCGAAGTACGATATATCTGTTATTAAAGGAGATATCAAAAAAAGTTATTTACAAACTTCACATTACAAAATTATTTTCGTATTTACAGGGTGTTACATATTACCAGGGTGAACCAAACATACTTTTTTTTTAAATGGGACACCCTATATATTATTTCAAATTTAGATTAAGCTCATCTCCCCCATACTTCCAATATAGGGTTTCATTAGGTTATACAGGGTATTTCAAAAGTTATGGACAATTGTACACGAAAATCATTCTCATTTCAACGTCCTGTATACCCTAGACAGAACAACTTAACAATAATTTTTTCCAGGCATAACTTTTTGACATTGGTACAGTGTTACGAGAAAGTGCTATTTCTTTATTATTGCACCAATTAAATATAAAGCGAGCCAAAACTCGAACACATGATTTTGTCAATTTTTTCAAATTAATCACCCTGTATTTTATTTTAAAAGTTGAAAATACACTTTATGTTCTTTCATTTTTATTAAGCACTCCCTATAGCTGAAATCGTTAATTTCTGAGATATTTTCAATTTAATAACAGAAAGAGATTTCTTTAAAAATTTCTATTATAACAAGTTAGCCGTGACCCGTGAACAAATAAAAGTGTGATAATTTATTATAAAAAATTAAAAAAACATCGGTTATTAAGACAAAATTGTTATAAAATTAATTAATTTCATAATAAATGTTCAAAGTGTCCACCGAAAACATCAATACAGCATTGCAGTCGATCTTCAAATTCTCGACTGACATTTCTTAACATTTCTACATTCATACTCTGGAATGCTTCTCATATTCTATTCTTCATATCATCTTGTGTGGTTGGAGGTATTTGATACACACGGTTTTTCACATAACCCCACTTGAAGTCAATTTTACTTAACTCTGGTGAACGAGCTGGCCATGCAATGGGTCCTCCTCTTCCCACCCATCTTCCAGGAAAATGGGTATTAAGATGATTATGAATTAATCTAGTGTGATGTACCAGAGCTCCATCGTGTAACAACCACATTCTTTGACGAATGACATGAAGAATAGAATACGAGAAGCATTCCAGAGTATTAATGTAGAAATGTTAAGAAATGTCAGTCGAGAATTTTAAGATCGACTGCAATATTGTATTGATGTTTTCGGTGGACATTTTGAACATTTATTATGAAATTAATTAATTTTATAAGAATCTTGTCTTAATAACCAATGTTTCTTGAATTTTTTATAATAATTTGTCACTTTATTTGTTCACGGCTAACTTGTTATAATAGAAATTTAAAAAAAATCTCTTTCTGGTATTAAATTGAAAGTATCTCAGAAATTAACGATTTTAGCTTAATAAAAATGAAAGAACATAAAATGTATTTTCACTTTTTAAAATAAAAAACAGGGCGATTCATTTGAAAAAATTGACAAAATCATGTGTTCGAGTTTTGGCTAGCTCTATATTCAATTGGTGCAATAATAAAGAAATAGCACTTTCGTAACACTGTACCATTGTCAAAAGTTATGCCTGGAAAAATTATTGTTAGGTTGTTCTGTCTAGTATACAGGACGTTGAAATGAGAATAATTTCGTGTACAATTGACCATAACTTGAAATACTCTGTATAACGTAATGAAACCCTACATTGAAGTATGAAATGAGCTTAATCTAAATTTGAATAATATAGGTGCCCATTTAAAAAAGTATGTTTGGTTCACCCTGGTAATATGTAACACCCTGTAAATACGAAAATAATTTTATAATGTGAAGTTTGAAGTCGCCTATAATTTTTGTAAATAACTTTATATATATATATATATATATATATATATATATATTGTGATGGTGGAGATTTATATATACTGGCCGCCATAAATAAATGAACACACAGTAAACGCTGATGTATTTAAATGAAATTTTCAGAAAATTTGTATTTTATTCCTATTAATAAACGATGAAAACTTTAGCAAGATACAAATATTGTTAATAATGCGTCGACTCTCCTCTGTTTCTCACATAAGGAGCTAGCCGATTAGGCATAGTTGAAATGAGTGAATCTATGCTAACCCGAACTATACTATACCACGCTTCTAAACTCTGTTGTTGAAGGGCATCTGGCGAACGAGAAGGCTATGGTAGCAGATCAACATTAGCAGTATTTAGAAACTCATTAGTAACCCTTGCGGTATCCGGTCGCGCATTATGTAAAGGATTTTCGATGGTGGCAAGTGATGCTTGTCCTCAACGAGCGCCAATACAAGAATTTTAACTCGTTTGGAAAATTTTATTTATTTAAAGTAATTATCATTTAAGGTGTGATTATTTGATTGTGTGCGACCACTCCTGGACGGGTTGCGGACAGCGGTTGTTCGCTCCAGGGGTTGGTAACGGATTCGTCGGGCGCCACCCAAAGATTGCATAATGTCCAGGAGGTATTTGGGCCCAATCCTGAACGTGTTCGGTTTCCAAACGGCTGCTCCAGGTGCTACAGCGGAGGAAAAATTCAGGGGTTTATCCTGTGGTAGAAGATGTACCTAAAACAGTTACTTCGGACGGACGCACAGTGGGGCCAAACCAAATAAAGGTTAGTAGAAAGTATAAAAATAAAAATAGGAGGCAACGTTGTAAT
Source organism: Vesta saturnalis (assembly GCA_036346205.1). Classification (NCBI taxonomy): domain Eukaryota; kingdom Metazoa; phylum Arthropoda; class Insecta; order Coleoptera; family Lampyridae; genus Vesta; species Vesta saturnalis. The sequence goes on from JARFJB010001071.1 coordinate 738,305, forward strand.
TACTAGTAAAACATAACAATAATAGTCCATAGCGACCGTCGATTACACTCAAAACAAAGGAGGGGCGAATCGCTTTACTTTTAACTAGTCTTAACTTGTCAGCTATATAGATTATTTCATTACGCGAGAAAATTAAGAAATATTTTGTGAAGATCATTTTATTAATTGATGTTAATATGCAAGGTATGGCGTCACGTATGTACAGTATTAAAGATTTATTATTATATTGAGATATGCATGACAACATACTAAAAAAATAAATTACTGTAGTGTTGAAATATTGGAAAATAATAACTGTTATCTTGAGTCAACCTAGTAGTAAAGACTTAAGCACGCTTAAGTTATTAATTACATACCTTTTTGTAGTAAATAGTATTTACTTTTACAATTATAAACGAAATTTTGCCCATCTATGCGCCATTTGAAAATATTTCGTGTATATTGGAACGAAGTGATTTTATGCCACGTTTGCAATTTTATTAATGGTCGGAATGTTCAGAAATATTTATTTCGAGACGGACATTTTATGATTTATTCAAGAATTCTGAATCAAAATCATCGGAGGTTCAGATGAAATTATTATTCTATTTTTTTGTCCCAATCTAAATGCAAGTGGCAAGAGTCAAACCGAACAGAAGAACGTTTTTTAAAGAAAAATAAGACGTGGCTTGATTCAGCTTTGGGATTTTCTAAATATTTGCAAAAGAAATGTATAGGTTGACCAGAAAAACCTTTCACTGCAGTAAGTGTGCGATCTAAACGACTGAAAACAGAAAGTCTGCGTACTCAGTAAAGTCTTAAAGAATTAGTATTTGCTGCACATTTACGTGCTTTAGGCTACACAGATGCTGCGAGGGTCGTTAGAGATGTCACCTCATCACCACAGCATGCATCAAAGTATACTACTGCCTATAAGCGTCAAATTATGTATACAGAAACTGAACGGTCGCCAAAATCAGAAGCGTTATCGATGTTCATTGAAGCAAATTTGAAACGAGACCAATATAATACTACATGAAAAAAAGATTTACTTCGTTTTCCATCCTATAAAGATATTCAGTTGGCAAAAAAGAAGTGGTATCCACAAAAAATTGCTTTATTATTTCTGAAACAAAAGCGGAGGTCTATTTACAAGGACTGTTAGATCATACTGCTCAGCAAATAATGAAATCACAGGAAACAGTTGTGAGACTTCGACTCATTGAACAGCTATGTTTAATATCTAAATGGGGTTTTAATGGATTAAGCCAATCTGAATATAAGCAAAAGTTTTCTTCGTGTCAAGAAGCTAGTGATGCAAATATTGTTGACTTCTTCATTACCCTACAACTTTATGCTTATACCGGTTGTAGATCAATCCTGTAACTTTTGAACGGGTTGTTACAATTTTGGTGGGTTATATAGTGCCAGTTTGGTTTTTTTACATAAAAAACGATATGGCCGACTTCCGGTTTCACCGGAAATGACGCAAAAGCTGGAAATTTAAATGGAACACTGTATATTTCTACATATTTGGATTCTAGGGCTTCAAATAGATACAGTTCATCTGTCAATGTCAACTCCAGTTTAATTTAATTTTTTTTTTAATTTTTAATATTAGATCATTATGGCGTCATCAAAATTATAGATAATTGACGTACAATTACCCCACGATATTATTTTTCCTAATAATTAATTTTTGTGAAGTTTTTTAACGATCAAATTTAAAAATTACGGCTATTTAAATAAAACTCACTGTTCCCAATAGAAACATACATGAGTCACACTGTATATTAAATAGCTCTTTCAAGTACTAGTAAAACGATATACATACTAATTTCCTTAGTTCCTAAGTAAAGCAGTAATTTTTATTTTTCTAATTTTTATTAACACATGCTCCTGAAGCCGACTGTGTCAAAGTAAAATGGCGTTTGAGTTGACATTTGGCAGATGAACTGTATGTATTTGAAACCGTAGAATCCAAACATGTAAAAATATACAGGTTGTTCCATTTAAATTTTCAGCTGTTGTGTAATTTCCGGTGAAACCGGAAGTCGGCCATATTGTTTTTTATGTAAAAAATCCTAAACTGGCTCTAATATAACCCATCAAAACTTGAACAAAATCTAACGACCCGTTCAAAAGATACACCCCATATACCAGAGAAACAAAAAATTATAGTCTGGCAAAATAAAAGCCCTTCATCTACTAGATTTTGTAGGCCAATCAGGTTTCAATTTGCCCACGAAACTGCAGACTTTTCTAAATTGGAAAAAAACGTATATTGACGATCAGAATAAAAAGTTACAACTTATTTGTTATGTCGATAACAAGCTTTATGAAATACCCCATGAAATGTTATTTACGATGGTAAATGGTAAGGTATGTAACGCATAAACTGTGACTAAATCCACTCAAAAATGTTATATTTGCAGTTTTTCTTTTAAGGATTTCAATAACATACATAAAGTATTAAATACAAAACCAAATAAACATAATTACGAATTTGGTTTATCTGTACTCCATGCAAGAAACAGATTTTTTGAATGTTGTTTGCACATTGCTTATAAACTACCACTAAAGAAGTGGCAGACACGTGGAAGACACAATCAAATGAAGGTTGCTCAGACCAGAAAAAAATTCAAACCAAGTTCAAAAACAGCATGGGACTGGTTGTTGGCAAGCCCAAACCTGGTTGCGGTACCAGTAATGATGGCAACAGTTCTTCCAGAACTATGAAAAATCTGCCGAAATCACAGGAGTAGATGTTGAAATTATTAGAAGATTTAAAATTATTTTGCAAACAGTAGCTTCAGGGCACGTAATTGATACAGAAAAATTTCGTAAATTAGCACTAGAAACAGCAAAACTGGATATACGAAAATATGAATGGTACGCTATGCCACAAAATACTCATTCAGGGCCCTGAAATAATTGCAAATGCTCTGTCGCCAATAAGACAATTGAGGCACAAGAGGCCAGCAACAAAATCTTTAAAAATTACCGCGAGAAATGTTCTCGAAAAATGAGAAAACGAATGAAGATATTTTAAATCGGCTGCTGATATCATATGACCCGTATATTAGTGATCTAAAAGAAACTTCAAGTGTCAAGAAAAAATTTGATAAAGAGGTTTTGGTTATGATATTGCCTGCAGAAATCAGTCAACTCGACTCAGAAACAGGTTCCGATTAAAGATATGATTCTATGCTGAAAACCTATTACTCTTTAGTAATAGGTAATAATAATAATAATAATAATAATAATAATAATAATAGTTAACTTATAACAAAATTCCAAAGCCATAAGATATCAATAATACAGTTTAACCATTTTCATTCATATTTAATTAATTTTTAGACTTACCTTGCGTTATATTAAGAAACTTTATAAAGGAAAGTTATGTAAAATTAAATTTTCTTTAAAAAATATGTCTTCACTTTTTCTTATAAAATTGATCGTTACTCAGACATTGGAAAAATTTTAACTAACGCTTAAATTCTACTTTAGGAATTTTTTGCTGCTAAATTACGCGTTGTATCAAAAAATTGCATAGAACATTATTAATCTATATGTTTAAGGTATTTTTATATCTTTGAAATATGCAGCTGTTTTAGAAATATTTGATAAAAACCAAAAACTGACTCTAATATCCCCCACCCGCCTCTCCGGCACTGAATTTCTTCCCAAAATCTAATCAGCTCCAAGCGAAATGAAAACGAGCTTAAATACAAAATTTTAAGTACGTAGGTGTTTTCGTTCTGGAGTTATTGTGGATACTAACATACATCCACACACACTGACACATAGACACATCCAGACATCATGGCCGATCTTGGCGAAACTTGGCCAAAAGTTGTAAAATGAGCTAATAAGTCGATTTAACGATAGTGAAAAAAAAGTCGATTGCATAACCTTCTATACCTGCATATGTATATGTAGGTTGGAAGGTAAAAAATATTGATAGATTTCAAAACAAACCTTTCAAAGAAAAAAAAACTAAATTTAAAACATCACGAGAGAAACTAAAAAAAGGACGCTGATAATGCGATTTTCGCGCGCTCGTAGGAAAAATAATTATTTTTCTTTTCATTTCGTAGTATTCTTAATTTAAATCAAAAATTTTTAACCTTTCTTAGACGGACACAGTAGCAATAATGACGATAGTTTGGCAAACACCAGCTTAGAAAGCAAACTCGACAATTGAAATAGATCCTAATGTATTATTGTTTGGACCTTTTCATAATGAAGTTTTGGTACGTGACGAAACAGTTACTGGTTCTGAAAATATTCACGATTTGGATACTACTGATGAGGGTATTTTACCCATACAAGAAGTGATATCAGCAGTACTAAAATAATATTTTATACAAAGGTATAAATTAACGTTAAATTTTTTTATTGCAGTTTTAGGATGGTAATCAAAAAACGGCATCACCGGAAAACGAACTGTCAATTGAAGTAAGTAACAACAAATTTGTATTTATCGGAAAGTGTAAACCCACCAGTCCCAAATGATTACCAGGTAGTCAAAGGTACAGAAATGTACAAGTTCAAGAAGCCAAAAGAAAAATGAATGAAGGAGAGCAATACTGTCGTCCTAACCTAAAAAGCAGTATCTCCTTTTTTTGCCCATTTGTAGTTGTCACTTTCTAGGTTTATTATGATAATATATGTTATCCTACAATGCTAGAAAGCAGTAAGAGCACTAACATATAAAGAAAACCATTATACACATTGCAGTATGTCCACATAGCAATATGAAATAATACGCTAAAAGGCAGTATCATCTGAAAGCCTCAAAAGCAATATCTCCCACTGATATAGGAGTTACTGCTTTTTAGTCTGGTAGAAAGTAGAGTTTCGTCTTGTCAACTACCAGCTGACTCTATCACACAACAACTGCTACAACTCATTCTGTTATCGGCGGTCATCCATTTGACTTGTGTCTTGTTTTTACTGTGTTTCTGAGTGAAAATTTATCAGTATGCTTGCCACCTACATTGTGATAAGTTTCTAAACATCATGTATGTACAGGGTGTTCCACGTACGATGTCCCTATGTCTTATCTCAGAATCTATAACATATACAAAAAAAGTTTTATATAAAAGTTGTTTGGATTTATTAAAATGTTTAAATTATTTACTTTTTATATATACAGGGTGTCCCAATAAGTCGGAATCGATGTCAACTTGAAAAATTTAAATGGAACACTCTGTATTTTATTACATATTTAGATTTTCCTCAAGAAAGTGAGGTACTTTTATCTAAAACTTTTTTAATGTTACATAGTTTCTGAGTAAAATGAGGTTATTTTTATCACAAAATTACCCTTTTAAAAAACTTATTGCTATATACAAAAAAAAATTAAAAATTAGGTAAATTATATATATTTCACATCACAAAGGTTGTGATAAATGATCCAAATCATTAGAAACTTCTATTTTAATACTGGGTGTTTTTTATGCACAGGTCAATCGAAAATATTTTGAATGGAAAAAACTTGGATTTTTTAAATGGAACACCCTATATTTTATTGCATATTTAAATCCTATATTAAAAAATAAAAAACTTTTTGTAATTACACTTTTTTTTAATTTTCATTAGTTTTGGAGTAAATTTAGGTTTTGTAATTTTTATCACAATTTTTGCTCATTAATATTATTATTATTGCCATTTATTGAACACTAAATAAAGTTATTTACAAAACAGAGTTAAACTTAAAATTAGTGCACAAAAGGTCGAAGTTCAGTCTTGCCAAATGTGAAGACATTTGGCGACTGTTCTGCCACTTAAACCTAACAATAAAATTGTCATTACTGTCTGCTCATTAGGAGTTGGCGGAGACGAATTTTAAATTTATTGAATGGTAATAATTTTATTCTTTCAGGTATAGAATTATAATTTATCGCTATATTATAGGAGAAAGACCTTTTAAACATTTGTGATTTATGAGTAGGAATTAGAAGTAGATTTTTGTTTCTTAAATTGAAGTTGTGAAGTTCTGATGAAAATTCGATTTTATTGTACAGATACGAGGGAGTTCTGGTATTAATTATTTTGTAGTATAAGCAAGTTGAATGCAAAACTCTTCTGTTGCCCATGTTAAGCCAGTCTATTTCATGGAGCTTGTAGTGGATTGACTCATGTTTTTTTATGCCAAAAATAAACCTGAGGCAACAATTTTGGATGCGTTGTATTCTTTTAGAGTCCAAACTATCAATACAAGGTCCATACACAACATCACAAAAATTAAATTGGGACAGAACTAGTGTGTCACACAGTAGTGCTCTTGTGCCACGATTCAAAAGTTTACGTTTATTATAGAGTACTCTTAAGTTTATAACAGCTTTTTTAATGCAGTTGGATATATGTTTCTTAAATCTAAGCTTAGAATCAATTACTAATCCAAGATTTCTACCCGTGTCAGAGATTGTAATATCCACGTCTTTGATTCGAATAACGACATTATTTTTATACGTTCCTTGGAGAGTTCTTTACCAAAGAGTAAAAGTACCGTTTTATTTGCATTAATTTTTAAATTGTGACACTCCGAGTATTTAACGAGGCAATTTACTTCTTGATTTATCAAACAGATGGCCGAGACAACGTCATTTTCAGAAAAACTGTACTGTATTTGGGTATCATCAGCGTATAAGTTATAACGGCAAAATTTTAAACAACTACCGAGATTACATGTATAAATAGTATACAGTCGGGGACCCAGTATTGATCCCTGGGGAACACCTGCATTAATGTCAAGCAATGACGATGCTTGATTGTTTGACATAACTCTTTGTTTGCGATTGGAAAGATAATTCTGTAGCAAAGCGATAGCAGCATTATCGAATCCAACGAAGTGTAAAACAGCTAGGAGAGTTTCATGACATATTGTGTCAAATGCTTTCGAGTAATCTAACATTATTAGTACAGTTAACATATTATTATCAGTTGCGGTAAAGATGTCGTCCGTGACATTTAAGAGCGCAGTCCCACAACTGTACCCGGGTCTGAATCCGGACTGAACACTAGGAAGGATTTTGTATTCAAAAAGGTGATTGTAAATTTGTTGAGCCATCACTTTTTCAAATACTTTCGATAAAACGGGTAAAACACTGATAGGACGTAAATCTTTAAAAGTCTCAGGACGATTGTTTTTAGGTACAGGGATTACATGAGCACATTTCCATAAATCTGGACATACATTATTAGAGAGACAGAAGTTAATTATATAAGTAATAACAGGTAACACAACTGGACAGCACAATTCTAGCATTTTAACACTTATACCGTCGCAACCAGTAGCATTTGTTTTTATGTTTATGCTATTTAAAAATAATAATTGCCATAAATGTTAACCGTTAAATTATACTGTTAAGTTTACGAGAATAGTTTGAAAAAGTTGTGAAAGAAAAGTAGAATCCTTACTATACCCAGTTTGTTAAAAATTAATATTTAAAATAATATAGATATTCTCTCTCTTTATTATTTGCGTTTGCAACATGTTTTAAGTTTGTAGAGTAGGCCTCCTAGGTTCAGGGTAATGGCAGTTTTTGTTAGTAATAATTAAAAATCAAGGCGGCTATGTTTAGCAAAGTAAACAAGTTGACAGTTAAGAGAGCTGTGATAGTATATTACCCGTTTAATTCTTTTGATTTTGTGATAAGTTTTGTTAAAAAACGAAACAGACCAAATACTATTTTATTATATTTTACTGAAAATCCTGAAAGTTCATTAAATGATGCTACCCGTGATTTAGAAATAAAGAAAACTAGTATTCATAGAAACCTTAAATTAAAAAAAAAAGTTTTAGTTTTAGATAAAAGTATCTCACTTTCGTGAGGAAAATCCAAATATGTAATAAAATACAGAGTGTTCCATTTAAATTTTTCGAGTTGACGTCGATTCCGACTTACTGGGACACCCTGTATATATAAAAAGTAAACAATTTAAAAATTTTAATAAACCCAAACAACTTTTATATAAAACTTTTTTTTTGTCTGTTATAGATTCTGAGATAAGACAGGGACATCTTACGTGGAACACCCTGTACATATCACTTTAATTATATCGATGTAATTATTTCCAATATTTAACAAAACCTATTTTATTTAAAAAAGGCCGTTTAAAACAATAATCTTATGGTACGAAACAAAATTTTAAGTCGAATGCCTTTTCACTTACAAAGTTTTTTTAAATTCACCAATTTTTATCTTTGCTATTATTTGAGATTAAATTACCGAAATTACCTAGCAAGTCCACTTTTAATTTGCAGGTTGCAATGTCTTCTCGGGGAATGAAAATACATCTATAAATTATCTCTCTGATTCAGATGACTGTGTCAAAGACCCGATTACAATCTACCCGATTCAAAAGATGCCGAACGTTTTGAGTCAGTCGAATCTGATATCTCCGGGAACTACGAATAGTACTACTACTGCTTCTGTAGGTGCGATGACTTCTACCAATACTGCAACAATTGATGAAATAGAGTACATTACGCAAGGAGAAGTCGGAAAAGGAAAAAGGTTTGAAAAAAGTCTTCAAGAGAGAACGAGAACGTGAGAAAAGTGATCGCAACCGAACCTTGAAATATATATTTTTTTACAAAACGAACATGATATGATCCAAAAAGTGACAGAATCATCACAAATGTTTTGGCAAAAAAAGATCCTGCTAGCATCCTACCATTAAGTGATGTGGGGAAAATACGCAAAAACGCCGAAAACGGATAGGGAGTTGATCAAAACTCATGTTAAATCATTTGAACCTACTGTGTCACATTATCGCAGAGAACATATCCCAAATAAAAGATACCTTCCTAGCGATCTTACTATAAGTAAAATGTATACTGACTTTAAGAGTTTGCATCCAACTGTCAAATGTTCCTAACAGCTATGTAGAAGACCTGTCTCAAAGAATTTCAATATCTCTTTCGCAACATTAGGCCATGAGTGCAAGACATGTGAAGGATTTAAGCTCGACAATCCTGAACATACTGAGAAATCTTTGTAGGAAGTAACTACCAATTATGGAGTCAGCATATTACAAAATCAAAAGAATTCAGTGCAAAGTACAAGAGTGATGCAGAAATAATTTTCCACCATGCAAAGTAAGTTTTTCTGCCGATTTTTAGGTGATTATGTTCTGCCAAAGGATTATAATTTTTAACGAACGTTTTGTACCAGTTGGTAAATAACAAAACAACAAGCCCCTTGGGTGTTTATGGCATGAGCGCATATCGGGAAGAAAAAAGGAAGACATGATTAGTACATTCCATGCTTCTATGTTGCAGATGCGTGACAAGGAATATATAATCATTTGACTTGATAACTATGCAAGCCAAAACAAAAACAGGTCACCGTTTTCATATTTAGTGTATATAATTAATACACATGAAATTTCGGCTCAGACAATAACCTTCAGATATTTTGAACTGGGTCATACTTTCATGTCACCTGACAGTTTCCACCATCAGGTGGAGTAGTATACGACGAATGACGAAGGTGTATGACTTCACCGATTTTGTTTCTTATGTCCAGTCTTCCAATTCCAGTAAAGTTGATGTAAAACAGATGAGACAAGAAGATTTCTTTGTTTGGCTCGATAACTCGTCAATTTACAAAATAAATCCACCCAGGTCGTATTTGACATTGTTGAAGCGAGGCAGCTATATCTTACTTTATAAAACAAACTTCTCTGCAGAGACAGCATTGGAATGAGATTTCTTGAAGATTAAATCATGAAAAGGGTGCATTGTAAAACCGACAATGATAAGTCAACTGAGAGGAATTCAAAAAAAAAGAAAGGAGATGATCTTACAAAATTTGACCGAGTTGATACCTGAAAATCGACGAAAATTCTGGAAGTACCTTCTCGTTAATAACGGAGCAGCGGATCAAAGAACAGTGTATCAGGACAGTTAAGTCATTTAATCTGCAATTTTGTTGGGCATTTGGCATTATTATTCAGTTTGTGTTTAAAAATGTACATGTTCTGTATAAAATTAAACCGTTACCTTCATTATGTTGTTAATAACCTACTTACACCCTTTAATCTAAATATAAATTTTAATTATATGGCCTTTTTCATTTAACATTTTGGTATATTATATATTTTGTCTTTAGTGCGTTTTTTTAAGAGGTGCTACACCAAAGAGCAGTAACCGCCAATTGATGGCGTGTACTACTCTCTTGTTTAGTAAGTTTTCAAGTTTTATAAAAAATGTCACGATAATATGAAATTATTAATACAATGAAATAATTTAATTTGCAGAAATTAATACAGAATTAATAAATTTCTACGTGGTGGACCAGCTATAAGAACTTAAATGCTCGTTTTCTTGAAAATTAACCATTTGGGAGATACTGCTTTCTAAGTTTGGACGGCAGAATATATATCATACTCTACAACAAAAATTGTTAAAGCTAGAGAGATGAAAGAAAGTTGCGAAAAGAAAAAATTTCGATTGGAATGTACATGAAAATTTCAGATTAGCATCAATTAATTTGTTTGAAATTCTGGAAGTTGGGAAATCGTAATAAGCACATGGACTTTTTAGCAAAGCATATGAAAAGGGAACAAAAAAAAGGTAAAAACTGTAAAACAAAAAAATTCCAGGGGTCAGTCTGCCATGAATCAATGTTTTACAGTGAATGAATCCACTATTAAAGATTGCAAGACATTTTCTTTAAATATTCTTGATATTACTGACATCTGGATACGAACTGTGATGCTTAAATTGGATAAAAATCTAATTGGAATAGTCCAGATGGTAGAGGTAGAGTTATGAGTAAAGCTCCTAAAGTAGAAACAGTCTGAAAATTTATAAGAAAACATATTGAGAGTCTTCCTACAACTGCGTCCCATTATATTCGCAAAGATTCAAAGCGTTTGTATCTTCAAGGCGATATACAGTCCATAGCTCAGATGTACAGACTGTAGGTATAGAGAATGTCTCAAGGAAAATAATATCAGTCCTGTCACCACATGTAGACAGTACCGGTTTGTCTTTGAGCATGAATATAATATAGGGTTTTCTTACCAAAAAAAGATAAGTGTGAGGTTTGTTACAAGTACTTGCTGGCAGATGAAAGTAAGAAAGCAGAACTTGAAGCAGAATGAATTAAGCATTTGGCAAATAAAAGATATGTAAGAAATTTAAAACAAAAAGACAAGGAGCAAACAAAAGACAATAAAACGTTAAATGTCGCCTGTTACGATTTACAATAGATATTAGTAAACCCCTATAAAGACGTTAGTATTTTTTACTACAAACCAAAATAATCTTAGTCTTTTTGACATTGGTAATAGTAAAGCTTATTGCTATGTATGGTACAAAAGAGGAGCTAAGGTAATTGGAAGCTTGTGTTGGATTATATAAAAAATTGAAAAGTAGAATGCTGTTGATAGCTTTGTGTTTTACACACATGACTAAGCAGGTCAAAATAGTAATTGGTTTGTCTACAGTATGTACATGTGCGCAGCTGGAAAATACAAAGTAAATATCACGCATCGGTCTGGGACTAGTTGCGGGCAATAACAGTTCAATCACAGTTACGTTTCATATTATTATATACTTCTTCAGACTAAACAATACATTAACAGATAATTAGATTATTACCTACACATATTTATCAAATCTTATCTAATTAAAACGACGTATTAAAATCATTTTACTAAATTACAAATCAACTCGACTCACCTGTAAATTGAATCTAAAGAAAAAATGTTTTTGGTGTGTGTTCATTTTAGGTGGCGACTATGATACTTTTTTTTCCAGATACGGTTTCTTTAATTATGGAACAATGTCTATATGTTATGTTACATTGTGACTTATTATATTGATCCAGTGTTTATGTTCTACAACTTAATTACTGCAATTTACTTATTATTCATTGTCAATTGAAATTCCCTATTGCATACCCTCGTTAACAACCTTTTTAATATACAATTACTGGTCGTGTGTTAATTTTATTGGTTGATTATTGCTAATGCTAACCTTGTCATTTTTTAATTTATTCTTGGTTATTATTATTGATATTGACAAGAATGAAATGTGAGTGAAACTAATGTGTACATCATTATCAAATAGTACAAGGTTATCTATCTGGATATTTATATCATGCCATGTTTCAAATTTTATTATAAATTCTATTTTATAGTGATTCTTATGTCTTAAGTAATTCTACATATGTAATTCAGTTTCTTACTTTAACTTCATCTACAATTTAATTGTGTTTATCTAGCTGTTAATTCCTACATTTATGAATTTAATTATCTAATGCTACAATTTGATACTGAGGATGCAATTATTCAAAAATTCACTCTTATATTTACTTCTATTTAAACTTATTGTGTTTTTTAATTAAAAACTTGTATATATTACTTAAGTTATTGGTATCCGTCCTGAAATTTATACTTGATTATATTTTGTGATGATTCACATAATATTAAAATAAAATATGACTTTGTAGATATGAATGATAGCTGCTAGCTCGACCTAAATGAAAAAAAAAAAAAGAATAAAAGTCAAACCAGCTTCAAACAAAATATTAACTAAAGCCTATAAAAACCCTCTACCAATATCAAAGAAAAAACCTGACCACCTAATTCCTATGTAAAAATGGGATACCAGATATCTACCACAATTTTTATAAAAACCTTCCCCAAGGAGGAGAGGAAGAAAATGAAGACTCTAATAAAAAGATTTTGTAGTTTTGTTTTAAATAAATTTTTTTATATTTTTTTTGTATATCTTATTGTTTTATTTTTTCCTCAATTTTGCTTATACTAGTTTTTCTATATTATGTGATTCTCAAGATAAGATTTTAGCTTTCTATGAAAAACCAAATTATTACATCGTATCTTTACGCACCATAACATTTAAAAAATGTCCTACAGTTTCATCGTATCTTGACATACGATACTAACTATAGGTTATTAATGTTATGTTAGTACATCGTAACTTTTTAAAATTAGATCTAAATAGGCTTTTAAGTGCCATATTTACCTCTACTAAAATTTCATCTTTTATTTATGAAGGTTGCCTGGTAAATAATAAAAAACTTCTGGAACTGTACACCAATTTTTTGCAAAACTATTGTTTTCGAGATACGATGTTTTTATTTACGAGTGTTGATATTATACACGCAAAATAGAAAAAACTTAGTATAGCATTTACTGTATGAACGACTGTTAAATATAGTATAGCAATATACAGGGCGTCCTGAAAAGAATGGGCCATACTGCAGGGGAACTTCTCTGGATTAAAATATACCGATTTAAGTCAACTTACCTTAGTACCAAGTTGCTCCCTTAAGGACATACAAGCCTTTAAAGATTTATTTTGTTTTTTATTTTTTATGCTAACTCATTTATTTTTAAAGTTATTTCATTGAAATTTGATTCTTATCGGTTTTTACATTAGGCTGAACATGTCAGTCAAATCAGTTTTTGTGTAAAGTATAGGGGGCGCTTGCAGCAACCTATATGTAGAGTCCTATATACAAGAGAGTAAAGACATGAGAGTGATCGTTTTTGATTGGTTCAATCGATATAAGGTCGAAATTTGTTTGCGTCACAATACACAATAAAAATCAGGCTCTCTCAGAAAAAAACGAAAGAATTAATAAGTAAAAGAGAAGAATTAAAACTAAAGAAAGGTGTACGTTAAAAAATAGAATACTGTGAAATCAACAAAGCAGTAAAAAAGTCAATTAGGAAAGATAGAAGAATAATGCAAGAAAAAATGATTACAGACATCATAGAAGAATCAGGATCTACTAAAAAAATAAAAAAGGAACTATCAAGGGGTACTTCATGGATCGTAGAATTAAAAAATACAACTAACCAGCTAAAAAGAAAACGCAAAGAAATAATGGGAGTAGCCACGGTCTTTTACAAGAACCTATTTAAGGAAAAAAACAACGACAATCAGAAGCTATGAGATCTGGAACTACCACATAACGAGGTAATACCTGAAATAACGATGGAAGAATTGGAAAAGTCTAAAAAAGGATAAGGCACCAGGAGAGGACGGAATTACGACAGAACACTTGATTGGCATACCAGAAACAATGAAAGAACTAATACTAGTGTTATTTAACAAGGTCATAGAAATAAAAACAATCCCAACATTCTGGCAAGAGTCTGTCATCATACTACTACATAAAAAGGATCACTGGATAACATCGATAATTATAGACCCATTAGCCTAACCCCGACTCTATATAAGCTATTTATGAGAATAATCAAGGAAAGAATATCTCACAAATTGAACCTAGCCCAAACTATAGAACAAACAGGCTTTAGAAAAGGCTATTCGACACACGACCACCTCCAAAGTATCAACCAGATTATAGACAAGTGTAGTGAATTTGACATTCCAATCCATCTAGCATTCGTAGATTTTTGTAAAGCATTCGGCAGTCTGTCGCACCATTTTATGCTGTTAGCTTTGAAAAACCAAAATGTCGATCACAAATAATATGACTAGTACGAAACATATATAAAGAAGGCAAAGCAAAAATAAGGTTAGATACCACAGGACCTACTTTTAGTATAAACAAGGGTGTAAAACAAGGCGACCCACTCTCACCGAACCTATTCAATGGGGCACTGGAAGAAGTATTTAAGAAATTGAAGTGGGAGAACTATGGGCTAGCCATCGCAGGAAAAAGAATATCAAACTTACGCTTTGCAGATGATGTGATGTTAATAGCAGAAACCAGAAATCAACTGAGCAAGATGATAAAACATCTTAGACTAGCAAGTATAGGCAGGTCTAATAATAAATTACAATAAGACGCATGCGCTATCAAACAGGAATACTAGCGACATATCATCGGATGGTGAGGTAGTGAATTACGTTAAGCATGGGGCAAACCATATCGTTTGAAAACAACATGAGAAAGGAAATAGATAAGAGGATTAGTGCGGGATGGAAATGTTTCTTGAACTTAAAACATATTTTTAAAGAAAAATTGCCGGTGCGGGTTAAACGGAAAGTCTTTGACAGTTGTGTAATTCCGAGTATGACGTATGGTGCGCAAACGTGAGCCCTAAATAAAAATCTAAAGAATAAACTAAGAGTAAATCAAACAAAAATGGAACGCTCAATGTTAAATATAAGGCTCCTCGATAAAATTCCACTAGAAGAAATAAGAAGTTCGGGTATAAGGGACATATTGGAAACTAGTAAAGTACTGAAATGGAACTGGGCTGGACATGTCATGCGGTTACAAGATGACAGATGGACAAAAAGAACAACGAGCTGCAAAGTAACAGTAGGCCAACGGAAACGAGGAAGACCACCATGTAGATGGGAAGATGAATTAGTTAGCGCGGGGAAAGACATGGAAGGAGCGAACAAGAGACAAGAAGCAGTGGAAGAAAATGGGGGAGGCCGTTGCCCGACAGTGGGATGCTTAGGCTACATTACAAGGTACATTTTGCTTCTGAAATGTGGGAAAAAGTTCGAGAGGATGGCAAACTAAAACTGAAAAGGAATGCAATTCCCACATTATTTTCCTTTTCTAAACTATCTAAACCAAGGAAACCTCTTATAAAGAGATTTAGGCAAGAGCAAATTGAAGAAATAGCAGACCCTAACAATTCAATGTCATCATCGTCTGGAATATCAAATACATTAAATTTGTCTACCTCTTCGAGTAGCCTGTGTGAATCAACGTCGTCATCTATGTATATCTCATCTCCACAGTGTTAAAATGCAAGCACATACATACTGAATTACAAAAATATCGGGAACTATCAGAAAAATTGCTGAAAAAGATCAATAAACTAATTCACAAATTGAAGGCAACAAAACGTAAAGTTAAATCGTTGCATAAAACAACTAAATCATTAAGAGGTAATAATGATCAATTAAGCAGGATGAAGCAAATATTTAATGATGACTAAATTTATGCTATCAATAATACTCATAAATTTCCAAAATGGTCTAATGTCATGATAAAAAAACCTTGGAAGTTAAAATTTGCATGTGGTAATAATGGTTACAATGAGCTTCTAAAATAAAAAATTCCACTTGCTTCATTAAGAACTTTGACCAGAAGACAAAATTTGAAATTTACTTCTGGTATCTTGAATGAAGTGTTTGAATTTTTAAAAGTGGAGATAAATATGTTAACATGAGAGATATTGTTCACTTGTTGTAGATGAAATGGCAATAACTCCAGGTTTAGTGTATGATAATTCATCAAGGCAATTTATTGGAAACGTAACTTTGCCTAGACATTCTGGGGTTGCCAATAATGCATTAGTGGTTATGTTAGCAGGAGTTACATCTCATTGGAAACAGACAGTAGCATACTACTTCACAGGTACTAATTTCATTTAGTTACATTAATTCTTTAATTGAATTATCTTTACAGACAAAACTACAAATGGAGGAGAATATGAATATATCATTTTTAAACTAATTGAAAAAGCAGAAGAGTTAGGTCTATTAGTAGTTAGTTTAACTTCAGACATGGGTTCTTCTAATTTACCTCTTTGGAAAAAGTGGAATATTACTGCTAGTAGATAGATACCAAGTAACAAAAAATTACATTGTGCATCCTCTGAATTCCACATGCAAAATATATATTCTTGCAGATGTGCCCCATCTTTTTAAGAATATAAAAAACATGTTTATAACAAATTCAATAATACCCATTACTGATGAGTTAAGATGAATCATAATTTACCGACCAATTTGTTTTGTGCTAGTCACACACGTGATTTAATCAATCATCAAAAAGATTTTCAAATTTTCGCTCATAAATTGAGTGAAGCAGACTTACTTCCAGGTAACTTTCACAAGATGAAAGTTCAGACATCCACAAATGTAATAAACGATGATGTAGCAAGTGCTTTGCGATTTATGAACTAAAGAAGCCAGAGTATTTAACAACCTCTTGGTTTATCGATTTAATAGACAAGTGGTTTTACCTCATGTCTTCACGGCATCCTACAGCAGCCTTAAGTAACATGAATGAACATGTGTACAAAGAAACCAATGAATTTCTGAAAAAGGTGATATTTTTTCACAATTATATGTTGGTGCATAAAAAACATTGAAACTGTTGCAGACGGGATTGATAATTTCGACTACCTCAATATTAAATCTTCAAGATTATTTTTTAAACAAAAATTTTAGTTTTTTGTTAACGTCGAGATTTACACAGGATTGTCTAGAAAATCTGATCAGTGCACTTAGAATAAAACAATCCATACCCACACCGGAACAATTTAAAAGTAATCTGAAACCATTGAGTAATGATTAGTAAGAGCCGCAATGTTACGGGGAGTTTTGTCGATAGAAAATTGCACCGAGAACTAAGCGGCGCGAGTATCACGTGACCGTCTTTCACTACACATGATACTCGCGCTGCCTAATTCTCAGCCCAATTTGCTATCGACAAAACTCCCGGTAAGTTTGCATCTCTTTACTACACCATTACTCAATGCTGAAACTAATTACAGGGTCACAATTTTTAAACATAATAAGGAATAAACCTAATAAATTTAGCCCTTCATTAAATAATTTATGAAAAAAATTGAATAAAAATGTTTTTCTTATAAAAAATGGTTATAATGGCATTAAAAAACACAAATATGGTAGTATTTTTTTTATTCTTGTTGCAAAACAAAAGAAAATGTTTGTTGCTAATTTGCTACATTATGGAACAAGGTAACATACATTTTTGTAAAAAAAAGTAAAACAATTCTTGTGTATTGTAAAAAAAACTAAAATATTCTTAATTTTTGTGGAAAAAACTAAAACAATTTTTGTCTTTTTTTAAACACAAGTGAATTCCACACTTCTCACACTTGAAATGGGTAAATCCCTTGCACTGCGGCATTTTACATCGTTGGCGTGTTGTTTCATACTTGATCCAGTGTGAAAATTCATCTTGTTTCACATTTTTTGAGGGTGCACGAACTGCAGGTCCTTTGAATCTTTTCTCATTTATTCCTTCTTCGACACTGTTAGACGGCCTTCCACGTTTTTTATCTTTTTGTGCTCCTATTTTATAGAGTGTTTCTGCTAGATCTAATCTAAATTGCCACTGGGACATACCATATTCTATATGTTTGGCTTCATACACTTTTTTTTTGTAGAATCCAAGCGTTTATGATCGTGATATCGATCAGATGAAAAAATATTCTAACATACGATTTCTTGGATCCGAGAAGAATTTTATGGCGACCTACCAGCATGTCAACACCCCCCATATGCTTATTATACTCTTTTATTATATTGGGGCAGTTAATGGTGATTTTTTCCTTGGTCTTCTTGTCAGATCGTTGGACAGAATGGTTTGGCAACTCTCCATAGTAAGTTGATAGTAAATTAACTATTTTATTGTCGTTCCAGGATACCACCATTAACATGAGTTACATATTCTTCTGAAGTTCCTCTGGGAGACTTTTTGAAGGTTTTTTCATCTGTTAGTTTGTTATTTACTATTCGATTTCGCCGTATAGTTCCCAGCATATATATATATATATATATATATATATATACCCTTATTAGTCATATAACTAAATAACGGAATCGATGTATAATAATTATCACAATAGACCTGGTAGTTACAATTTTTTGGAATAATTCTCGAGAGTCTAACTACAATATTACCAGCAGCGCCTAAGTCGGGTTCGCCAGGATTTACTTTAGTAAAATAGTTAGATGCCCCATTATAAATAGCAAAATTGTATGAAAATCCAAATGTATCGCACCGCATAAAAAGTTTGAAACCCCATTTATGGGGTTTCATCGGTTGAGCATATTTGTTCATCAACGGAGAGCTTACTTTCCAGTGGAATCGACGAAAAGTTTTCAGTTAGCTCGGTCAGAATTGGTGTCAACTTATGAAGATTATCATAGCAAGGATCACTTTTATCAAGAATCTTGTCATTATCATTGAAGTGTATGATGCCTTTTAGGTGCTCAAACTTGTTGATTGTCATCGCACTTCTTATATTCGAAATTCCAATATCTTGTCTCCAATAACATCGTGTTCTAGGGAGTGAAGACACAGACATATATAAATACATATTCCCAAAAACTGTTGTATATCATTTGGATTTTTACTAGCAGGTGTGTTGGGATTTTTCTGTACTCTGTACAAATTAGTTACTTCGACAATCTTCTGTACAAGAGAATCGGTAAAAAAATATTTAAAGATACCGTAAGGCGTTTCCAAATCCAAAATCATGCTGGGAAGTTCTGAACTGCCTTTGAATTTCAAAGCGTCGACATCAATTTTCAGGTTCTTCTTGTGCCACACAATATTTTCAAGGCCTTTCTTATTTTTTAAAGAACTAGGAGCATGTTGAAGTGAAGGACCAGCGTCTTCAGAAATTTTAGCATCTGTAGTGTCAGATATTTGAATATTACTGTGCAAAGTGGAATCCACAGTTACATGCTGAACGTCGTCTTCTTCCAAATCGGATCTTTTTTCGTCTTCCGGAATATATTCAGGGTCACTGATAAGAGTTTGTGTCTGAAATACATCAACACATCACTTCTACATACCTTTATTGTAAAGCAGGTTCAGTTTAGTATATTTTTATAAACACTTTTTTTCACTTTGTAGTCACAAAACACTTTACGTACTGCACCTGTTGACAGCAAGTTGCACAATGGCTAAACAAACTTGAAATAAAACCAGAAAGTATTAAACACGGTACTTGAAAGTTTTAAGCGTTTCTTTCAAAATAATTTACTTTGGTAAATTACTGGTAAAATACCTTAACATTCAAAATTCCCTCCAGTATTTAGCCAATGTGATTTTATTACAAATTATACAAAATGCCAAGACCAAGGAAGTTTTATATTAAGAGGAATGAGCATTCTCTTCAAAAACTCGTTCCGGCGGATATAATCACAGTCTAAGCGCCTGGTTGGGTGTCTATCTTTGTCAGACTAGGTTATCTTTATCTGTTTTATAGTAATGAATACACTAAAAAGTTTGTTTTATTTGCATTATAAATTATACTAAAATGCTATAAAAAAAAAATTAAAAGCAATACCTACAATTACTAAATTATACTTAATAAAAATGCGGATATAAATTTTAGGATTCTATTTAACTTAAAATTAAACATTGTTAAATAAGACACATTTATTTAATTTTAGTCGAAGGCTTGTCTTATTTCCGTGAAAACGTAGTGTAAATTTTTTTGCATTGGTTTGAATTCTTAGTAATGCATAGGCGTCAGCTATTTGTTTAATTAATTGCATTTCATGCAAATCTTCTGCCACAAATTCATTGCATACAGGATGATCTTTAAAGAAGTTCTTAAAACTGCTAAAGTATGCCGCTACTACATGAACAATTTTTTTGTTACATTACTATTACAAGCAGTGGTATTAAGGGAAGCCAATCGAGATCGGAATACCTTTTCAGTGTATTGTACTATTAAAAAGACTCTGTGCGATGGTGTAGCTAGTTTACCTCGAGATATGAACGTTGTAAATGATGAATATTTATTTACATCTATACAATAAAAATGATCGCTGCTTGTGCTACTATTACTAGTTAATAAGAACTCCTCACAAAACTTACACTTCAACTTGGGTAATATTTTTTTAACAACAAACCCTATGATATAATACAAAATATTGTCGTGTAGTGCAGAGAAAGATTGCTGCTGTATTGCAGATTTTAAATTTTCTATTAATATATTTTCAGTAAAATCATTTTCTTCTGTTTCATAATTAAAATCGATAATCGGATTACAGATACTTCCTGTTGTTAAAAGACAATTTGCATTAACAGTTGGCTACACCTCATTCTTGAATAAAAGTTTTCTGATTGTCCACTTAAATTGCAATGCACTAGGATTATTATTACAGCCATTTCGTGATCTTATACAAGCAAAATACATTTCCAAATGATTCTGAGAGAGTATGCTAAATTTTTGAAGCTATCAAGACAAATTAACATACCTAAAGCAAATGTTTTACGAGCATGCTTTAAGATTGGTTGTTCACCAATTTTCAGAGATTGTAAATAATTTCTGGTATCCAAAAAAATACTTTCCCAATATAATTTATTTTCTAATCTTAGGGGCGCTTTATATCCTTTCTCATAGGGATTTTTTGAATTGAAAAAATCAAAAATTCTGTCTATATATTTAATGAATTCAATAGTAGCTGCACTATTCTGAAATTTAGGATGACCGCTCTCTTTGAAAAAACTGATAGCGTTAGCTACACTACTGCTTAAGACTTGAGTAGCGAGACTAACTTTCATTTTTTTATTATGATAATTAATATGGGTAGCAGTAACCTTATTTGCAAATTTTAAATCAACCTCTTCTTGTAGTTCATGCAAGGCTGTAATATACTTAAAACTGATTTTTCCCATGGGGGAATTCAATTTGCATTCTCCAAATGTATTTCGAGCTAGTTTAACCATGTGTGATGGATCTAATATAGCATATATATTTGAATTTGTCCGCGGATGTTTGAAATGTGTTTTAAAAGTAGAAAGGCTAAAATTACACCCTAAATTTTCAAGTTTCTTAAAATTGGTAGACGTACAGTCACAAGTAATTGATCTAACAATTATGTTAACTTCAAACAATTTATGTATAGCAACTTCTAATAACCGACTTTGTAATACAGCCAACATTTTATTTATAAAAAAGTATGCAATAGGGCACTTAAAATAATTTTTTAATCAAACTATTTGAAAAACGAGAACTTCCGTGGCCAGATTTTGGTCATTTGTATGTATTGTTGAACCAAGATCTACATATCCAAAATATTTATCATTTCTTTTATCATATGCAACTTCACTACGAATTGCCATTGCATCAAATATTAATGCAACATTTTGTAAATATGGTTTATTTTCAGATTCTCTTAATAAATATTCAAACACTTCCATTAAAAAGCCAGGGTTACAGTTGACTGTTGATAACCATTTTCTCATGGTGGCAGCATGGGGCAAATTAAATTTGGATCGCAAAAATGTATATGCTCTTGGAGAATAATAATATAAAGTTAATGCAAACTGCTTTATAACATCATTGTATTTATGCACTTTTTTATTTTGATTTTTTAATAACTCAATCGAAAATTCATCGCAGTTAGTCGAGAGAATATCTTCCAAATTTTCATTCATACAACCTTTTTTTCTTAAACAACTAATAAGGTCGCTCATATGTTTCATTCTTTTATCCCATCGTTGAAGTTTCTGTTTGAATTTTTTCATTTTATAAGCAAGTTGTTTCTTATTTGGCGAACCTGGCAAATCAGATGATTGGACTTGAGTGGCAACATCAATAAATTTATCACTCGTTGATGGGTTTTCTGCAAATTCTAATTCACTTGACGATGCTTGTTGATTTTCATGTCGTAAGGCAGTCTAAAAGTAATTATGAAAGTATTGAATTTATACATTTACAAAGTGGTGTAGGTACCTCTTTTTTGCTGGTTCTTACTAACACTCTTCTGCAAGACATCTTTTTTTGCAGGTGTTCCGGGAAATTAAATATCGATGGGACAGAATCATCTTTTAAAAGTTTCCGGTCACCTACATTACTAACTCGATAATCATTTTCACAAAAATGTTGACTACATATTCGTGAAGACGAATTTGGCTGGAAATTCTTACGTCGAATAGCCAGCACCCACTTACTCAATAATTCCTTATGTTTAAGGGGAAATCTGAAAAGGAAGTATAAACACATGTTTATATAACAAACACACAGAAAAATCTTAATTGGCATTTCATAATAACTTGGATGCACTTTAAAGCACATAGCAAGGTCAAGTTAAGGAAGTTATACTTAATATAAAACTTCCTTGGGTCAAGAACGTTAAATATAGGTACTAAAACAAAAAAATTTCACGCAAATTATACCCTATTAATTTAAAACAACGTAAGTTTTATTTACCTGTGAAATTTGATATCAGAGTTTGGCTTGTATTCATTACTACAATTGAATGCGCAACAGAAACACACCATTTTCGGTTACAATAATAAATTATATTCTAAAAAACGATTTATAATTCAAACTGATGACAGGGACTATCAGGTGGTCTGATGCAGTAAACAAGATAAGCAACCCAACCAGTATTCTCTCTCTCAGTCACACGAAGTGGAACGTTTTCGTAACTATACGAGTATACGTCATGCGCCTTCCTCTTTAATTATAACTTCCTTGGCCAAGACCGAAATCAATGATTTCGAATTTTTTTTAATTTATAAAAGTGAATGGGAAAGAATTAGTAAAATGCCAATTTTGCGCTAAAAAATTTGTTAAAAATGCAACTAAATTACATAAACATTTACAAGAATGCAAAAATTGTCTTAATAATATTAAAACAGTGTTGACAAAAGAAGTACAAGTAACAGTAACACCAAATATTATGACATCGATTTCATACCACTTCTAAAGCTACTACCAGTCAAATCACAGAGCTTGTTGATACCATGACTGGTAAACAACAAAATGAATTTGAAGAAGAATTTTCAAGAACAATTTACTTCTGCTCTTTACCAATGAGTATTGCAGAGAATAAGCATTTTGTAAGTTTTATAAAAAAAATTGAGACCTAGTTTTCAAGTGCCAGGAAGAAAAAAATTATCTACCACACTTTTAAATGGAGAATATAATCGAGTCAGTCAAGTTGTACAGCAAAAACTGAGAGATGCGAAAAGTTTGACATTACTTACAGATGGATGGACTGATGTAAATGGAACCTCACTTATTAATATAATTTATGCTACCCCACAACCGGTATTTAGAAAAACAATTGACTCTAAAGAAGAAAGACATACCTCCGAGTATATTTACAACATACTCAGTAAAGAAATAGATACTGTCGGGAGTAATAAGGTATATGCGATTGTTACCGACAATGCAGCAAATATGAAAGGTGCTTGGGGACTGCTACAAAATAAGTACCCACACTTAATTGCTTATGGTTGTGTAGCGCATGGTCTTAACTTGCTTTCAAAAGATTTGATGAAATTACTTACCTTTAATAGAATCATTCAAATTTCTGAAGATATTGTTCAATTTTCAATAACAGACACCTTCCAAAAAGCGTGTTTAAAAGAGTGCAAGAAGAAAGAGATCAAAATCCTGTAACTCTGAAAACGCCTGTGGAGACCCGATGGGGTACACATGCTGTCATGTTGGATAGTCTAATTAGAAATCAAATTAATCTCCAAGCAGCTAGTGTAGATGCAAAGTTGGCATATTCGGTGGACAAACAAATAAAACGACATATTAATGATAACCAGTATTGGGTAAAAACTCACAACTGTTTTGCGATTCTTCAACCTATTATGCACGCAATTACAATATTTGAAGAAGATCACCCAACATTAAACAAAGTAACTAGGCTATTGAAATTAGTTCAAAGTCAAGTAAATGACGCAGCTAAAGTCTTTTCTACTACACAAAGACAGAAGATTGAAGAGTTATTTAATAAAAGGAAAGATTTTATTTTCCATGAATCCCAATTAGCTGCAAGTGTTCTTGACTCAAATCAGCATGAGAAAAATTTAACATTTGCTGAAACAAATACTGCCATGGATTTCATCATTAAACGGGGCGCAAAGTTAAATTTCAATGATAATGAATTACTTCTCGAACTTGCAGAATATACAAGTAAGTTCGGAGATTTTTGAAATGAGTCTTATTGGAAAATAACACAAAAATTAGATGGAATTGCTTGGTGGAAAGGATTTTTTCCTAACAAAATTTTGTTACAAATTGCAACAAGACTTCTTATTATGCAAGCTGCGAAACAAACTTTAAGTTGCATTCAAATATCAAAACAAAGAAAAGAAACAGACTGACCATGAAGTGAACAGAAAAACTCGTTTTCGTCAAGCACAATTTACAAGTTTTATCTATGGAAGACATTTTAAAAACCGCAAAAAAAAAGATGAACATATTGAGAGAAATGCGAATGAACACGAATTCTCTTATTTAAGCGATGAAGAAAGTGGAAACAATTATGAGACAGATGAAATAGTTGATGATGAGAGTGAAACCTTAGAGAAAGATGAAAGTCACAATGAAGATGAAAGTATGGATGCAAGTGACAATGGCAATACAATACAAATACAGACAACTTTTTCGATCCAAGGCAAGAAGAAGTTGCAGAACTTAAAACAGAAAGTTTATGTAATCAAAATCAACCATCACAACCTAAAATTATAATTCTTCAAAATTGGTCATTTACTTCAGAATAAATAAATTAACAGTATACTAATAATGTAATATTTAAATATTATAAAAATTATTATGGAACTTTGAAGTTATACTAGTTGGCAATAATGGAAATAACTTTTTTTATATTTTAAATTTTAATTTTATCCTATATTTTGTATACATTTATACTACAAATCCGATAAAAAAGAAAAATTTTTTTTTAAATATTCCGAAAATTTTCAAAAGGTAATTTACCGAAATATTGATTTTTCCGGAATTTTCCCATCACTAGTTACAAGTATAAAAAAATCCAGCAAAACCTGTAACAACTGTATAGCAAGTGTAGGTAGCCTTTCCTACAATACTACAATGGGTAATGTAGCCACATTAGTAAAGTTGAGAAAAAGAACACATTATTTTATGCCAACATTGAAACATTTAATAACTTCCTAAAATTGGAGCAAATTTTTAAAAACTATTTTGAACATTTAACACAAGAAAGTGTAGATTTAAAAACTACGGTTGTAAGAGTTGCAGAAGAGAAAACCATGAACTGGAATCTGCCTTTATGTCATAATTTGAGAAAGAAACTCACTAACAGATATTTTCTATTTAGCCTTTAGGTCAAGAAATAGCGCTAAAAAAATTGCAAAAAAAAAAGTATATAGTACTAACTCTATGAGACCTTAAATTTAAGTGTTTGTTGGGCATGAACTTTTATATTGTAAACATGTATTATTCTAAATAAATAATGGCGTTTTTATAAAGTACCTATACCTATCCAAATTTAATATTAGATACCAAAATTAACAGTTGCATGCTCTGTATTAATTAATTGTAATATAGTACCTATATTTATTTTAAAATCAGTTATTTAATTGCTAACACTGAAATATTCATATTCACACATACAACTCTGTTTAAATTTGGAGGAGAAATGGTTGCGACTGCACTCATGTATATGGGACTCTACCTATACGTTACATTCTCGTTGTCATGTTGCTTTCTCATATACGTACATATAAAGAGAAAGCTATGTGATCAGTTTTAATTTTCAAACACTTTTTTTTTGTGGCCTAAACAAAAAAAAAATTTCGTGTCTGTGTGTGCGCAATACCTTTGAATCATTAAAGTTATTGATAAAAACTCTATTTTTAGAAAAAAAAAAATGTTAAGAGTCTGTGTGTGTGTGTGTGTGTGCGGGATATCTTTTGAGCCATAAAGCTATCAATATGAAATTTGCCATAAAATCTAGGTCAATTTCGTTAATGAGCAAAATCCAACCAGTGGCGGGGCATTTTTAGGGGATCAGAAAACTAAAAAAAATTCATTGTTTCAAATTTTAAAAAGTTCCATAATTAAAATAACAAACTAATACCTTTTTAAATAATTCAAAATAACAAAATATATAACCAGTGGCGCACCGCTTTTAGGGTGAAAAATTGTGCATTTTTAAATTTTTTTGAGAGTCGAGCATTGGGGGTTTTTAAGATCTCTAAGAATAAATCATTTGTCAAAATTAAAAAATTCAAAATGGCGGATCAAAAATGGAGGATTATCGTGTTTATTTAATTTATCAACGGATTTTTTTGAAAGTCGGGTATTGGGGGTTTTTAAGATCGCTAAGTGTAAATCATTTGTCAAAATTAAAAAATTCAAAATGGCGGATCAAAAATGGGCAATTATCGTATTTAAAATCCGGTATGACTAAAATTCAGGTAATGTGGACTTTGAAGTTATTTATTTACATAATGATCAATTTTGTAACTATGTTGATTTGTAAAACATTATCTAAATAAAAAAAATTTAAAAACTGCCAGTGGCGCACCGTTTTTAAGGTGCAACATTTTTTTGAAAGTTGGATATTGGGGTTTTTAAGATCGCTAAGAATAAAATAATTTGTCAAAATTAAAAAATTCAAAATGGCAGATCAAAAATGAGGAATTACCGTGTTTAAAAACCGATATGACTCAAATTCAGGTATTGTGGGCTTTGAAGTTATTTATTTACATATATGAGAAAGCATTATGGCAGATAATCTGGCAGCGGTTTTTTTTGCTATGTGACATAATGAGTAACGTTTTCAAAATTTCATAGTAATAGCTTTGTCGCAAGTCGCTAAACGGTACCATTGCCAAGAAAAATGTATTTAAAATTAGTACTACAGATTCTATTACTCTCACGAACATTCAATATACTGCATTCGACAACAATATGCAAAAAATGAGTGTCAATGACGTACACCAACAAATTATGAAGCCACATGAATATAATTTATATTAAATATATTTATTTTAAAAATGTTGTTTGTTATCGCCATTGTTCATTTCTTTTTCTGAAAGATATTTTGGTTATATTTTTTGTATTACATTAGACCAGTTGCATAGTGCATCTTTATCATACTTAATATTCATTTCTATGAACTTCTAATATGTGTACCAGATTTGTTTGTCACAGTTACTTATTTTAACTTAACAAAGATTCAGTAAAAGATATCATATTTGTAATTACTCCCTATAAATTATTTAAATTCTAGTTCCTTTGTTAAAAAGAGATTAATTTTTTGCTCGAATTTGTTTTGCTAGCAGACAAACCATAGTAAAATCCACTTACTATCGGTTTCAAAAAGCATGATAGGTCAGTTTGAAAGCTTATAACTTTTTTATTGTAAGGCCAATTGATATAAAACTTCGCAGAGATGTTCCCTGTAGACACACAATAACACTCAGAAAATATAAATTTTTTAGACGCTTAACTTTGTAAATTAAAATTTTTTTACATAAGATCGGTTTTAGACCTCATAGCTTCCTTATTTTTGTCTTAAAATGTACGAAATATTAATCTGTGACATATCAAAGTCATACAAAGGTAACTGCAATTTCAAATTTTGAAAAAAATTACGTGTTCTCGATACGTGCAAACTTCGCTCTAAATGCAAATATTTTCGTTTTAAGTGGACCGACATGGAGGTTTTAATTAATAAATAAATAAATTCTCAGGCGAGAGAGAGAACGGGCTACGTTGGACGATCTTCTGATCGACGACTCAATACGAATGTCGTCGCATGCGCGATGCACGAAATCGAGCTTCACACTGCTAAAATAAACGTTCATTAAAGAATGATATTATTTTATCGGCCGATTTATTAAGAATATTAATTAAAACGTCTACTATGAGCACAATGATTTTTTTTATTTATATTATACAATTTAAGGTACATATTAAATGAGGACAGCAGAAACAATAAATAGTAAACTACAAAAATCAACAAATAATTGTGTGGAATGTGAAATTGGAAAATACCGTAACAATAATGAATCTTTAATGTACTTTCTGTTATATTTTTAATTTGTTTAAAATATAAACTATACTATTTATTATTTATATAGAAAAATTACATGCAAAAACTGACAAAGACTTTTACATTTCTGTTGAGGAGCTAGAAATGGTTAAACTACTATCGGAATCTTCTCCTACATTTATTATTAACTGTTCTAGGTGCACATCAACCATATGCTCTTTTTGTCGATAGTTTTCCTCAAGTTTTTTCTACATGTTCCAAGCAGTTGTCTTACAAATCGCCCGGTAAATTATTCATTACTTCAATACATAACGGTAACACGTCTTTTATTTTATGTGTTATTTTGCTTTGCCACTTTATTTTTAATGTAAGCACAAATAAGTTCAATTGCGTTGAACTAACAGTGGACAACTGGTAACTACAACAATTTATCATCATCACCACGCATTTCTTTTGCTATTGTTTCAAGCAAATACACTTTTTTGTGATGATAGGGTTTCGCCCGGATTAATAATTCCGTTCTTGTCAAATGATTGGAATTAGTTGTTCTTTGTGGTAGGGGTATCTTTTGTTTCTCCATCAAGGAAATGATGTCTGCTTTTCGCCAGGCAGTAGTAGGATTTCTAAAATTTTGATCTAGCATAGTAGCCTAAACCACTCCTCAAAGTGCGCCGCATTCATTTCTCCATGATAATCATTACTGCACTTTTGCCCAATGAAACACTTCAGCATTCCATCGATAAATCCTCGACAACTTCCAACATGAAGAATAATTACGCGTTTTCCAGAACTGCTTGGTGTTTTTATATCTCCTCGAAATCCGTTTACTTCCTATAAATATTTAAAACAAGAATATAAGTTATATTCATGCTAAAAGAAATGGCGTATTTCTAGAAGGTTTTTATGTGATGGCGTATACAGTGTGTCCGAGATTCAGCATGCATGTATTGCTATATTCGTTAATATTGAAGATATAATTTCGGTTAAATGAGGAAAGTTTTAGAGAATTTTATGGCTATCATCATGGTAAAGTCAGATTTAAAGTAACTTTTTTCGTTTTTGAAATAATTGAAGAAAACAAAAATTGTGCATTTTCTACGAGCCCCTGTAGCTCTTTTATTTGAAGTCTGACAACATTTTGATTTGTACATTATTATGACACTTTTAAAAGACAATTTTAAAAAAAGTACCAAAATTTATCTACAGTCATTTGTTTTTGAAATACATACACTAACTATTGTTTTCATATGGACGCCATCTTGGAATTTTACATTATCGAATAGTATTTTTATCACCTTTTCAGCGATGTATCACATGATACGAGAATTTACTTCAACTATCAAAAATTTAAAAATATAAAATTGAAATAGTAGGCCTTGAGAAGGCATGGATTAATAAATGAAAAATTTATACAATTAGATTCCTAATTATTGTAATTTCTAATAACTAAAATAAAAACAAAACCGATAATAGTAACTATCATAAAACATGCTCGATATGTCCCCCTCTACACTCCACACATTTTCTACATTTTCATATCATGTAATACATTGTAGAAGAGGTGTTAAAATCCACTATTCGATAATGTAAAAATCCAAATAGCGTCCAAAAACAAAAGTTAGAAATGTATTAAATTTTGTAAGTAAAAACAGATAAATTAGCAAGGGTTTATAGTTGGAAGTAAATTCTCGTATCATGTGATACATCGCTGAAAAGGTGATAAAAAATACTATTCGATAATGTAAAAATCCAAGATGGCGTCCATATGAAAAATAATAGTTAGTGTATGTATTTCAAAAACAAATGACTGTAGATAAATTTTGGTACTTTTTTTAAAATTGTCTTTTAAAAGTACAAATCAAAATGTTGTCAGACTTCAAATAAACGAGCTACAGGGGGTAGTAGAAAATGCACAATTTTTGTTTTTTTTCAATTATTTCAAAAACAAAAAAAGTTACTTCAAATCTGACTTTACCATGATGATAGCCATAAAATTCTCTAAAACTTTCCCCATTTAACCGACATTCTATCTTCAATATTAACGAATATAGCAATACATGCATGCTGAATCTCGGACACACTGTATATTATAAAAAATCCATTTAAGTGTATCTGCAAAACTCCGCGATAACGATCGAAATTATCATGCCTTTCTTCCGTTAACACATCCACCTGCCATCCTTTGGTCTTGGTATGATTTGCTCCACACCATGTTTCATCCGTGTAAAAAATCTCCCAACCGTTATCACGAAAATGCTTTATTCGTCTCAAAAATTCGGCTCTTTGTGCCGCAACTGAAGGGCATTCCATTAAAATAGGTTTTTTATTAAATTTTTTGTAAGTAAACTTTAGACTTGTTAACCATCTGCGTAGGGTACTTGTGCTTATACGTGGGAAATCTTCAACTTCGTTATTTAATCTGGTGTGCACTTCTTTTACAGTAGAAAACTTTCCTTCAATGTAAAAGTCTAACACCACCGAACTAATAACATCCGGAAGATACTCTTCTATAGTAATAGTAGGGCGTCCAGTACTGGTCCTTGGATTAGACATACCATTTTCGTTTTTTTCTTCAGCCCATACTCGATAAACGGGGGGCTGGGAGATGTTAAAACATTTTGCCGTGCGTTCAATAACTTTATTCACATCTTCAGATAATTCACGCGATTTCTCTTCTTGAAAATAGTTTTTGGCATTTAATATTAGCCCCTTTTCCACCAATGTAAAAGCTTTGGCATTTTGAAAATAAGTCCACCAACACAACCGAACTTCTACAATAGTACTGTGGTAACTAATAAGTAATTCGTAACAATTCCACGGTATTCCCGAAAATATATTACTGCTACGAACATTATAATTAGCTGTAATATAACAGAAAGTGCATTAAATAGTCATTATTGTTACGATATTTTCCAATTTCACATTCTACACAATTATTTGTTGATTTTTGTAGTTTACTATTTATTGTTTCTGCTGTCCTCATTTAATATGTACCTTAAATTATATAATATAAATAAAAAAATCCTTGTGCTCATACCAGATGTCTTGATAAATGTTCATGATAAATCGGCCGATAAAATAATATCATTCTTTAAGGAACGTTTATTTAAGCAGTGTGAAGCTCGATTTCGTGCATCGCGCATGCGACGGCATTCGTATTGAGTCGTCGATCGTAAGCTCGTCCAACGTAGCCCGTTTTCTCTCTCGACTGAGAATTTAATTATTTATTAATTGGTATTAAACTATATGATAAATGCGTGTACTTTAATACGGAACGCTAAAGACAATTAAAACCTACATGTCGGTCCACTTAAAACGAAAATATTTGCATTTAGAGCGAAGTTTGCACGTATCGAGAACGTAATTTTTTCGCAAAACTTAAATATTTTTTTTAAATTTGAAATTGCAGTTACCTTTATAGTACTTTGATACGCCACTGGTTAAAATTTTGCACATTGTTAGACAAAAATAAGGAAGCTACGAGCATTGAAACCGACCGTCTGTAAAACACGGGCCGAAAACTACATTTTGTATGATAATTTAATTTACAAAGTTAAGTGTCTAAAGAATTTATATTCTCTGAGTGTTATTATATGTCTACAGGGAAGATCTCTGCCAAGTTTCACATCAATTGAGCTTACAATAAAAAGTTATAAGCTTTCAAACTGACCTATCTTGCTTTTTGAAACCGATAGTAGTAGGCTACTATCAATCAGTATCACTTTAACTCTAATTTTTGTAGTTTGTTGAATTTATCTCACAGTTAAATTTTTCTTTTACAATGCATTGACATAATTTATTTTCTAATAGTTAAATGACCGATATGGTGACTGCAAAATATTTTCAAGATTATTTGCAAAATTGCGTGAAACGGGTAGCTATTCATTATGTACGGAATAATGGGCGACCTACTGAGCACACTGTTCAACAAGAAGAACAATTATTAAATACTGTTGAGGACGATGCAACAATAATTATTCGCCAATTATCATTAAATGTTGGATTATCTCGTACTGTAACATCTAATGTTTTACATTATAGACCAGCCTCGTGATTTTTTGACCAGAACAAGTTTTTGTGAATTTATACTGCGTAAGAACAGACAAAATCCAGCATTTCTAAGTAGAATATTATTTACAGATGAAGCAACGTTTAGTAGGAGAGGAGTTTTAAAGAGAAAGAATAGTCATCTATGGGCTGACAAAAATCCACATGCCACTTTGGAGCGACATTTCCAGCATGAATTTAAAATTAACATCTGGTGCGTAATAATTAAAAACAATCTTGTTGGTCCTTTTGGGCTCCCAACAAATCTAACTGGTGATAATAACTTAAACCTTCTTAAAGAGAACGTGATTGATTTATTAGAAGACGTGCCCGTCAATATTCGTCATAATACGTTGTATTTACAAGATGGTGCCCCTGCTCATTACACTGTGGTTGTAAAGGATTATGTAAATATATCATTGGATTGGACAGGGAGTGAACATCAGTGGCCTGCTAGAAGTCCTGATTTAAATCCAATGGATTTTTAATTTTGGGACACATAAAAGCTCTTGTCTATTCCATCGCAGTTAATACAAGAGTTGAACTGTGGCAACGAATTAACGAAGCTGCAGACAGTATTAAAAACCAGCATCCATCATTTCATAAAGTAAGCAGAAACTTCTTCAAAAGAGATTCAATTTTCTTATTAGTCTGTTTTAAATTTGGTCACTTTTTTTTATTGTATGTACATTTGTGTAAACAATTTTTTGGGAAGAGCTAGAAGTTAATTAATATGAAAACAAACATTTTTGATAGAAATTCTGTAGTACTAATTTTAAATACATTTTTCTTGGAAATGGTGCAGTTTAGTGACTTGTGACAAAGCTATTATTATGAAATTTTTAAAAGGTTACTCATGCCAAATTTTTCACATACCAAAAAAATATGACAACGAGAATGTAACATATAGGTTGCTGCAACCGCCCTCTATAGTTTACACAAAAACTGATTTCACAGACATGTTCAGCTAATGCAAAAACCTATAAAAACCACATTTCAATTAAATAACTCAAAAAATAAATGAGTTAGCGTTAGTTCCAGAGGTGCCCCTGCAGTATGGCCCATTATTTTCAGAACACCCTGTATATAGTATTATATACTAGTAGGAAATGTGAATCCCTTCTTTTAGTAGCAGTGTTGCCAACTATATACATCATAGCTTTGATTGCTTGCTAAATACCCTTCATTTTAATTGCCTCCAATTAACAATATCTGCCTTTAGGGGGTCGATACTGACACAGCTGGGAAACTTTGGCTTAGAGCTTCAAATTTGGTTTCTTTCCCGAAAATAGATCTTATATGCTACTTTTATTATTCATTTTCAGTAATTTTAACAGTAAGTCTAACTTTTTAACATTGCTCATTTATTTATCTCTAAAAAAGAATATAAAAATCATATACTTCCTCTGATACTGGTGCATACATGTCATCAACATTTCACTTGGTTACGATAATCATACTGTATAAGAAACATAACTAACATGTTATGCACAGTTAAGAAAAATTCAAGTATACTTACATATTGTTCAGCAGTTCCATTTGCTCGAGCCTCATAAAAACTCCACCTGACTTCCTCAAAACTTTGGTCTTCAAAACCTGGAAAGCAAGGAGCTTCTTTAATTGGAGAGTAACATGAAAATAGCCACTGTTTGCCATTTTCAGCTAGGTGCATATCATTTACAACAATCTCAATTAAACCATTTGGATCTGTGCTCGTTGGAGATGGATTTGTATGAAATTTGTGTTGCCGCAAAATAGATGTGTTGGATTGATAGTTATCTATTCACAAACAAAATTATAAACTTAAAAAATATTGGCAGTCATATACTAAGAAATTAAAGGTTATGTAATATTCTTAAACAGTACCATTTAATTGATGATCAAATTTGCATTTAGTACCAAATTTACAGTTTCCTTGCAAGAAAAATCTGCAAACAACCATTTTTATTAAAATTATTTAAAAAAAATAATTTTTGCAGCATATATTAATTTGAACTACTACATGGTAGTTTTACTTATTTGATTATCTAAACTACCACAGCTATCAATTTTTCAGTAGCGCGTTCTTGAAAAATTCTTAAATTTTTACAATTTTAAAACAAATCCGAGTATTCTAAAGGTAAGCTGTGTTCACATTTCACGTTTTTCTATAAGCGGGGAAAAAGTGAGCACACTCTTCTTTTAGGTAGAAAATGAAACCATAGATTTCGTGTGGATGTGTTGTTCGGCACGTTTAAGATCTCTGACCGACGGCGAAACTCTCTTAGTTGAGAGTTAAGACAAAATTCTCGTAAGGATAGAGATAATAAACAAAGTTGTTGAAGCTCATAATCTTGGGCTACTATGCAATACAATTAACAACTTTTAAGGCATTTCTTCAAAATACCGTGGCGGCTCGTGAGTTATGAAAGAGGGTGGCACAAGAAAGATCTTACCTATTTTTGTACATAAAATAAAAAAATTGGTAAATTTACAGGTGCGTTTTTCGAAACTTGAAATCTTTAAGATGGTATATTTTGTTTCATTTAAAGAATTGAGTAAATAGTGAAATTTTGTCAAAATTTTGGTATCCAAAATCCATGAAATTAAATGTTTAATAAACTTTAATAACATTGAAAAAAAAATTTTTACTTACCTAACTGGCTTTATGGGTTTATTATATGACCTTATGAAAGTATATTCAGCCATACGGTATATACGGTTTAATTGTGAGAATTTTGAAAATAGTCGTTCACTTTGAGTGCTGTCAGGCCAAGAACATCAACCACGTGTTTTTGTTTTTTGTTTTATTTAAAAATAATTATTCTTTAAAACTTGCAGCAATAATAATAATTATACATTTTTATAC
This sequence comes from Vesta saturnalis, assembly GCA_036346205.1. Lineage (NCBI taxonomy): Eukaryota > Metazoa > Arthropoda > Insecta > Coleoptera > Lampyridae > Vesta > Vesta saturnalis. The sequence continues at coordinate 773,671 of JARFJB010001071.1, forward strand.
ATGCTATTTCAATTTTTACAGATTGCACGTAGACGTATACTTTTGTGCCAGCGATCTTTAAGGTACCGTTTCCTACATTTGTTTTAATGAAAAATTTAAATAACAAAAGGTAATAATTATTTCAGTGTAAAAAATGAAGTCAAAAACCCCTATAAAAAACAAAATTTTAGAAATATTACTTTTAAAATCGTCATTTTTAATAAATTGTTTACAGAAGTCAGCCATGTTGTAGGTACTAGCCATTTTCAATTATTATTTTTTAACATCATATTCTTGTTCAGCAACCTCAAAAACCCCCACATTATTAATTTTAGCAAAATTACTTTAAAACTCGTTGACATATTTCAAATTTACCTTCAAAAAACGGTTTTTATTGTTAAAACAATTAAAAAACAATTAGCGTACAAATTTGAAATGAAAAATGTACACCTTTTAGTATGTAGCAAACATTTTAAGTTGTATTGAAATTTGTAATAATTTAGGCAACTTCGTTCATTTTGTGTCATGTGAATTGCATACCTTAGTGGCTGAAAAGTATGCGTTTAGATATTTTCAGGTGGAGGTTGTACGCGAATTTCGTTTTGCACATTGAGTTTGTGCGCAGACATCTTTTTTTTGGAGGTCGTTGTTGTTCCGAATGAAAACAAAAAGCGTCCATACTTGCTCTTGAATATTTTTATCAAAAGTGTCGTATCTTTTTACTGTAAGAGCTAATTAAACTTACTTTTCATTGTTGATATATTTATCCTTTTTAGACACTTTTAATTTTACTTTTATTTTTATTTTTTATAACGTTAAATTTTCATTGTACTACGTTTCAATTTAACGAGGATGACTCAGTAGAAGTTTGTGGATATGCAGAAAATTATAAATAAATGGTACATCAACCCATTTAAATCAACCAAGTTTGGCTGTTTGTAAAGGAATTTACGTATTTGGGAACAACGAATATCAAAACTCTGTTATATTTCCATTTCAAGATTAATTGCACAACAAAATTTGAAAGCGTGGCTTCGTCAGCACATTTTGTCAGTAACAGTATACCAGTGACAACCAAAATTTAAAAGTACTACATGTATTTCATTTCTCATCATTAGTTTATAAGGTATATAGATTTGCTACTTTATAACTCAAGTTAAATATTTTTATAACAAACTTTGTTATTGTTTCCAATTTTACATTTATTACATTTACGGTTTACTTGTTTTCCATAAAATAAGTTGGCGTCCGAGATATTTCAACATTTATTTACAGGTTGAAGTTACACCTTTTTTTGTAACGCGAACATATCTAACCACACACACATTTTCTAATTAAAGGAAATCAAAATATAAGAACATGGCCCGTTTAATCGTCGACTGAGCTGAAGGCACAAGATCTATTTATTATTAGGAGTATAGGTACTATTAGGGGTAAAATTATTAACAACAACCTGCTACACCCAATAAGTATTTTTTATTATAAGTAGACCAAAATACGAAACTATTATGAGATTATTTATCCTACCAAACATTATAAAAATGTAAATATACAGTTCAATGTTATTAATTTTTAGTAATGTACCATAACAGTCTGTGAGTATGAATTTTCTTTGTTAAAAGTCACATTACCATTTATTTTTAGATTATTTGAAAACCTGCAAGAATGTAAAATAGAATACAAGAATCTCGACTAACTAAGATAAATTTAAAGCTAAATGGTTTTAAATTGTGATATATAAATACACGAGCCTTACGCATCGAAATCAGTGTGCAGTATGCTTTATTAAAGCTAGACGTTTACTGAAGACACACCGTTCGGTGCCCCGAATCGCCCGTATAAGACCGTATGGCGAAGGTAACCGTAGTTATCCGAATTATACTCGAAATAGCTGCAGCTCAGATCGTTCCCCGGGACATAGTTTTGAGCGTTAGAATTGCATGCGCGCCTGATGTGAGGAAGACAACGTTCATACTATCGTTATAAAAAAAACGTAAAAATAAAAAAATTAAATAATGCAGTGAACTACATGCGAATTTCTGTCTGTGTTTATCTTGGTGGTTGGGTGGGCTCGTGCCCTTTAATACCAGTTGCCAATGCAAAATACTGACAAATGGAAAAATAAAACCAATTTATGGTTTTCTATTTACAGATATTTTGCAGATTACAGAGCCCCTTTCGTCCGCCGTTGGGTTGATTGCCGCTCCGGTTGATCCCACCGTCCAGACTCGGTTCGATTGTTCCCTGTAGTGCTCCGTCATCTCACGTATCGTTTCAGTCGTTATGGCGTTTCTTGTGCTGCGCAGTTTTTAGTGCGTGTACTGTTCGTTGGTTTTACCACAGTGTTCTTCTGTGTTCGTTACAGTAGGTACGTATCTATTTGTTTTACATTGTGTGTACAGTTGTCTGTTTTTTCAACGTATCTGTGTTCATTAAATGAAAAACTACAGTGCTATAAACACTGGACAAAGAGGAATCATCCAAAAGATTGCCAAGGAACTTAATGTAGGCGTTACGACAATAAAATATTGGAGAAGAAATCGGAAAGTCATTAAATCATATACAACGACGATAGATTGTGAAAACGCTCAAGAATCGCAAAATGTTGAAAAAGTATAAACTTGAACTGCTTGACAACGCATTGTGGATGTGGTTCTCCCAAGGAAGAAGGAAAAGAATCCCGATATCCGGGGTCATTATAAAAGAAAAGACAACAGCTTTGTACAAAAAATCAGAAGCCGAGTCTATAACAGACGAAACAGGTCTAAACTTTAAAATATTGCCAAACAAAACCCTCCCTGCATCAAATGAAACCGTGACAGGAACGAAACTTATCGGACTCAGGCTAAACGTTGCTCCTTGCAGCAAGGTTGATGGTACACACAGTTTCTCCTGTTCGTTATTGGCAAATCAAGAAGCCCAGGGTATTCAATAACATAAACTTATATTCCCTGCCGGTTTATTACCGCAATCAAGAATTTGATTGGATGGACTGCAATGTTTTAAAATCTTGGTTTCTTGATGAGCTAGTTTCAGTTGTTGAAAAGACTAGAAACAAAAACTCCCTTTTCGTGCTCTACTGCTATGGATAACGCACCATGCATTTGAGGAGGATTTGGTGAAAGGGGACATAAAAGCTTTCTTCCTTCCATCAAATGTCACATCACTTATCCAACCAATGGATCAGGTAGTGATAGTGGTTAAAGAGGCGGTATCGCAGAAAGTGCATCGGCTCACTTTTAGAAAACTCCGAAGAAGGTTGTAAAGTATTTGAAGTTATGAAATCCTTCAACATCAAAGATGCTATCTATACGATTGCCGAGTCATGGGAGGAACTGAACCTGACACGCTGCGAAAATCTCGGCGTACACTTGGGTCAGAAGTTATGATCGAAGACGCGCAAAACAACGACACGCAGGAAATAGTTAGAGATCTAAAAGCTTTAGAAGCGAATGTCCCGCTCATTACCGACCAGATTATTGCCGATGTCTTGGAAAATAATGGTGAAGAAACTGTGAAACTAGACTCGAACGGCGATGATGACCAACTCCCTACCCGGATTTCACACACCGACCTCAATAACGCTTTTTATACTATCCGTAAGTATATCGAACAGAAGTCAACCTCAACACCTATGGAAATTTTGTGGATCAAGAAATGTTGGAACACTGCAGCTAAATGTAGAATTTCATTTGCTAAACCAAAATCTATAACTCATTTTTTTTTCTAAGTAGTTTTTTTACTACAGGTATCTACAGTAAATGCATACAGTATGTATTGCTCTTTTTCAATAATAATAACAGCTTTTATACGATTTACTACAATGTTTTTACTGTAAAGAACAATACAGAGTTCAGAGGTTGTTTAATTTACGACACCCCCATTCCCAAAGGTAACAGATTAGAGGGGTTGTACTGTATATTGAAAATATTGTATTTATACAGTATTAATAGTGTTTACTCCAAGCGGAGAGTTAAGGATGCCGACTGTAGGCATTATTAGTCCCATCCTCTGTTATGTGTGTGTGGTATTGATAGGTAAAGATATAATTTAGTTATACCTGTGTAATTAAAGGCGATTATTATTTAATACTAGATTGTGGGTAATTATTTAATACAATGTTGTCGACGTTAATTAGTAATTATTAGTAGTAATATTAATAATTATTGTTTATTGAGTAACGCTTTGTTTAATTATCGTGGAATTTTTTCGTTTCAGTTTATCTTAATAGAGTCTGATGTTATTGAATTTTATTAGCGAAAGCCTGTCGGATACGTGATGATTAACTTGATGTAAAGTTTCGTTAAGTTAAAGATGAAGATTTGTTTGGTTTAGTATAAAGCCGATATCATTTTCATTATCACCGTTATAACCCGCCTATTGTGCACGAGAGGGTAGAACTGATTTATGTTGGTAATTCTGTCCGATGTTGTGAAGCATTTCTAACATTAAATATTGGACATAACACATATTTTATTATAACACATACTTATTATTGTGATAAAATAAGCATAACCCCTGAAGCTGAGATTCGACAGTTGTCAAACTGTTATTTTTCACAATCTGACAACATCGGCGTCCTCTGACAGTATTAATATTAGTGACGTAACTGCTCTGACTCGTGAAAATTACTATATAAGGTACATCATTTGTGAAGTAATCCCAAGAATTTATTAAACTTAATACTTACTTGCATTCTTCATGATATGGTGTATATTCGAACTACGAGAATTTAACATCGACCCTCATGAAACCGCCAAGGTTCGATACCAAATCGATCAACAACGCTACTTGAGCTTGCTCAACATGCATACATTTGGCAACCTGTTATCCGACATGGATGTCTCGACATGTGTAATTTTTAGAACCATACTTACCGATAGGTATAGCACGGTTTCTGTCATTGTGTTAGAAAATGTAAACATTGTCGGTGCGTCCAACACTACACCGGGCGCATTCCATTTAAAACTCATGTATTATATTCAGTGCTGATATCCAACAGTGAAATATAAACAAACACTAAGCGTTTATAGCAGAGTCGTAGTCAGCCAAATTTGAGAGAATGAATACCAAAAGTAATCCGAATATTTATCTGAACTATTAAATCGTTTGTCGATTGCATCAAGAAGAGAATACAAATATGGGATCTAAAGGTCCCGGCGGTAGTATTATTCAACACTACAGCTTGGGCAGTTCGCGCATTGAGTTTGGTTGCTGGTGCATCATGGGCGAACAATATCTACACCAACTTTCTAGGGTGTCACTTCCTTCTACAATTTATGAAATGACTAGCATTTTCACAGTGAATGTGAAATAACCATTTTAAATCCACACTGTGCTTCTCAATAGTTGATCTGTTCATTTAAATTCCTTGAAGTGGGTTAGCCAGGTGACTCGTAAAGTTTCTGTCTGCACTCAGGGTGATAATGAATAGCTTGACGTTGTACATGCTGATGCGTATGCTCGTCGAAATGGACGGGTTACGTCGCATCGACTATTGGGACAGTATTTTTAGCAAAAAAGCGTATGCTTTTATATTTCATAATCCATCGTGTTTCAGAAAACAGTGGGATTTTGCAATGTGTTTTTATTTCTTTTACGCTGTTTGGGATAAAAGCCTATATCCACCGTATCCTTGGTCAAGGCGATTTAAAATGTCCCGACCAAACCTTTCTATTGATATCAGACTGGTATCAGCTATTGTGGACGTATTTGCGCCGTGCAAGGGTACAAATCCTTGGCTACATTAGACATCTCACGAAAGTATCAGACACCAATTGAAGGCTGTTGTGTTTCTTGAACATCAGCGCTTTTGTCGGTGCCATCCCATCTATAGTGCAGGAAATTGAGTATTCGTCACTTTTTTCTCTCGAATTGCTCTGTGATGGGTTTTTTCTACGAACTTTCAGCACGTAAAATCACGTTTTGTTCAACAATTTATTTATGTTGAGAAAACCAAACGCACTACTTGACGACTGTGGTTTGATATAATTGTAAGCGTAAAGTACTAAAAAAGTTAGTGTTTCGCGTATTGCGAATGTTAGGTGCAATTACTAATCTATCAGACATTATTTTCCGTATCGTTTGAGACTCTTAAGTTTTTTTAATCAGTGGAGTACAGAGTGCCCATTTTGAGCTCTACCGTTTTTTCTTGGATTATTCCTATAGAACTAAAACCAACGCCCTGACGCCTCGAATCTCTGAGTGTATTTTCAAAGTTGTGTTATTCCTTGATGTGTTTTTTATAAAAGTTATGGTCCAACTGAAAATGAAAAATTTATAGGACTTTGTCAAACTGTTATTTTTCACAATCTGACAACATCGGCGTCCTCTGACAGTATTAATATTAGTGACGCGACTGCTCGACTCGTGAAAATTACTGTATTTATGTCTATAATTAATCTTTATCTGACACGGAGTTTTAACGTCATTTTGACATAGATTATTTTTGTTTTTGCAATGTTGCCTGTTTTCGTTATGAACGTATGAAAGACGTTGCATAGTTACCCTAAAAAAATTATAATTAAAATTATTTCATATTTTTTAATTTTTTTATGTTAGCATCTAGATGTGTATTAACCGCTGTCTAACATGAAGTTTTAAATGTCTGCTTTACATAAATTTTTACAATGTTGCTTATTTTCGTAATGAACTTATTACAAAAGAGGTTTCATAATTATTCTAAAACAAATGTTATTAAATTTATTGCAATTCTTTTAATTTTCGTTTTGTAGGTTGGAAGGTTGTGTGGTGTTCCACACTAGATATTTATATTTGAGTTATACAATCTAAACGTTTCGATAACACAATACAATCTCAAGTCAGTAGTAGTACTATCTTTCAAAATTGTAACTACGTTGAAACAATTTTTCAAATTGAAAACTATTTTTTTCACAAAATGGTGTCAACATCTTTAACAATTTTGAAAGATAGTATTACTACTGACGAAGATAACTGTAAGTATTATAGAAACGTTTAAATTGTATAACTTAAATATAAAAATACGCCATAAAAAAAAAGATAAGTATTTTAATATTTAATACCAAATTAAAATTCTAATATTTTCATAATGATGTTCATAATCTAATATAAAAATTATAAATTATGACCATTAAAAATAGTAATAGAATGTAGGAATAATGCGTAGTAGTTCAAACGCTCATATTCCAAATGCTTTAACCTAAAAAAACTGAACATTCGTACCGGCTATATTTTTAAATTATCTGTAAAGGTTCTTTTACATTTAAATAATGGCGTCTGCAGATAAAGCTAAGGTAGTATTTTAGCAAGAAGGATTCATATTGTATTGTTTGCATTTGTATTTAGGTTCAAGGAGGAGGTGATATAAAGGAAAAAAAACGAAAAGAGTCTATTTTAGATTTATCCAAATATCTTGAGAAAAGTATTAGGGTTAAATTTGCAGGTGGTCGGGAAGCTTCAGGAATACTTAAAGGATATGATCCTTTACTCAACCTTGTATTAGATAATACAACAGAATATTTAAGAGATCCAGATGATCCGTATAAATTAGCCGAAGATACAAGAGCTCTTGGTTTAGTTGTATGTAGAGGCACAAGTGTTGTTTTAATTTGCCCCGTTGATGGAATGGAAGCAATTCAAAATCCTTTCATTAGTCAGGAATGATTTAGGATTTGTAAAGATGCAAATAAAAATACATTATTTTCTAAGCTACATTTAAATAGACTAAGTTATAATTATTTTCCATTCACCAAATTTATTTCTACTCCAAACTGATTGAAAATGTAAATGAAATTATTTTTCATTATAATTATTACTTGTGTATTCCTGATTTATACTTTAAAGTAGATTAAAAGTCTTTTTTACATCATGTAAAATGCTTAATTGTGTTTTTACAAAAATGAAAATGTGAAGTCCAATACGTCTTTTCATAGAGGTTTGATTTATTTAAATCTTTGTACGAATTGTAGTTTATGTCTAATATCAAATTATCATTAGGAAGTGTTATTTTTTAAAATTTGTTATATTAACGGTCAAATTATATGGGAATCGATGATTATTACATGTAAGTTGCTCACTGATGGAAATTTATTCATTATAATGTAAGGTCAGCATTGTAAAAACCGGGACAAGGGGTAGGAAATTTTATTTTTTAATTATGTTTGCCTGTAAGACAGGTGGTTCTCTGTAATTATCGATTTAATTTACAATTATGACTTCGATTTCGCAATACTGCTATTCATGAATCAAATTTTCCTGGAAGTGTTAGGACAGCACAGAGATGTTTGAAAGCAAGTGAACTAAAAGTTGTTCTGCAACTAATCCGGCTTTTTTAATGGAACGAAAGAGAGAGGAAAGTCTTGTTTTTGCAAATGAATTTGCAGATAGAAAACAAGAATTTTGGGATTCAGTAATTTTTTCACACGAAAAAGTGTTTGTCATGCTATAGTGGTCACATTAGAGTTTATCGACGATTTAATACACGATACATATGTGCATGAAGTTCAAAAAAGTAGTCATTTCAGAGGAAATATGTGGGCTTGGAATAGTTCTTGAGATCCCGGAATTTGTTTGGAAAATTGGAGAGAGGCTGAATATTTTAGAGAATATTATGCTACTATCTATTCGACAGATTCATAACGAATTCATTTTCCAGCATGATAACTCCCTGGATTATACCTCAAATATTGTGTGCAACTGGATTAGGGAAAATGATTAATGTATTAATATGGCCTTCACGAAGTCCAGATTTAAAGCGAATTGTGAATGTATGGGGTTTAATGTTAAGACAGCTGGGTAGACACAACTTTCACCCCAGAAATTACAACTAATTACTTGATTGTGTTCAAGAGAAATGGGACAATTTGGACGAAGATTATATTTCCAATTTAATTCATTCTACGCCAACGTGTTTTCAGCTAGCAGCTAATTTATTAATCACACATAATTATTGGTTTACTAATAATACATATTGATTGTGAAATTGAATAACAAAGCAGAAAATATTTCCATTACATATAGGCACATAATAATATGATATGTGATGTGTAAGGCCCCTGCTCAAAATCTGGGCAATATGTTTAAATATTCGTTGCTCCTTGTTCAAGGGCATTAAGTGTTCATACCAGATGTCTTGATTAATATTCTTAATAAATCGGCCGATAAAATATTTTTTAAGGAACGTTTTTTTAGCAGTGTGAAGCTCGATTTCGTGCATCGCGCATGTGACGGCGTTCGTATTGAGTCGTAGATCGAAAGCTCGTCCAACGTAGCCCGTTTTCTTTTTCAACGTTTTTCAAAATTTGAAATTGCAGTTGTTTTTATATTACTATCACTGGTTAAAGTTTCGCACAGTTTAAGACAAAAATAAGGAAGCTACGAGCACTGAAACCGATCGTATGTAAAACATACGATAGTAGATTATTCCTTTCCCATTCAAGGATACGTTCTAAGTCACTGTTGAGTGAGGCTGCCGTTTCACTTTAACGTCTTGATTAGACCTATGGTTGTAGGAAAACTGAGAAGAACTACAATGTAGAGTGCTGTCGTCTGCAAAGCAATGGTTCGGGTTAGTTGTTCAGGAAATGAGGTCATTTACGAATAGCAGGATAAATGTGGGAGCTATCACTGATCCTTGGGGTACACCCACGTTAATAGTAGTTTCTTTCAAAAAAAGCCATCGACAACACGTATACGTCTTTTGTCTAGAAAGCCAGAGACCCAATTGATGAGCGTATCGGGTAAGTCAAACGAGATGAGCTTGGAAAGTCGGCACTTGCGCCAAACTTGGTCAGAAGCATTTGAAATATCTACAGCTACTACGACAGTTTCACCGAACGTTTCTAATGTGTTATTCCAAAATTGGGTGACAGATTGAAGAAGATCACCCGTTAAACGACTCTGTCTGAACCCATACTGATGGTCGTTTAAGGAGTTTATTGGACTCGAGAAACGAAAGTAGTTGGTGGTTGATGGCTCTTTCCATGATTTTCGATAGAATGGAAGTGATAGCTATTGGTCGATAGTTTGAGGGATCGGTTTTATCGCCCTTTTTAGGAATAGGTTGGACATATGCCTACGTTGACGATGATGGCTTTTACTGATGGCTTTAGCAATGACCAAAATTTGCGACTACCCAAAGGACATGAGACTACTTCTTTGAATTTACGTTCCTCAAACATCCTTTTGGCCTTGGTGATGATGCTTTTGAAACTATTCCCTGCGGCAGTACAGTCGGCGTGATTTTCGACAGATTTTGATGATTTCCATTTGGTTTTATGATTTTGCGATAATGCATCAGTGCAAGCCCTATGAAATCATGGTTGAGAACGGGCATGACCTAAGCGATTATGTTTTTTGGGAATGCATAATTCCATACCCATCAAGATAACATCAGTTATTGAAAGAGCAATGTTTGAAGAGGAGGACCGTTTAAAGCAATACTCACACCAGGGAAAGGTTGCAAAAAAGCCTCGCAGTTAGTTGATTTAAAACACCTCATGGTTCCACCTATTTTTCCAGTGACAGTGGGCTTGGGTGCAGAGGAAGTTATTTCGATTAGGCAGTGGTCAGATTGACCAAGTCGGAAAAGGACTCTAGTTTTATAGGCAAGTGGGTTAGACGTAAGGAATAGGTCCAGGAAGTTTGGAGTATGGTTAAGGTCTGCCCTATATAGCAAGATGGAGATAAGAGGTAATCTATTTTTAGACTTATCAAAAAGATCTTGGAAGTTATTATCATTGGGAGACCTATACAAACAACAGTAGAACTTCACAAATTGAGGCCCAGCATGTTTGGACCAAATCACGTCGAATTTGTTGGTTTTCCAAAGTGGACATCTTCTTACAACCTACGTTGTCCTTGGTATACACACAGGCGAAAGTTAGAGTGGAGGTTGTATTTGGGAAATTGCAGCTCAGGCGAATCAGTGCTTCCAGGGGAGACTTGTATTTATGGTAAAAACAGAATGCCCGTTTGGACTTGTTCAAGGTGTACGTGAAGGGCATTAAGATTCGATCTAATACCACGTATGTTGCAGTAATATATATATATATATATATATATATATATATATATATATATATATATATATATATATATATATATATATATATATATATATAATGGTATTAATTGTGTAAAAGCCACACGAACACTTTCTTTTAACTCATTCACAGTATTATTAGTTCTTTTCCCATCCAGCTATTAGCAAAACGTAATTGAAGTACAGTCAGTTAAGAAGGCGAGCAACCGGCGCAACCCGATTCATGATTCCGAAAGCCGAGTACTGTAAAAATACAAGCCAGTGGCGTATCATATCTTCATTTACTTACAGTTACTCTGCATAATAATGCATTCCCACAAGTGCATTTTTTTCAATAACTTAATTCGATTTGAATATATATCACTAAAATATGTAATTATCCTGTAATTATAATACAATAAATAACATTAATGTTCATATTTAGTGATGTAGAATAATATTAGAAAATCTAATGCACATTATAAGACGATTAACTTAATTAAAATAATGAAAGAGAAAAGCTATTAGCATAACGACATCCATTACCAATCGCATATAAATATCCTTACTCTTTGTCAACTATTGTTAGTCGCAGTTTCACAGCTAATATACAAATTAATTTTAACAATCTGCATTGCGGTTATCGTAAATGTCAATTCAGGAAAAATCGAAAGCGATCAAACGCGAAACGTAGTTTTCAACGTGTTTCAATACTTCTTAAGTCACAAAAGAGAAACAGAGTCCGTGACGAGCATCAAGAAAACAACTTCAGATGCAACGAAAATATAAGTGCAAACAATAGAACGTATTATAAAGGAGGCCAGTAAATCGTCGGAACACAATAATTGTACTGTGTTGCTGAAATCTCCCAAGAAGAAGCGGCAGAAAAAACATGCAGTTACTGATATGACAAAATATGATACTAATATAATAAGAGTAATTTATAACTTTCATAAAACGGACCGGATTCGTGTGACCATTAAATCGTTACGGCAAATATTATCCGAAGACTTGGGTTATTGTGGTTCAGAGTCGTCACTACAACGAATTGTTAAAAAAATGGTTTTAGATGGAAAAAAACGGTAAACGACAGAAGGATTTTAATGGAGAAAAACGATATTCGTGAAAAAAGAATACATTATATTAAAGATTTTAAACATTATCATGATGAAAATAGACCGATCGTGTTTTTAGACGAAAGTTATATTCATGGAGGACATACTCAATCACGTAGTTGGAGTAACGATCGCACCGAAGTGTTATTTTCCCCTATTTCAAAGGGCCAACGTGTAATTCACGTAGGAGGCGACATGGGTTTTATTCCAAACTGTTTATTGATGTTTAAATATGGAACAAGATATGAATGGTACCAACTACGAAAAGTGGGTAAAAGAACGTCTTGTACCAAATTTGCCCAACAACTCCGTTGTAATAGATAACGCTCCGTATCATTATGTTCAAGTAAATTCTGCACCGACCTCCAATTCTACAAAAAATCGAATGATAGAATGGCTACATACAAAAAATATTCCCTTTTCGCCGGAGTTACTTAAACCTCAACTGTATAAAATTTTAAAGAACAATCAAGATCATTATAAAACGTATTCGACAAATTAATGAATGAGCATGGGCACACCGTATTACGACTTCCTCCTTATCATCCGGACCTAAATCCCATCGAATTAATTTGGGCGAAAATAAAAAACGAAGTTGCACACAAAGACGTTACTTTTAAATTAAATTATGTAATATAATTGGCCGAAGATGCATTTAAATCAACAAGGGAAGAGTGATAAAGTAATTGACATTGAAAATAAATATCGTGAAAGTGATAACATGTTAGATATAGAAACTGATCGATTAGTGATAAATGTTTATGAAGACAGTGACAGTGAATATCAGTTTAGTGATTTAAGTTCAAACGATAGTGAATGATATTTTTTTATATATTATGTATTTCTGTGTTTTATTAATTTTATAGCACCATTTTTAGAATTTGAAACATATTATGTTTGTTATAAAGTAGGTACTTACTTACATTTATTGTACTATTGTAGGTATTTAAATAGAGTAACTTTTTTTGAATAAACATATCTACAACTTATAGATACGCGCCAATTTTACAAACAGCCTAAATTCGTCGTTTGCGCATTGCCCCGCTCGCCTTCTTAGGTGATTAGGACTGTAGCCACTATCTACACGGGAATTATGCGCCGGAGCCCCGTCTTGCTGAAATATGTCATTGGAAGACTCTAGAAATCCCTTCAAATGAATTCGTAGAATAACGAAATATTTCATTGAGTTTAATGTTCCTTCATACATGTGATAATACAAACGTCCGTTTTTAATGCAGCACCACACATTTATTCCAAATTTGCCTTGCCTCCTGCGGACAACACTGACATGAACGTTAGTATCTGCCCAGTAAGGTAAATTGTGATTATTAAAAATTCCATCACTACTGACATGCGCCTCGTCTGACCATGCAATAGAATTTGAAAAATTAGGTATATTTTGGCACTGACTTATATACCAGTAGGCCGCCTTTTGTCGACTGTAGTCAAAAAATGTTTTTTCCGAAATCAATAGCAATGGTATTTTTTAAAATTCGAAGGGGTTTGGTTCGAGACACGCCTAGATTAGCCATTTGTCTAGATGAAGTTGTTGGTTCTGCTCCGATCTGTCCTAAGACGACCATTGAATTTTCTTCAGAATTTCGATTAAAGTAAGTTTTTGACCTAGGATGTTTAAAAAAACCGAATTCAATTAAATTTGTCTGTAACCTAAAATTAATTAAGATATTGTTTTGAGCTCGCAAAAATTTTAATTTCTAGTAACTATACCTTTCAAAAATATTTTTATTTAGCTGCTGCCTTTCAGGAAAGTTTTGTAAATATAATTCCAATGCCACATTCTTATCACCTTCGGATAATATAAAACATTTTAATATGCAACACTTTTCTGAATTTGTATAATTAGGCATGTTAATAACTAGAGAGCGGATTTTATGCATTATAAAATGCCAAAATATATGCATATATATGCACTTAAAAATTGTAAAATATGCAGAAAATATGCATTATTTTTCCGAAATGTGCAAAATAAACTACCAATAAAAAATGTGATTTTTACATCTTACATATGCAAAAAACTTTTACAAGAAAGTATTTACATAAAAAGTTGAAACTATTAGTTAAAAAATAATACGTATTAATAATAATATAAAACGGACACTTAATTGACATGTACAACCAACAACAAGCTGAACCTATCAAAGACAGTGATTGTGTTTACCGTGGCCACTCCTTATCTAAATAATTTGTGTTCATATGGTATTATAAATTTTAAATTATAGGTACTTAATACTCCTATGCTTCATTGCGTTGATTTGCAAAACAATTTATAATTACATGCTTTTCTATATTTTCTGGTAGAAAGCATATATTTATAGGTGGAAAAACTTCTTTCCACGTCTACAGACGTTATAGGTGCATTTTTTGATGCGGTTAATATGGACAAATCTAATTGTACATCCAGAGTCAAAATTTTGTTAATTTTAGTTAACAGCTGATAACCACTATTTTTTTGTAAAATTTCTTTAAATTTATTTGAAATAATTTTGCCAGTATTTCCTGGGGCAGTATAAATTAATTTTTGAATATTATTTACTAGTTCTATCGATGCGTTAAGTGGCAATGCTTCCGTTTCCAATTTACAAATAGTCCCGCTTACAAAATAATAATGTGGTTTTATAAATGCTAATTGATTGCGCAGTTCTGATTTCTTTAAAACCGATTGCGATTTCTCTGTATAACTGCACTCGTGTCGGCGCCTTTACAAACACTTTCTTTACGCTACTTATTAAACTATTTACTAAAGGAAATTCATTTCGAATTGCTTCGGCTACTCTATTTATACCATGAGCCAAACATGTTACGTGAACTAAATTTTCGTATAATACCTTCAATTGTTGGCCAGCCTTTACCATATATGGCGCGGCATCAGAAAGCATCAAAACAATTTCATCTGTTGGAACAATATCGGGAACAAAAAACTGCATGAAAGTCTCATTTACAAATCTAACTATTGTTGCATTATTGGTTTTATCAAGTACTTTACAAGAAATCAAATATGATTTGGCAGGTCGTTCTTCGCTTAAATAACCTAACATTAAATTTGCAACATAACGTCCACGACAATCTGTAGTTTCATCTACTATGAAATAAATATATTTATTTTTAACAATTTCTTTTATATGTAGCATGGTTTCAAGATATACCCCATTAACATAATTTTTTATAAGTGTGCTTTCATCAGGCACTTGATTGTTACTAATTTTTTCTAAAAAAGATCTAAAAGTATGGTTTTGAAGCTTTTTTAAGGGAATGTTAGCCTTAACTAGAGCGCTGCATAATTCAAAATTGAATTTTTCTTGGTCGTTTCTTTTGGATGTTTCACCACGTAAAGATTCTCGCAGAAATGTTTGAGAGAGCTTGGTTTTCTTCTGTGTTTCTAATTTTCCCTTATGCAGAGCGGTCTCAATGTGTTGCGTAATTTGGGATTTTCGTTCGCATGCGATCTAAACCAATATTCCCAATTTAAAAATAATAAAAAAACATAATCGATTAGGTTCCATCGTTGCATTTTAAATATTTCCCGCGTTACCTTATAAAACGATGCATTTAAATACAACGTTTGAATAGAGAACTAATACCTGCTCTGTATTCACTAAAGGCCTCGTTCATTGTTGTCAGTGTTTAAAAATATTTTAAAACACTATTCTGAATTGCCACTTTCCGCTTTTCCACATGCTGTACAAAACACCTTTTCACCGTCCATTCGGAGTCCAGGGACATTTTTTATCCATACTGGAACTAAATTATTCTTTACTTTTGGCATGTTAAATATAATTCGAAAACTAAATTCTGCAGTCTGCACCACTGTTCACTTGCACGTTTTAAAAAGGAATGGGCAATATTATTCCTTATTTTAAAATAGGGTTTTTCCACTAAGCAAGGTCATTTGGATGTTAGGGATTAACTAAGTATATTTTACTCATCAACTCTTTCCATACAAAAATTTAAGAAGCACTCAACAAAAAACCGTATTACCTCTTTGCAATCCGGAAGTATTAGGATTTAGGATAGTTGTCAACTCAGACAATAATTAAAAGTAAACAACTACCTGCCGATGTTAGACACCACCTTTTAAAGATATTTATTTTAAAAGGATATAAAAATTTCTTACTTTGAACAAGAGTCCCGAAAATATTTCATAACCTGAGTTTCAACGCAACAATTGAAAAAAAAATGTTAAATTATGCAAAAAAAGTGCAAAATATAAGTAAAACATCAAAATATGTAGTATTTGGCTAAATATGCAGTATTTGACCAAATATGCAAAATATGCAAAAACTAATTAGTGCCAAATAATTATAATTAATGCGATTCGTATAAAAACCGAAACGCGTGGGTGGTACTATAAAATATAAGCAATATGCAGTTTGCATAAAATCCGCTCTCTATTAATAACTAAATTCCAAGATTACTTTGTTGCACACTTCTAATTATTTGACATATAGGTATCATTTGTTTTTACTTAAATAAATCTCAGCCTTCTATGCCTACTGTGTGTTCTTAATATAAGAAGTAAATAAGAAAAACTTAAAAAATCAATTCATTATTAGAATAGCATATAAGTGTTATATATTTTTGAAAAGCACAAAAAAATGTCATAGACAACTATGGTTTCCATATAAAGAAATACAACTTTATGTCATATCTTTTTTAATTAAGGAGGTATTAAAAATGTGAATGCACTAACGGATTCTACTTAAAAAAGTACCTTAAGAATGTTTTTACAGTTTATCAATACATTTAAAAATAAAAAAGTTATTCAAGTTTTTCAAAATCGCCTATTTTTTAATTTTGACTAATTGCGCAATAACGATCAGAGATATCTTGATTATGATTATTGGATCTTAATTAACACCAAAATCGAGCACAAGGACCCGATATTACTTTTCGTCTAACTGTAATAGAAAGGTTACTTCCCATAAGAAAACATCGAAAATGAACCACCCTGTACATTCGCTCGTCAAAAAGTTAAAGAACATGTATAAAACTTATTGTTCTTACACTTACGTTTGCATTAAATCTAACTCAAAGTTTATAAAATCTTCATAAGAATAAAACATGTTATTAATAAGACATTTTTTGACTTTTTCTCTGAAAGCATTATAAGCAAGAGATATTAATGTGTGCGGGATAGCACTATAAAACTTTTTTATCCAAAACTCAGAACCATTCTGTGCTTTAGATAAACGACAGTATGGAACGCAGATCATATTTTTAAAACGAGTACTGTATAAATGAAAGTATAGTTGCTGATATTACGCTCAGCATGACAGAGACAGGTAAGTATAAATATAGAAGGTACAGTTAAAATTTGAAAATGAGAGTAGGTCTGTTTAAAATCAGCCCTATATTCATTAGTGAGTAGAAGTGTAGATATAATTAGTGGTCGTGGAAATGCGTTGATTACCACCTATGGTGTTGAAATATAGTTCTAGAAACCATTGATATGCAAATAGAAACCGAACCAAGATCATGAAATGATCTTCCTAAGTAGGTAGCGAATGTACAGTGGGTGCGAACTTTGTCACATGCCAAATTACTGCTTTAGGGCTTGTGACCGTAAATCTGAAAATGACCTAGCTAATCTCAACTGGACGGCGTATTCTCAGGCATCGTCGTAATTTGGTAAACTAGTTTTACGTACCACCCTATCTTTAGATCAAGACAAAGATACGTGAATAGATGACATGAACATCTTCTAGATATAGGGAAAACGAAGTGATCTTTCCTTGCATTTACCCCCTGCGACCGGACGTTCCACTACTCTCGAAATGGAATCTGAAATTATAATGATCCAAGAACGGCAACAAATAACATAATATAAATTACAGTAAACTTATTTGTACACTTTTTGACAACTGCTCTGAAAATTACAAAATTAGAATCTCATTTAATTATACTTAATTTTAGACTTCTTACAAACAATTTAGTGCATTTTGAAGCTTTTAATAAACTTGATAAACACCCTTTACTCTTTTATAATTATCAACTATTATTAACTATTTTGAAGGTGGAAAAAACTTTATTTCAGTTACACATGAGCCCCCTTTCATTCTTTCAACATGAAAAATTCATGTAATTCAATTTAACTTTAGATTAGCTATGACATTTTTGGAATAACCCTCTTTATTTATTGGATATTAAATACAGGGAAAGAAAACGAAGTCTGACAGTATGTAAGAAAAGGAAGTGTAATTTATGCGGGAGATTTATAAGTTACAAACGGGGTATTTAATGGCTCAACCCTTAACCAGGTAACATCGGTTTCAAAATTAGTATCCATGCAATTTTAGTGTATGTGTGACATCTGTAATGAATATGTTCACGCTGAATGTGTGCAAATCAGGGCTCTGTGAATATATCCAGCTATGGTGCTCAAAGCTCAACTTACCCTGGTAGTTTCAGTTACCACGACCTTCCATGGGCACATCGATCTTAACACTTTTTCGACTTGTGTGTACACGGAGTGGCATTGAGATGTAGTTTATGAACAGTAGAGATGTATATTTGTGTTATTTATCATTTCCTTATTTGGAGTACTTAAAGAGTATTTAAAATGTTTAATATTTGATTTGACAAAAACGTTACTTGTATGTGTTTCGATATACATTTCTTCTTGATTAAACACTATTACATCTAGTACTTTTGGTTCGATATGAATTTTAACAATGATTTGATTTTAATAAGAATGTCCGTTTCATATATTCTACATGTTTAACATTTTCAAATTACAAGTTTATCTTTTTTTGTTGAGTTGATCGGCCTATTTCCACAGTTTTTGCTTTTTGAGTTCGACGTTTCGAAAGCGGACTCTGCTGAAGCTCTAAAATATATATATATATATATATATATATATATATATATATATATATATATATATATATTGTATTACTCAGTGGCTCAGCGGTAAATGTGTCAGACTTGTAAGTGAAAGGTACCAAGTTCGAATCGGAGAGTAGTCAAGTGCTTCGGAAAAAATCATAACACATGAATTTGACTCAAGTGTGAAAACTCTGATGACGGAAGCAGAATCCGCTTCCGAAAGATCGCGCTCAAAAAGCAAAAATTGTGGAAATAGGCCGATCAACTCAACTAATATGAAACCGCAGTTACAAAACACTTATAATACAGAAAGTTTACCTTTATTTGCTTATTTTTACAAATCTTGCAAAGCATCCGTGTGTTCTTACATTTTCCTCTACTATTTACAGTTAGCTATACAGGGTGATTCACGGTGACCGTCTGGTAGAAGTATCACGAGGATGCAATAAAAATTTATATGTAGCCATAGAGGGATGAAATCTATTTCATGAAAATATTTTTAAAATGCTGGCATTTCCGGGTATACCGGAAGTTGACCACAACTTTGTTATTTTAAATGGAATGTCCCCTTTTCAATTTTTTTTTGTAATTTTACGGATGATTTGATGACAACTTGACTCAAAACTTCTTATACAGGGTTGGGATAAAGTGTGGAACCAAGTAAATATCTTTAAAACGAAACGGACGATATCTTTGAAATTTTATTTAATTTAAATGGAACACCCTATATATTTTTGCAGATCTTGTTATTTCGAATTCGTACATACTGGGTTTAATGGAAATAATTTGTAAGAACGAGAAGTAACCCACTTTTAGTTGTAGAATAACTAAATTTATTTACTTTAGACTAATGAGAATAATAATTTAAACAAACTTATTTCAAATGTTCAAAATGCTTGCTGTTCACCTCCTGACAATATGGCAGCCTATTAACAAATTCTTGCGTCACTCTTTCCAAGACTTCTCCACGTATTAGTTCACATTCAGCAATAACTCTTTGTCTCAATTCCTGCAAGCATGTTGGTCGTTTAACGTAAATACGTGATTTTAGATAACCCCAAAGAAAAAAATCTAATTGGCTAAGATCCGGAGAATGAGCAGGTCACTCTATGAATCCTCTACGTCCAATCCACCGATTTGGAAAATTCGCATCCAGAAAATCCTTAACCCGTCCATCATAGTGGGGAGGTGCTCCATCTTGTTGAAACTAAACATTTTTCGGTAACTGTTCAAGTGCAGGAATAATTTGGTTATTCAGTTAATCTAAATGTTTGTCACCATTCAAGTTTCCATCTATAAAAAAATGGGCATATAAGCCTATTTTCGACAATTCCCATCCAAACATTCAACTTCGGTGGATGCTGGGTATGTGCTTCATGAATTCAACGAGGATTCTCATTTGACCAATACCTTGAGCTATGGCTGTTAACTGTTGCATTAGAACAAAAAGTTGCCTCATCGGAAAACACTACACAACATGCAAAATGTTCGTCGACATTACAGATGTCCATCAGTCGTTCGTAAAACTCCAGCCGTCGGTCAAAATCATCGTCTGACAATTCTTGAACCAATTGTATCTTATACGGATGATACTTTTCAATTTTCAATATCTTCCCTACAGAACGTCGACTTATACCATGGTTTAGTGTCAAAATTGTGGTAGAAGTTTGTGGTGAATCCTCTAAATCAATTGCAATGTTTTGTCTAATAGTTTCGTTCGGTGTGATCCGCGGTCTTCCAGTTTTTGGTAAATTTTTGACCATCCCAGTTGCATTAAAACGCTGTAATGTTTTAGTAACTGTTGAACATGATATGGAATTTCTTTCAGGGTGCAAATAATTAAAAATATAACACACTTCTTCATGAGTTCTAACACAATCACCATAACCAATCATCATTAATATTTCGATACGATCTTTTTCACTTAAATGAAACATTCTTAATCGTATAATTTATTTCCGTAAATTACAATTTGACAGTTCGGCAACAGTTACCTACTAGATAGTACTCGTTTATTTCTTACTAATAATACAAACAACGTCAATTTGTTTATCTAAATAGTTTTTTACTCTAATGTATAAAAAATTAAAAGTGGTTAATTAAAGTGCTGTATTCCTCGTTTTTACAGATTTTTACACTAAACCCAGCATGTACCAATTCGAAATAACAAGGTATTTCAAAATTTCAAAAATATAAAGGGTGTCCCATTTCAATTAAAAAACTTGAGGGCATTTCCGGTTAAACCGGAAATACATTATTAACAAAAAAATGTACATCAGATGCATTTTTCCCCCTTGCACTTACCTGCAAAATTTCAAAGATATCGTCCGTTTCGTTTTAAAGATATTTACTTGATCCATACTTTATCCCAACCCTGTACGTAAAGTTTTTTTCCAAAAATTTTGTCAGAAAAGTTGGGTAACATAAAAACTGATATCTCGGTTATTATTAATTGTAGGTTTCTACATTTTACATACAGCTAAGACAAGGCATTAAAGCTATCGATCATATAAAATAATCATCCAAATATCATACAGCAAAATTTTTAACTACCCTAATCTGCCAACCACACAGAAAGAGGCATAACTATTTTTTTTAAATGGCATGGTACTTATTTAATTAAACCAGTCGATGGATGAAACAAATACGAATCTAATGATGTATGATGTTCCTATACTCAAAGTGTAAGGTTCTTAGATATTTGAGGTTTTTCACTTTATCAATGGTAATTAGAGCGTCGTCACCTTATGGCTAACAATAGTTAATCATTAAGTACATTTAAATGTTAGATTAATTAAATTGTTCAATGTGTTCTCCATTGACTTCCAAGGACTTCAAAATTCTTTTATGTAGTGCGTGTGTAGTAGCTCTTCGAACTTCAATTGCATCCAAATCATTAAATGCTGTCGTAACACTATCCAGCAGTTCCTCTCTGTTGTTCACCGAGCTTAAATAAACTTCATCCTTTATACGACCATAAAGTGTCAAGTGGCAAAACCGCGCTGGCCAATTCCTTGAACCTAAGCGACTTATCCATCTATCTTCCAACATTTGATATAATCCATTACTAACTGGCTCAGCACAATGACTTGGAGCCCGATCCAGTTGATACCAACACGAATAATACTGGTTGCGAGGCAGATTATCCAAAAAATAAGTTAC
Organism: Vesta saturnalis; assembly: GCA_036346205.1. Classification (NCBI taxonomy): domain Eukaryota; kingdom Metazoa; phylum Arthropoda; class Insecta; order Coleoptera; family Lampyridae; genus Vesta; species Vesta saturnalis. The sequence goes on from JARFJB010001071.1 coordinate 795,772, forward strand.
TACAGTTCTCAACATTTCCAAATATCTTGCTCCGTTCCAATTTTCGTCGTAAATGTAATAACAGAATTTATTGCCCAGTAACAAGCAGAACACGTTAAAACTAAATTTATATTGAGCATTCCTCCTTCGTACCACACGGGGTTTTGATTGTTTCAGAAGTGACAGTTTCTACGATTAAAAATCCCTTCTTTTGAAAATTTTGCTTCCTCATTAATTTGCTTAAGAATGAAAGGTCTTTCTGCATGCGCACTAATGTAATTCTTTGAGCTCAATCTGGGGGTAAAGTTCTTGAACAGTAATAAACTTGAAGTTGCGAAATTTATTTTTCTTTAATATCCGCTGGACAGAACTGTAGGAAATGCCCAAGTTCGCTGTGGCCGAAGGAATCGGAGAATTTGGATTGACGTGAAAATTGGCCAAAACATTAATCGCATTATCTTCATTTGATGTTATACGTTTGGGTAATATTCTTTCTGCACGTCGGTTGCCAAATGTACGACAATTGCTTTGCAAGTTTGAATAATTATTATTTGCCATTTTCTGAACAATGATGCCACTGTCGATAACCAAAGCCTACTATAAGGTGACAACCCTCCAGTTACCATTGATAAAGTAAACAACCTCAAATATCTAAAGAACCTCACACTTTGAGTATAGGAACGTAATACTTTGTTAGACTCGCATTTGTTTCTTCCATCGACTGGTTTAATTAAATAGGTACCATGCCGTTTAAAAAAAATAGTTATGCCTCTTTTTGTGATGTTGGCAGATTAGATTAGTAAACAATTTTGCTGTATTTGGATGATTATTTTATATGATCGATAGCTTCAATACCTTGTCTTGGCTGAATGAAAAATGTAGAATTCTAAAATTAATAATAACCGCGATATTTTTTTTTATGTTATCCAACTTTTCTGACATTTTCAGAAAAAAATTAATACCTCGGGAAATATCAACTTTACGTATAGGAAGTTTTGAGTAAAACCTCTTCTGTCGTCCTCTCCTTTTCCTTTAACTCCCTGCATTCTTTTAACATGTTTCATCGTCTCTATGTCTTCCCCGCACAACCTACAGTTTCTATCTTTACCCCCTCTCCAGTATTTGTTTCCCCTTTCTTCGTTTCCACATCTAAATTTCGCTATCATTTTCTCTCTTTCCCTCCTCCCTTCTCTTTTCAAATATCCCGGCATCCTGCGAATGTTCCTATAGCTTACATTATAATTTCCTTCTTTCCCCTTTGTACACCTTTCCTGCTTTTGCACATCTATGCCCCTTCTTATTATGTCCTCTCTTACTCCCACTCCTTCCCTTATTAATCTCTCCACTCCTTCCTTCGCATACCCGTGCCTTTCATAATATTCTTTTCTGTTGTATGGTCCATATTTTATTCTCTCTTCTTTTATTTCTTTGTAGCATTCTTAGCATTAGTAGTATTTTACACTCCGTTCTTTCTCTCATTTCCTCCTCGTACTTTATTGCCCTGTTTCCCGCTTCTACCCTTATTTTTTCTTTTTGCACTTAGTCTCTGATAATATACTCCGGCGTTTCTCTTTCCAGTCCCAGTTCCCACTTCTAGTATTGTTCTTGTAACCCCTCCACCTCTTTATACCCTTTCCACTCCCAGACTGCGCTGCATACAACACCAGACTTTTTATTAGTATCCCAAATAATAGCTTCCTAGTCTTTAAGTCCATCCTTCTCCTATCCTTGCCCTATTATTTTATTTCCTTTTCTCATTAGTTCTTTTATATGTTTCGCAACTTTGTGTCTTGCCTCATCGTGTATCCCACATATGTGAATTCCTTTACCTGTGGTATCTCCTCCCCCTCCTCCCCCTTTTATCATTACTATTACCGTCGTTTTGTTCACATTTACTTCCAGATCCTTTCTTTTCAAGTAGGTACGTGTCCATCGTTTTTGTCATCTCCTTCATTCCTTCTTCTTCCTTTGCTATTAATAATCTGTCATCTGCGTATGCCAACGTCCACATTTTCATGTTCCCCACCACCAAGCCTTCCTCTTGTTATCCCCTTAATATTTCCTCCAGGTCTCTTGTGTATACAACGAATATGTTTGGGTTCAATGGACATCCTTGCCTCGCATGTTTTCTTGTATTTATTTATTGCTTCTTTATATTTTTATTTTTCTACCTTTCCTTTTTCCACAGTCTTAGCGTTCATCTTGCCTTCCTCTTGGCCTCCTTGCATTCTCTGTCCCACCATCTCTTCCATCCCGGTTTCTCACTCTTCTATCTTTTAAACTTAACTTTATCCGTTGCTTCCTCCATCCTCTCTCTCATTTTTTCCACACTCTCTTGTACTCTCTTACCTTCCCATATTGTTTTTCCCATTTCCTCTTTGCACCTTTTTATACTCTCTTCTGTCCATACTCTCTTATGAATTCCTCTTCTTTTACCATCTCTACTCTTTCTCTCCCTTCGATTATCAGTTCCAAGGGTTGGTTGTCCGATTCGACCCTCTCCTCTACCCTAAATTCCTTCACCTTTTTCCCAGACTCTGCATTTGTTATTACATAATCTATTAGTGATTCTTCCCTTCCTCCTATGTACGTGTACTCTCCCATTTCTCTTTCTTCTCTATTTCCATTAATTATTTCCCACCTTCTTTCACTACACACTTCCAGCAGTTCGTTTTCTTCTATATTTAGCACTTTATCCTTTCTGTCTTTCCTGTCCCCTTCTTTTTTGTGTTCCCCTATTGTCGGTTATTTCATATTTCTACTATATATCATTATTTTTATTTTTACTTTTCCCCACTGTATATCCCTTTCTACAATACCTCTTCTTTGTTGCACTTTCTCTTCTCTTTGTTTCAACCATTTCCTTCTTATTCCCATTATTATACCCCCCTTTGCCCTTCCTCCTCTTCTGTTGTCCCTTTCCGCGTACTACACCACCCATGAGAATTCTCCTGGCATCTCCCTTTCCCACCACTCCCGTTCTTTTTCCTCCATCCATGTCTTTCTCAATTCCACCACGTCCCGCTCCATAACGGACTTCCAGAAATCGTGGTCTTTGTTCTTTATTCCCGCCACATTCCAGAACAGTATCCTTAGCTCGTTCGTCTCTTCCTGTATTATTTCCCTACTTTCATTTCGTTCCCTTTGTTTTTTCCTTTTCTCTTACTCGTTTTTCCGTTCCCTGCGTTTCATCGCCCTTCTTTCCACTTTCTCCCTCGCCTCTTGTTTTAGTTTTTTGCCCTTTGGTTACCTCTCCGCTCTCCACTTTCTCTGCTTAACTCCCTCGTTCTCTCAATCGATACATATCTTTCTTCATCTATCGCCATTAATCTATATCATATCCACACTTTGCTTCCGCCTGCTCTTCTTTTCGCCGCTCTGTTCACTATTTCTTTTTGTACTCTCCTTTCTTCTCTTGTTAGGTCGTGGTCTATATAAATTCTTGTACCCCTGAGTTTTCTCTTCTCTGCCTTCTCCTCCCAACTGACCATTTCCGCCACCACCATCTCATTTTCCCTCTCCCTGTTTATCACCGTCACTTTTTTAAATTCTACTCTTACATTTAATTTCTCTTCCATCACCACTTGTAATTCTTTTTGTGGTTCCCTGCTTCTCCATCCCTTTCCTTTTTTTTTGCTCTTTTCCTCGCCGTCCGCTTTTTCTCTTGTTTTCTATTCTCTCTATCAATTCTTCCTTTTCACTCTTCCATTCCTTTCCCCTTTCTCCCATCTAATCTTTTATTTCTTTGATGTCGTTACTTATTCCTTTCAGATTTTGTTCCATCTGCTTCCTCACTTCTCGAATTAATTCCTTTATTTCCTCCATTTCTTTCTCTTCCTTACTCTTTCCGTTTTCCGCTATTGAGCCATTCCTTTCTTTTTCATCCCCCGTCTTTTTTATGTCTGGTGATCTTATTATCTTCTTTCCTTTTCCAAATACTCTTCGTGTTTCCGGTTCATCTTCTTCTCTCTCCCTCTCTATTCATTCTCTCTTTCCCTAGTCTCTATATGATTCTTCTTTATTGACCTTCCGCGTTTCTATCGTCCCAAATGTAGTAATTTAATACCACCTCCAATTAAATCAAAATAATTTTTAAATATTTTAAAATATTTTATATATCAACAAGCTGGGTTAAAGGTTAACCTCTGACTTATCTTTAATTAATATATTTACTCTGAATGTGTGCAAATCAGGGCTCTGTGAATATATTCACATACTTTTCTGCTCAAAGCTCAACTGTACCTTGGTAGTTTCAATAACCACGACCTTCCATGGGGGCAGCGATCTTAACACTTCTTCGATTTGTAGGAGGGACATTGACGTGTAGTTCAGAAACAGTAGAGATGGATATTTGTGTTATTTATCCTTTTTCATTTGGAGTGCTTGTTTTTACTTGTATTTAAACTGTTTGTTTGATTTGATAAAGACATTACTTGTATGTGTTTCGATATACATTTCTTCGTGATTAAACACGATTATACCTAGTATTTTTGGTTCGATGTAAATTTTAACAATGATTTGACTTTAATATTTTTAATAACAAGGTCCGTTTCATATATTCAACAGTTTAACATTTTCAATGTGTTGTTCCACACTAGATGTGTGATGAAGTGAGTACAATTTCCCCGTAGTAAATTAGAATTATTCATTTTACAAAAATAGGAAAAACAAGAAATTCGAAAATAAAAAAATTGGAAAAATGTACAAAGAATAGCTGTGGAAGATCGTGTGTTGTTCCACACTAGATGTGATGAAAGAGTACAATTTCCGTAGTAAATTAAATTATTCATTTTACAAAATGGGTAAAACAAGAAATTGGAAAAATTTAAATAAAACTAAAATGTACATATGTAGAATAGGAAAATGTATGTCAAAATATGCAAAATATGCAATATATCAAAATATGCAAATACAAATATGCAAAATATTTAAATATACAAATATGCAAAATATGCAAAGCAATCAATATGAAAATATCAAAATATCATATATGAGAAATATGCACTATATTCAAAACAATAATATGCAAATTATGAAATTATCAAATATACATATGCAAAATAGCGAAATATACATAGAAAATATTCAAATATGCAAATTATGAAATATATGAAAATTATGAAAATATGACATAATTGAATATGGAAATTCGAAACATTAATTATGAAATATGAAACATACAAAATTGCAAAATATGAATTACGCGAAATATGCAAAATTTGAACATATGATATACTAATATTTTAATAAAAGTCCGTATTATATATATATAATATATAATATATATATATATTATATATCATATAATTATATATATATATATATATATATATATATATATATAATATATATTTTATTTCAAAAAGTTTGAGGAACACTCAATATTAAAATAAAAAATTGGAAAAATGTACAAAGAATAGCTGTGGAAGATCGTGTGTTGTTCCACACTAGATGTGTGATGAAGTGAGTACAATTTCCCCGTAGTAAATTAGAATTATTCATTTTACAAAAATGGGAAAAACAAGAAATTGGAAAAATTTAAATAAAACTAAAAATGTACATATGTAGAATAAGGAAAATGTATGTCAAAATATGCAAAATATGCAATATATGCAAAATATGCAAAATACACAAAATATGCAAAATATTTAAAATATACAAAATATGCAAAATATGCAAAATATGCAAAATACACAAAATATGCAAAATATGCAAAATATACAAAATATGCAAAATATGCAACATATACAAAATACGCAAAATATGCAAATTATGAAAATTATGCAAAATATACAAAATGCAAAATATGCGAAATATACAAAATACGCAAAATATTCAAATATGCAAATTATGAAATATATGAAAATTATGCAAAATATGCAAAATGCAAAATATGCGAAATATGCGAAACATTAAAAATATGTAAAATATGAAACATACAAAATTGCAAAATATGCAAAATACGCGAAATATGCAAAATTTGCAACATATGAAAAATACGAATAATGCGATATATAATATATATATATATATATATATATATATATATATATATATATATATATATATATATATATATATATATATATATATATATTTTTTGGAATTCCAACCATAAGTTTGAGGCACACTCAATATTAAACATAAAAGAAGCTTAGGTACTCACAATAGTACTTAAAGACTTTCCCAATAGCATTAGTTTTTGTATTGAACCTCTCTTGACGGCAATAGGTAATTATTGAACAATATTAAGACACTTAAAAGTAAATTATTAAACCAAAAATAAAGACGCAGCAGTAGGAAGAAACGATAACGCAAGATAACCGTGTCGTGTCATAGCATTGCCTATTCACAAACCCCGTAAATCTCTGACGTACCAATTCATGCTTTCCTTTTAAATTTCCGATTTTATGATTAGTTCGTGGATTGGGGTTTAATTAAAAATAAAATTAATTAAAGATATCGGCGAGTGTAGATTTTCTCAGATTAATCTGTGAGAGTTGCATCCGTATCAAGGTGCGTTTTTATTGGTCTCAATCAAGATCTTTGGGATGCATCTGCATCTAGGGTTCTTTGGTTGGTTTTAATCAGCATCTTGTATTGAAGGTTGCAGCCCTATTTAGGGTTTTTTGGTCAGGCGTGTCCTTTTGCCATGGGGTTGATATCTTGAAAATAATCCTATGCTAAAACTATTTTCAACAACCTGGTATTCTTTTTTAGGTATTACCTCCGTGCGTCGTGTTGGCTTCTCTCCATCTTGCTTGCGCCATCTTGTTTTCGTGTCCGTGCACACCTGGGGTGTGCACCCCTATCTGTACTTAAGCCCCTTTCGGTGTATATAGCATTTTGATTCCATATCTAAGGCCCCCTTGGGAGAAGCTGATTTTAAATCAACATGTTCGACTTGCATCTTGTTTCTGTATCTATGATTCTCCGACTTAAACTGGTTTCAGAACAGCATACTTATAAGTCAAGTAAGGTTCTGGGATTGAAATAAACAGTTTGAAACTTATGAATCTAAGGTTCTTTTAGCAGAAGCTAGTTTCAATTCAACATCTTAGGCTTGAACCTTGAATTTTGTCTCTATATCTACGATGTTTCGATAGAAACTGATTTTAAAGCTACATCTTATATTTATTTCTAATATTAATTAATAAATGGAAAGTAATTAAAATCGGGCTATACATTTACATGTAAATGTGTTAATAAATAACTTTTTCGTTAGGTTGATATTAGTTAAAATAAAAAAAGTGTATTATCAAAAGTTTTCAGTACCATCCTGCGGTATAACTACAAGTTATGATATAGTCTCGCGGTATAATACACATGAGTAAACGTAACACGAGGCGAACCAAGAGTTTGCTTTCATCAATAAAATATGTATTAGTACAACAACTGTAAGACTTATAAATAAACAATGGTCAGACATCTCCAAAACCAAAGAAACTGGCTAACAAATTTTTAGCACCTAAGTTACCTGACTTCCTTCCGTGTATTAATATGGCTTTCAGCCTGGGGTTCCGCTGAGGTCCCATTTCCGTTAGTTAGGGCGCTGCCGGGACCTCTTTTACCACCATTTCCATCAACTGGAGCTGCGCGTCTGGGTTCCACTTCTTACCGCTGGAAGCCAGTGAGCAACTGCAAATATCCTAACATCTCAAACAAAGAAGAAAGAAAGTATACCAAAGCCAGTAATGAGAAACAATTCAAATGTCCAAAAAGTGTTGTATGTTTTTGTTTAGGTCATGAAAAAAAGGGCCTGACGGAACCTTCAGCGGCCTGTTATATATTATATTACTAAAACTCTTGGTTCGCCTAATGTTAAGTCTATTTATGTTTATTATATCGCAAGATGGCTTTGCGTATTATATTATAGCTTCTAATCATACAGTAGGATTGTGCTGCAAACTTTTGGTAAAAACTTCATTTTTTATTTTAACTAACAAGCCATCGAAACAGTTATTAATACGTTAACACGGAAATGCATAAACAGATTTTAATTACTTGCCAATTATTAAAGCATTAAGTAATATTAGAGGTGAATCTTAGATGTTGATTTGAAAACATTTTCTATCAAAACATCTTAGATATAGAAACAAGATTCAAATCCAAGATGTTGATATGAAACTAGCATCTGTCAAAAGAACTCATATGTATAAATAAGTTTCAACATGTTCATTTGAACTCGAAAACCCTATTCGACTTATCAGTATCCTAAGCTAAAACCAGTTTCAGGCAGAGGATATTAAATATTGAAACAAGGTGCAATATACACTATTCATAGATACAGACAGAGGGTGCACACCCAAGATGCAGATATATTTTTTTCTCTGAGGGGAAACCGCTTGGCATCACCGCATGGTTGTATTGCAGTGATAGTGTCGCGCGCTACTATGATTAAAGCTCCTCACTCTTCTACCGCCAAGTGCATTTTATGGAACCATCTTTCTACATATCTTCGTCATGAAAGCACTGAGTGACTAGTCTCTTTCTCAATTAATTCCCCTCCTTTGTCTCCATCTTTCTTCCTTTTCTTTTATTTACATTATTTCTCCAACCGTTTCCTGTATCGTGTTCCATTTTACCTTAGACTAGAGCATAGTGTTCACGAAATTATTCTGGTTTAATTCGATCTCTAGTTTAATGCCAACCCTTTGCCATATTTGTCGCTATCGGTTACAGGTGAACCATATATGACATGCCGTGTCTGCCTCTTGACAGTATGCACACTGGTCGTGCGGTGCTTTTGTAATCCTCTTAGCACATGTTCCAAACACTCCATGCCCCGTTAGGACCTGCGTGCGATGATAGTCTAGGTTCCTGTGTTTACAATTGACCCATCTTCTTATATCGGGTATCAGCTGCTTAAGCGTATTTTTTCCCATCTCCTCTGACAACTAACCATCGTTCGGTTTTTTGCGTCTTTGTTTGCACCTTCGTATTCGTAGACATAATTTTTTTCCTGTGTCAGTAAGTCTATAGGAGGTGTCTCTGTAATAACTTGGAGAGCCATGTTTGTCCTATATGCCGCTACTACCCTTATTAATATCTTTCGCTGCGTCTTTTTCATTGAGAAGTAGTTTCGTTTAATCTCGAGTGCACTTTCCCATATAGGTACCCCGTAAAGTAATATGGAATATACAACTACAGCAAGCACTTGTTTCTTACAACTTTTAGGTCCCCCAATCCTAGGCATCAGTCGTATTAGCTTTCCTGCGTTATCCTCAGCTTTGACAGCCACTTTCTCCAAATGCTCCCTATAGCTACCGCGTGCATCAAAATACACCCCCAGGTATCTAATACTCTTTTTGAGAGTAATTGTTACCACATCCACTTTAAAGGAAAACGCAACTCCCTTTTTGCGTTTCTTGGTTATTATAAGCGCCTTAGTTTTTTCTGGTGGTAAATTGAGATTGTTTTCCGTCATTCACTTTCTGATTCGCTTCAAGTTTTCATTTGTGTTATTCACTAGGCCCCTTTTACTTTCCGTCGTTACCATTAGCGCCAAGTCATCTGCGAACGCAATGATTTTTGCTCTACCTTGTGATTTAGTCTCAAGAACATAATTGTACAGTATGTTCCACAATGTGGGACTCAATACAGAACCTTGTCGTAAGCCTGCTTTCACCTAAATTTTCTCGTGCTTAGTTATTTGTATGTAACGATCCTTCAAGTAGTCGGAGATGATATTTATGAGGTATTCAAATATCTTTATCTCTTCTAGCCTTCGTAAGATTATAGTCCCGTTCGCCGTATTGAAGGAATTTCGGACATCCAATGTCACTAGCATGCCCCAGTTCCTCCCCTCTTTCTTTATTACATTCTTTATTACTTCCCATTGCTTGCAGCGCCGATTTACCCTTTCTGAATCCATATTGTAGTTTAGCCCAGTCTCCGTTCCTTTTTATTTCTGCTTCGAGCCTTTGTTTTATCAATTCCTCGTACAGCTTACTCATTGTGTTCAGGAGGCAAAGAGGTCTGTACGTTTTAGGTTTCTCTGGCGTACCCTATTTTGGAATTAGTACCACTTTCCATTCTTCAGGGAATCTCTGTACTTTTAACAGCTGGTTCAATAATTGCTGCAGCCACTTCTCATCTACCTTCGCCGCTCCTTTATGGCTTCTGGTGGGATTTCATCCATTCCTGGAGCTTTTCCTACCTTCATTGTACCTAAGGCCTGTTTTAATTCTTCAGCCGTAAATAGCGGGATCTCACACATTCTTCTCTGCTATCGCTCCATCTCATACTCAGGATGAGGGAAAAGCTCTTTCACTATCTTTGTTCTTTCCTTGATAGGGATTTCATAAGGTACTACATTCCTAATTACTTTAATTGCGATTTTATACCCATCTCCCCAAGGGTCCCTATTCAATTCCGATAGTAGACTCGTTCAATGCTCTTTCTTTGATTCTCTTATTAGTTTTCGCAATTCCCTTTTCAAGGTGTTATACTCCTCTTTAGTCCTTTGGCTGTTTTCCTTCCTGACTTTTTTTGTATTCTTGTGAATTGCCTCCTAGCCTCGGTGCACTGCTTCCCCTTCGTACTTATTTTTTCATTCCACCAATATGAATCCATCCCTTTCTTCCCCAACCTTTTTATTCCCTTTCATATGCTTGTATCATTGCAATGCATACTTTATAAGAGTTTCTGCATTCCTCTGTTGACCTCCGTAGTCTTAATTCCAAGGTGGCATTGTACCCATCCCAATTCGTGACAAATTTCTTCTTCTCAACTGATTTCGTGGTGTTTCATCGACTCCTATCTCATAGTAAATGAATCGGTGTTCAGTTAAGCTTTTCTCCTCCATCACCTTCCAATTTTTTATCCATTTTGCTATTTCTGCGTGGAGAGAGTTACGTCAATCATCGATATAGTATCCCACGTCTTAAAAGTCGGAACGACTCCAGTATTATGTGCGACCAACTTCAAGGCTGCAATCCACTCTTCCCAATGCTCCTTTTTTGTCAATAGTTGGGGATACCCACAAGATCGAGTTTGCATTGATGTCTCCGGAGATAACGGCCTTATTTCTTCGGTTCTTAACACCGTGAGCTATTTCATTAACCTTCTCCTTGTACTCCTCGAAGGGTATATTTGGCGATATACAGCAACAATACGCGTTCCAGCTCCCAAACTCTATGCATACAAATCCTTTTCTGATTTCCACATTCGTCACGCCCGCCCTTTTATTCATCAATAGTACTGCCACATCTACCCATTTATTTTTTATCCACTCTAGCCCTTGAACGTTTTTCTTTGTTTGGTACACTGATGATAATAATACCCATTTTTTCATGTTTAGCTATGACATAGACCAAATCATGAGGTGTTCTCCCCCTCCCCAAATTTGCTTGTATTACTTTAAGGCTCGTTTGATCTGCTTCTGTTGCTGCGTCCACCTCGCGCCTGTATTCTCTATTTAGTCATTTTTTCCACTATCCCTCTAAAGTAGGGACACTTAATTTGGTCCGTCTTAAGGCCATCTGCTTTACACTTTGTACAGTGATCATTGTTGCCACAATCTTTACCTCTATGCTCCGTTTGGCCACATCTAATACATTCTTCCCCCCGGTCTACTTGCGACGAGCACTCTCGAGTTTTGTGCCCATACTCCAAACACTTGTAGCACCTTACTACATGCACCCTTTCTTTCACCGTACATATCCCACCCTATCCTTGGTTTTCCTTGCTTTATTATTGGCGCTACTTGACCTCTTGGTACTTTCACTACCGCCGTTTACTCTTCGCATGTACCTCTCTTCATCGATTTCATATTTATGCCGGACTCTCTTAACTGCACCTCTATTGCTATTGTTTGCCTAACTTCCTCCGCTTCTGTAGCTGTTTCTATTCCCATTGCATATATAACTGCTTTCCAGTTAACCTAGTTCCTACGTTTAGATCGGTAATTCTGTTTTTATTTCCCGCTCGAGTATATATGCCATTTCCTGACCTCCTTCAACTGCTGCTTGTATGTCTCCTTTTCCTGTTTTTCGGACTTTTCTGATCTTAACCCCGATCTTATCGATATTCATCTCATCCTTCAGTTACATAGTTTTTACTTTGTGTTTTTGTGTTTACTGTACATTCCCTTTTTCATTTTCTGTTCTGCTCAGATTGGCCTTGTACCAGTAACTTTATTTTGATGCCTGTCTTTCTAAACACATATTCGCATATTTTCCTAATGTACGATATCGTAAGGCCATCCCCTACCACCATATGTCTTCAACAGGGTGCTGTTCAGCTGCTTCCGCGATTTCCTTTACCAATTTGTAAACTATTTCCATGTCGTTCACTCCCATCGTGTCTATCTTCATGGGCAGCAAATATACCGCGCTGCTTTTTCATATTGCTCATGCCTTCTGGTCTTAATTGTTGCCTTTTGTATGAGGAAGTCTACTTTTCCGTCATTACGGGCAGCCAAATCGGCTAGGCCGCTATACTTCAACATCAGCTTCTCTACTACTTTATTTCCTTGGACGTTATCTGGATCTACCAGTAGTGCATAGTCGCCCTTATGATTCATTGTTGTTTGTTTGAAGCCATCTATCTCCGTAGTCTATACACCTCCTGCGGTCACTGCTCGGTCAGAATTTCCGCAAGTGTGTCAAAGTTTGACTCCGTCAGGATCGTTTCGATCTTCGTTCTCGTTTCCAATCTGTTTGTCTCGTATTTACTTTGAATATTACCCACGCCCACCTGCACTCCTATAGATTTCATTTCTTTGCTTAGAACGGCTTGTTTCTTGACCATTTTCCATTCTCTGGCTAGATCGATGGTGTGGCGTTTCAATTTCCTAACTAAACTCTTTATTTTCAGCTTCGTCTTTGAGCTTGCCTCCGTGATTTGTAGCAACTCATTTACTGTTTTCGTTACTCCTTCAATTTCTTTAGTAAGTTCTTCCATTCAATTTTCCTCGGTTTCATCGCGCGGTCTTTTCGTCGTTTTTCCCTTTTCTTGCCTTAGTTTTCGTGCACCTTCGTCTGGTAACGAGAATGCTTTAGCTTTGAATGACATTTTTGGTACCCCTCCTGCTTCAGCCTCGCCTTCTGCGTTTATTCGCCCTAATCGCACTTCTGCCGGGTTTTCCAGTGGCGGCTCCTCTTTCGCAGTTTTCTTTGGCTAGGATCTTTCCTCACCTCTGGGGGGCTCCGATTTATAGAGTCTCTCCTTCGAAATACTTCCCCTTCTGGCATCTCTTCCTGTCTACTATCTTCTTCTCCTCCTTCTTGCTTGCCACTTGGTTTTCCTTTTAAAAAAATATCCATACTGTTCCCACGAGTAGGATGGGAATCATCGATCCAGCGCGGCAGTACCGCGCTAAGGCTTTTTTAAAGCGGAGGTCGCCCGATATCCGGAATTCAGCACGCTCACAACTTGGCATCCCCCAGCTACGCAGTCCTCGGCGCGTGTTGGGCCATCTTGACTTAAGTCGTGATGTAATTGTGTACACAGGCCGGCCGCTTAAGGCAAGCTTCTATGGGGATCTGGGGAGGGCAGGCTCCCCTAAGGGTAGGGTCGGAAGGGAGTGCCTCATCAGTGTACCCCATTTCAGCGTAGACATGCTGCCCATACCGTGGCGCTTGAAAGGGCAAATACCCCTGGGCGATGGTAGCGCCACTTTCCCGACACCAGCTGCAGGTATTAAGCTGAAAGCTGTCCCTGTCAAATGAACTTAAATGCGGACTCAACCCTCGAAAAACAGATCAATCTGAAAAAATTTACGCTTGCCAATCTTTTTGTATTAATTTTACTGAGGTCCTTAGATATAGAAACAAATTTCATAGCGCAAACAAGAAGCACACGGAAACAAGATGACGCAAAGAAGATGGCGGATAGTCAAAACGCACACGGAAACAAGATAGTGCATGGAGGCAATATCTAACAAAGAACACCCGGTTCTTGGAAATGGGTTTGGTCAGACCACGTCTGACCAAGATGTTACCCCAATTTGATCCAAAAATAACGCTAGATACGGATGCAACACTCAATACAAGAAGCCGATCGAAACCAACCAAAAGGACCGTAGATACGGATGGCGCTCCAAGATGTTGATTGAAACTAACCAAAAGGAACTAGATACGTATGCAACTCTCGAAACACATCATTTCGACAAAGTCTATTCTTGCCGACATTTTGCAGTAATTTTATTTTTAATTAATCCCTTGAGGAAATTCCAAAAGTCATTTTGATAATGAAACCCATTATAAGGAATTTCACGGTGTTATTAACCACTCATCAACCTAATGACACAATCTCGGAAAAACACGATCATTATGGGGAATCTGTTGAATGATGGAGGATATCCAAGCTCTCGCTTATTTAGACAGTTGAACTCAAATTATGCGATGAAGTGGAATAAATTAGACAGTATAAATAAATGTAATATTTCTAGAATTATAAATAAAATTGTTTTGTTTACATAAACTATAATAAAATAAATAGATCATAAGTTATTAGTTTATTCTTTGCCAAACTCATTTCTAATCCAAGGATATGACTTTGGACATACAGCACAAGTGTATAAAAATCTATCTTGTTGTAAAATACGGTTATTAAGTTTGCATTCATTTGGAGTTTCACACACTTTTTCTGAAGTATTTAAATATTTTTTGCAATTCCATGGTTTAAAATCATACACATGATTAAGAGGTGTTGGTTTTCGAATCCATTCAATCATTTGCCAATTTGTTAAAAACCAAACATTTGATTGCTTGAGCATTTCATCTAAAAATTTCTAAAAAATACATTATAAAATAGTTGTCAACGTGTAAAGAATGGTTAGTACCTCAAAGGCTATGAGGTGTTCTTGTTTTTTAAACCAAGATGAATGGAAGGACAAAACATATGGTGCACGATTTGTAAAATAATGCCTTTTAAAATTTTGCAATAAAATCCTATACAGACTTTCGACAGAAAAATTTCCACGACATGAATCTAACAAGAGACACGTACGATTGTTGACGACCATTTGATTTAAAACAATTTCCCATATTTCCGGATAAGAACGAGAAGGACACCATTTATTTCCTGTAAACTGAGCATTATTTTGAATAATTCGAATTCATGAAGTTACCGATGCAGTCATGCATTATTTTGTGATCAAGGGTATATGGCCATAGGGGTGTGTTCGAAAATGGTGCAACGATTGAACTATCGTATACAAATCCAAATTCTTTCATCATTAAAAATTGTCTATTCCAACCAACTTTTAAAAAAGGAACTCTCATTCCGCGGATTTCATCTAAACGCACTTTCGCGAATTTGTTAAGTATATTAGCTTGTCCAACCATTTCATCGAACCAATCTTCTAACGTTGCGTTCAAGGTCCACCAATCTTCCGGTCCCCGATGGCTATAAAAATATAAACTTAAATAATGCATGTTATTTGATAAAGCTTACGTGATTGAATGTACTGCAATTTCATGTCCATCATTCCACAGTTTTTGTGTATAGTAATAATTATTGAATTGGTGACTAACAAAGAAAGTTGCTTTAATGGGACAGCCATTAGGATTTTTTCTGTTCGATGAAAAAATTCGATTATATAATTCCCAGTTATCTGAATTAATAGCATCATCAAATGTCAGTGTTATTATTTGTGGTACTTCTGTTGGATTCAGTAAACCTGGTATGGCAGCACCTGGAAAATGCATTATTTATTGGTCACAACTTTGATTCAGGTATTGCTAAACTTAACCATTTTGTTTTACTAACAACTTTAAGTAGGTGCTTATTAACCTTCAATAACTTTTATCTCAAAGGGCATTCAACACAAGAATTTTTTTCAAGTTTCATCTAAATATCTATTAACGTTTATCTGACAAAGATTTAAACGTCTATCGACATAATTATTTTTGTTTTGAATACGGTTCCTACTTTCGTTTACAACGTATTACAAGAATAGTTGAATAATAATTCTTAAAAAAATGTTTCATTCCCCTTAATTTCCACTTTGAAGTTTGCTAGGTCATGTGTTGTTCCATGCCAGGTACCTTGTTACGTGCAGAAACGGGAAGCGGAGGAAAAACAAAGAGGAATGGGGATAGGTCACTACTCACCCGCTGATGTAAGGAATCGTCGGCGTCAGACGGTTCGGGCGGGGCCAAGAAAGTTCTGGTAGATAAAAAGGGCGCCAGGAGCCGCCCCCCAAAAGGTAACTCACCGTTAATCCAGCTCCTGGATAACGATGTCAGAAAGAGGCGAGTAGGTAACTGTAGGAAAAGAGTATTGTGGGATAAAGCGAAACCTATAACTATTAAAGCACAGAAAAAGAATATATGTATAACAAATAAACAAATTCTAATAAAAGACAAATAAATTGGCAATTAACGTCAAAAATGAGAAGTGCGCAAAGGAACAAAAAGTGAATTTATAAAGGTATAACGTAGATACGTTGGTTAAACTAAAAATAAAATTTAAAGAAAGCAAAATAAAAATAAAATATCGACAGCACAACAAGATTATTTCGTAAAACGTCAAAAGTACGAAATAAATAATTTTATAGTAAATTATAATTATAGCTAAATAAGAACCTGTTTAAGGCCTTCCTAACGTAAAGCAAGGTTTTATATATTTTAATTGTAAAAATTTAATACGTGAAATGATAATTCAAATTTAGAATATTTGTTACGTCCTAACAAAGATTTAAATTAAGAAGTTTGAAAGAGAACGTTATGAAAAATAATAAATTTAATCAACTACCAATCTCAAATTAACATTTAAAACATATGGAAATTATCTAAAGCTAAATTAATGTGCGCAGGTTGGTTAATGTATCACAAACATTAAAAGATGAAAATCTGGCCGACAGCTGTTTACAGAACGGTCGTCGTTAAACGAACGATTTGTACACAAAAATTAAAATTAAAAATCGAGTGAAAAAGTAAGTAATTTAGTAATAACAATTATAATTATAGATTGCAAACAAAAAAAAACAAAGAAAAGTGGAAAAAGGGATTCTAGATACGGTTCAAGACAAATAATATTTTCGTGGAATCAAGGAGTTATTCTAGTAATCTTTCTCATCTTAGTATTACGGAAAGGATTAGAAAGGAAATGATGTTATAGGTGTGACAATCATGATTAAAAATGTTTGACCTTTGTGTTGATGTCTACGATAATATTCTACTCAACTTATTTTTCTACGAGATGAACTAAAGATGTATGAAGATGGAATTTCTGGGTAAGTTACAACACATACAAGTACAGATGGTATACTTTTAAACTTATTTTAGTTGTATAAGAATTTGGAACAGTAACGACAATAACCAGAACACAAAGTGCAACTGTAAGGTCAATGTCAAACCGAAGAAAACAAGGAATACTCAGCACTCTCGAGTAGAAACCTTATTTTGTTTGTGAAACAATTTCTTTTTAAAGATCCCTCTAGCGAAGATTGAAAATTAATTATTTAGGAGTGCTTCAGTAACCAGACACAAAAGTGAACTCAATCAAAAAACTTTTATGTAAAAAGAAAAGTGTTATCTATAAACTAGCTAAATGTGTATTAAATTGCAAGAGGTAAGAAATTTTGAATACGAAATGCGAAATTAAAATGTAAGAGATAATAAATTGTTGAAAAAAAAACATTGTATTAATAAAAGGTGTTTTATATAAAAGTGTAGGCAACCAAAAGTACTTCAAGGTATATTTAATTATATAGCATTTAAGGTTAATAATAATAAAAAATTCAAACCAAATTAAATGAAAAATTAAAAACTTGAGAAATTTTTGTTACAACCTAATATATTATTGAACTTTGTTAACGCCTTTCTATCTAAAATACATGTAATACTTTTATAGGTTTGTATTCTTTCAGTGACTGTATTTTACTTATATTGTAATGATTAGTTTCTTTCACTGCTAAGGTAGCTGTTAATTATATTTAAAAGGGTAGTAGTTAATAAGACAATTCCCCAACCAATACCCGGCTAAATTATAATTGAGTAAGCGATCAATAAGCCATCAATAAAATCAAGACTATAAACCCTAATTATTTATGAAAGCTAGAAATAATAAATATTACATGTTTCACAACCAAATCAAAAATGAAATCTAATTAAGTAAGAAACATACAATGGAAAGCTTTGAACACTGTCAATAAAACTTTTGTAGGTTTTGCTTTAACTTTAAGTTGTCGATAGAATAACTAACTTATATAAGTAATCAAACCAATCAAATTATTGGCAAAAGTAGTTTAAGCAATTTCCCGTATTTGACAGGAACGTAAGAAAATGAATTTCTATTAAATTTTGATAATGCTTACTTATAAAAAATACAAAAAATTAATGTATTAAACTATGTATAAAGTGATTTCAAATACCCATTATATTTAAAACAAATTTAAAATATTTATCTTTTGGGTAGTAAGGTATTATATCGTGCATTTCTCATTTATCTTGTATATAAATGTAAACGCTTCGATAACAATAATTACAATTACCGTTCTCATTTAATGGTAATAGCTTTAAAAATTATTGAAATGTCAAAATAAATTTATGAAGTATGAAAACGCAAATATAAATCTGGTCTTATTATAATAGTTTTATACACGTATTTAATGCTAACTATGGAATCTAATTTTATTTTGTTAATAATAGACCTTTAATAAATTAAATATTATTAAACAGCCTTGAAGAAAGGAGACAAATCTGAACACTCTTTAAAGGACTAATGGCTAACAATATAAAATGTCATAATCAAAGAACAAATTTAACAACATTTAATTACGTTATGATACAATAATTGTAAAGCTTAATTTGAAATTAATAAAAACATTCATAAATAGAAACTTGACATACCAAACAAAGATCTAATCAAATCTAACTAAAAAAAATGTGTACGTTTAATATGATTTTAATTGTAACTACGTATAGTTCGGCTTTGAAATGAAAATGAAGTGTTAGGTAATTGATAAAGTACGTTTAAATAATCTACCAAATGCCTACATGACATTCAAACATTTAAAACTGGTTTGAATGCTCTAACAGAAAATAATAACTTGACGAAAACACCTTATAACTGTTAATCTAAGTTGGCTAAAAGCAAATGTCAAGAACTAACTGCTACAATTACTACAATAAAGTAACCAAAGGGCTCGCATTCTCTGTCCTGCAGTCGTACTGCTTTCAATAATCCTTTAACAATGCCTTTAACCTCCTTTAATTTATCCCATATGATTAACTCTTACATCTTCAGTTACATAAACAAAATTAATACTACCGAAAGTGTTCCAACAGCCAAGTTATCATTAGCGGTTGTAAAGATCCAGCTTAACTTTACTAAAATTTATGTAATTATTTTTTTTAATTTTCCTACAGTAATTAAGATAGGTACAGTTGTTTAAAATTAAAACCCATTACAAAAGATTGCGCGATATTGCACCACAAATAATTAATTTCAATCCCCTCCGACGTAGATATTAAAAAGCATAAAATGCTATTACGTCCGAGAACCCTCAGCCAATCACAGCCAGAGGACCCCTGCATAGAAGCCGAATCCACCCACCGCGAATCAGCTATAAAAACCTTGGCGCTACCGGAAGAAATCCTACTTGTCCGCGACTACTTTTATCGCGCTACTTTCCTACTACTCCGCGATTCCGCGACTACTTTCATCGCGCTACTTTCCTACTACTCCGCGATTCCGCGACTACTTGCTTCGCTACTTTATCGCGACCACCTGCCGCTACTTGTTACTTCGCGACTCCGCTATCCTGATACGCTCGCGCCTTCAGCAGCCAGAACCGAGATCCAGACCGCGCGCCTGCCGTAGTTAGTGTCGTTGTATACGTCGCCGACCTCCCGATTACCGCATCCGTTTATCCTGAATCATCGTGCATTTTTAGTCGCGTTACTTCGCCGCCGTCACCAGTCAATCAGCTTTGTACAATCAAACTGCTGGTTGAGTTACGCTAAGGTTAACAGCACGTAAGTTTTATTGCACCACGTTTCTAAAACATTACATCAGACACCTAGAGAAACGACGGGCTGCTGATGGCATTTTCCACTTACTCCAGCGGCAAGAAGGGTACTCGCTCAAATTCTACCGCTCCACCCGGAGATCCCTTGGTACAGCAGCCGACGGGCTGGACCCAGAATCTTAGCCAGGGCTCTCCATTAACCAGATATTACACATACATTACACATACAATACACCGACCTGATCCTGAGGAAAATAGCAATACAAACAAGCGACGCCTTGACCTAGAGGTAATCTCAATACCAGAAGCCGCATTAGTAGAGATCACCCGCGTGATCCTCCAGATATAAAGACGAACCCGTGGTGCGTCTACGTGATTAATTACATTAAACGTACTCCTGCGTCTCGCACTCGCATATAAATCACTTACTTGAAACACCTGTATTCCGTCGGAAACAATTCTCAGAATTGTTCAATTTATTACACGCAGTCCTAAAAGGTCGTGTAAACTCGCCTCCGATTAATTCGTTTATAACAATTAATAAAGAAGCAATCTTTAATAATTATTAACGTAAAATATCGTGATAAACTCCGTATTCCCTGTATTTGTTAGTTAGAGTAAGTTTCGCTAATACGAAAAGTATCCACGTTTAACAAAAACAGACGTTTTCGTAATAATAAAGAATTAATACATTTATTTTCGGGCATAATTAAATGTTAGATATTCATTTCATTACTGTAAATACTTTCTCCATTAATTAAGAAATCCTGAGATCAGCTTGTTCAGTTAGGTTAGATAATTAAACGCGTACGTACAATTTGTATTTAATACATGTAAATAGTAACCTACCCTGTATAAAGAATTCCAAGTACTGAGCTCATATCCAGTCAGTCTGAAAGCCAAATCACGTATAAGAATAGTCATGCGCACCAAGGTTACTTTAAATTATTGATTTTCTCTTTGACCTGCTTAAAGACACCAACGCG
Source organism: Vesta saturnalis (assembly GCA_036346205.1). Classification (NCBI taxonomy): domain Eukaryota; kingdom Metazoa; phylum Arthropoda; class Insecta; order Coleoptera; family Lampyridae; genus Vesta; species Vesta saturnalis. Next base: position 816,661 of record JARFJB010001071.1, read on the forward strand.
TTCGTTGCCCCAGCTTATCTAAAATATATAGAATTTTACATAGCGCCACCTGAACAAATACCAGGCTACCGTGTCCAGGGACGGCCTGAACGGTCATAATAAACAAAATTAAATTGTCATTAGTAGGATTTTTGGGTCATAACACACAAACCATTGAACCACAATAATTTATATTTCCACAGAAACGGCTCAGGATCCAGTAACAACCACTACCGTCCACGGGGGATCAGCCAAACGGGCGCTGCTAACCAGGACATCCCGGGTAACACCCAATAAGATTTGTTTTGTTATATTACTGTCATTTTTGTTATATTATTGTTATTTCCTGTAGGTTAGATTATCTTAGATTTATAAAACAATAGGTAATATACGTTTAAAATAGTTTTGTTGTATTATTCAATTGTTAAAGATGTAGTAAACAATTTTTAACAAACATTACTACTGACGAAGATAACTGTAAGTGTTATCGAAACGTTTAGATTGTATAATTTAAAGTACACCATTAAAAAATCCCAAAAAAGATAAGTATTTTATTATTAGTGTTAATGGTGAAAGTTTACATTTTCATAAATGTTCAAATATTTCTCCATCATAAAAATGGACTGATACGGCACACTCTTCAGAAATAGATCTCACAGACACATGAGGATTATAAGCTACACATGCTAATACACCGACGGTGTGTGCTTCATCTGTTGCTGTCTTTGTGCGATTCTCGCACTTACGGTGAGGAAAATGACCGGTTCCCCTCAAAATATTTGCTACACGAACAAATGTATTTTTTCCGGGATGGCGTCGATCGGGAAACCTGGCAGCATACAATACTTGTGCAGCCCTTGCATTTTTTCTACATTCACCATAAATTATTATCATATCAAAATATTCTTCGTTAGAAAACGTAAACATAATTATGGAATTTGAAGATGCACAGACGATTTTAAAAACTGAAACTGTAAACTGACAGAAACTTGACAGACACTTCATTACGCGTTTGTTTTCATGGCATGATAAATGTTTCACGATTCTTAATCAACGACTGTGATAAGTTGGTCCCCCTTACAATTTAGTGTACAGCGTATCGCATTATTTCGGCGTTATCTGCATTATTTTTGTGCAAGAACAATCTTTTATCTTTCATTTGGTATAAAATTTGCTATTTTGTCTGTATCACTCAAATGTTATGAGCACTTCCTGAAATTACGTTTTTGCGCTAAAATTCCAAGGATTATTTTTTTCTCAGAAACTACAAAAGATAGGTTGGTAGAAGTCTTAATAAAAGTCATCACAAATATGTCATAGAATCCAAAAATGAAATAAAAAATAGGGCATTGCATTTAAAAAATTGAAGTGAGATAGCGCCACCTGGCGGTGATGGGCGTTGATTCAAATCTTTGTGCCAACTAATGTACGCCCTTGGAAGATATTTACAAAAATATTTTCATAATTTAAAAATCTTCATCCGCTCTCGAGATATTGCACTGTCCCATTCCTCGCTGAACACGCTGTATATATATATATATATATATATATATATATATATATATATATATATATATATATATATATATACTATATATACTAGCTTCGGAACTTCGTTCTTTGCTGCTGTCACAACACACCCTTATAACTGTTTATATTTATTTAATGATACGTTTTTTGTTGAAACGTGTGACGAGAAATAGTATATTAAAGTATAAGTGGATAAAAAGGTCTTAAAAACACGAGCGATTTTTCGAGCACGACGACGCAGCCGGAGTGCTCGAAATATAGTAAGTGTTTTAAAGACCAGTTATCCACGAATACTTTACGTTATTCTTTTTATTGGTGCACGTTAAAATCATCACTAGTATTATTACTACAAAAAATCTAACAATACGAACTGTACTTTCTATTTTCATTTATAAAATTAAGTGTTAAATAATGTAATGTAAAATAAAGGTTTTGAATTTGTTAGTAATATTTTATTTGGCGTTACAAGGTACTCCTGTCAGATTAATAATCAAAAAGTGGTCATTTAGACTTCGCGTTTCTTGAGTTGTTGATGTTGCCATGGTAACTTTAAAAACGCGCGTTTTTGAAAGTTTGCACACGCGAAGGCGTGCTTTAAATAGGTAAAGTGGGGCACCAAAAAAAAGAATATTATAATTATGTACCCGTGATTATCATGTTTCCAAATTCACATATTTGGAAGCATTCAACCATTGTAATATGAGGTGAAATGCAGCCAAAGTAATATTTAAGAAAATACCAACTTAAGCATTATAATACGTAATAATATTATGAAACTGAATGTTTGGGTTTAACAATTATCATTTAGAATTTTGAATGTTGCCAAACAAATTGTTGGAAGTATTAAACCATTGTATCACGAACGGTCATTTTGACGTGCAATGTTACCAAGGTAATATTTAAGTATTTTATACGTAACAAGATTATTAATCTCAATGCTTGATTGTAACAATCACTGAACTGTACTTATACTGGAACGCGCATTGGATGTCTCTGTCATAGAAAAGCCTCGAGGCGAGAGAGATAGCGCGCAAGAGTCAATCCTGTCCTTTTCGTAACGCTCTGCGCATTCGGTGCGCGAAAGTGCAGACAGCGTTAAACCACGTCACTCCAAAACAAACTAAACAAAATGTAACTTCAAGTTGGCAATTATCATTTACTTGTTAATTAGTGATTTTTACTATACTGCTTATTGTTTGTTGCATTTATAATGCAACTTACATAATGTCATCACGTTTGTTCTTTACGATTATATTTTGAATACATCTTTACAGACTTATTACAATTTTTATACATATTATACCGATAATGTAGAAAGTATTATGCGAACACCTGCAACTACGTCATAGACCCCCCCTCCCTCTTAGAAATGAAACTCGTATGCTCAAGGTGAAAAATTATTTACTACTTCGTTGATCAGATACTTGGCGCTAGTATTTTAATTTGTAATTTGGCGGTAAATTTAAATTCAATCTGTTTCAAGTTTTGTCCATAAACCACAGCTATTTCGATGTATTGACGTAATTACAGCAATTACAAACTGTAACATTGACAACTATAAAGAAATCTTTATAGCTTTATAAAATGATGCAACACCTACATTGAAACAGCTGTAATTAAATAAACAGAAATAAAAACTACGACAAATGTGGTGATACAAAAGAGGACATGTATCCTCTGTTGTGAGACCATACTACAATAGTGAGACTTGAGGAATATTTCCTAACATTATTTAATCTAATTTCAGAATATGATTTACGAAACAGTAAAAATTATAAAAACATAAATCACTTCATACAATTTACCATCTGATTAATACATTTTGTGTAACATAGGAATAGCCGCCTCAAGTACAATTTTTGGTAGTATTCAACTATGATAAAATGAACTGTCTTTTTTACATTTAAATCCTACCAAAATAATATACTTGACAATATCAGATTAAACAATATATGTAACATTATGGACCTCAATGTCTGAATCTAATAACTGTTTCAAAATTTTAAATGTTTCTAACTTACATTTTTTTGACGTATTCAATTATTGCAAAAACTGCCCTTGCAGATACAGAATAATATTTAAGAAAGTATGACCGTAAAATGAAATCCTTTTGGACATACCTCACCAGTGCATCTATGTATCTGTGTATCTATGTACCTCTGCATCGGGCTACCTGTGTATCTGTGTAGCTGTGTATCTGTGTATCTGTTTATCTGTGTATCTGTGTATCTGTGTATCTGTGTATCTGTGTATCTGTGTATCTGTGTATCTGTGTATCTGTGTATCTGTGTATCTGTGTATCTGTATATCTGTGTATCTGTGTATCTGTGTATCTGTGTATCTGTGTATCTGTGTATCTGTGTATCTGTGTATCTGTGTGTCTGTGTATTTGTGTATGTGTATCTGTGTATCTGTGTATATGTGTACCTGTGTATCTGTGTATCTGTGTATCTGTGTAGCTGTGTATCTGTGTATCTGTGTATCTGTGATCTGTACACAGATATCAGATACCAGATACCAGATCACTGATCGATCAACAGATACCAGCAATACCAGACATACACAGACTAGCAGATACACTGATACAGATACAGATACCGATACACAGATCGATACACAGATACAGATCACAGATACTACAGATACACGATACACGATACGGATGCGGATCAGATACCGGATACACGGATACGCGACGTCGGTACCGGATACGCTAATACGCGGATACGCAGATACGATACACGGATCACGGATACGTGCATCTGTGCATCCGTGCATCCGTGCATCTGTGCATCCGTGCATCCGTGTATCCGTGTATCCGTGTATCCGCGTATCCGCGTATCCGCGTATCCGCGTATCCGGGTATCCGAGTATCCGGGTATCCGGGTATCCGTGTACCCGTGTATGCGTGTATCTGTGCATCTGTGCATCTGTGGATCTGTGTATCTGTGTATCTGCGTATCTGCGTATCTGCATATCTGCGTATCTGCGTATCTGCGTATCTGCGTATCTGCGTATCTGCGTATCTGCGTATCTGCGTATCTGCGTATCTGCGTATCTCGTATCTGTGTATCTGTTTATCTGTGTATCTGTGTATGTGTATATGTGTATCTGTGTACCTGTGTACCTGTGTATCTGTGTATCTGTACATCTGTGCATCTGTATATCTGTGTATCTGTGTATCTGTGCATCTGTGCATCTGTGCATCCTTGTATCTGTGTATCCGTGTTTCCGTGTATCAGTGTATCCGTGTATTTGCGTATCCGCATATCCGCGTATCTGCGTATCCGCGTATATGCGTATCTGCGTATCTGCGTATCTGTGTATCTGTGCATCTGTGCATCTGTGCATCTGTGTATCTGTGTATCTGGGTATCTGCGTATATGCGTATCTGCGTATCTGCGTATCTGCGTATCTCCGTATCTGCGTATCAGCGTATCTGCGTATCTGCGTATCTGGGTATCTGTGTATCTGTGTACCTGTGTATCTGTGTATCTGTGTATCTGTGTATCTGTGTATCTGTGTATCTGTGTATCTGTGTATCTGTGTATCTGTGTATCTGTGTATCTGTGTATCTGTGTATCTGTGTATCTGTGTATCTGTGTATCTGTGTATCTGTGTATCTGTGTATTGTGTATCTGTGTATCTGTGTATCTGTGTATCTGTGTATCTGTGTATCTGTGTATCTGTGTATCTGTGTATCTGTGTATCTGTGTATCTGTGTATCTGTGTATCTGTGTATCTGTGTATCTGTGTATCTGTGTATCTGTGTATCCGTGTATCCGTGTACCCGTGTATCCGTGTATCCGTGTATCCGTGTATCGGTGTATCTGTGTATCTGCGTATCTGCGTATCTGCGTATCCGCGTATCCGCGTATCCGCGTATCCGCGAATCCGTGTATCCGTGTATCCGTGTATCCGTGTATCCGTGTATCCGTGTATCCGTGTATCTGTGTATCTGTGTATCTGTGTATCTGTGTATCTGTGTATCTGTGTATATTTGTATCTGTGTATCTATGTATCTGTGTATCTGTGTATCTGTGTATCTGTGTATCTGCGTGTCTGCGTAGCTGCGTATCTGGGTATCGGCATATCTGTGTATCCGCATATCTGCGTTTCTACGTATTTGCGTATCTGTGCATGTGCGTGTGTACTTGCCTGCGTGCGTGTGCGCGCGTGTGCGTGGGGTCTATGTTAGTATCCACTATAGCTTGCGAACCGTAACACGTACGTAGTTGAAATTTTAATCTTCAGTTCATTTCTCCTGAATCTAATTAAATTTTGCGAGAATTCCAGTAGCGTGAGGCGGGTTTATTGCGGGCAGTTTTTGGTTTTTTATCAAATACTTCTGAAACATGTAACGGTTTAATTTTTATTTAACAATAAATTTCAATATATTCATGAATAGTAAATTATTTTAAGTCACATTTAGCATAATAGATGTCTTTAGTGATATCAATTCTGAATTCCAATTCAATAGCCTGACCCCTAGGCCAAATTTTATCATTGCTAGGTACTTTTGAGCATTTTTCTGGTTTCATTCTATTATCAACAATTTTTGGTTCTTTTTAAAAATTCGTGCCATGTGGTGTACTTGAAGCGGTAATTCTGGATAAATCTCGTGCATTCACATATAAGAAAAAATTGAATACAGTCTTATATTAATTAGTTTAGTAATTGCCTGCCTGTACAATTATATTTCGGAAGTTCCGGATAATAGTTGTCACGTTTCCTGTCTGGCCGCCTATTAACTCAGGTAAAAGTCTAAACCAACTGCTCAAATTGTTCCTGTTTCATTCATGTATTTTAGGCCACATTTAACAGTAAACTATTCACGGTTCACGACTCTTGCTTCTACAAACAATAATTTAATTATTACATCAAGGAGTACCAATTCAATTTACGACCGACAAATCCAGACGGAACCCCTTACTACAAGGTGTGCGATTGCTAATTAGTATCACAACAACCCATCTTCTCTGGTCTGCGACTCGACTCTACCTTTACCATTCTGTTCTTCGTAGCAACAAACAGGTCAAATCAGTATAATTTATAATTTATTGTTACGAATAAAACCATTGTGCAACTCATACCTTAAGAGGAACGCTTGTGGATTGTGTTGGATTGCTGGAATTTAATATCACTATTCACGTTGTTAAATTAAACATTGAGGTTACGTACCTTTTCATTTTATATACATAATATTGGTTAGCTTAATGATTTAATCATAAAATTTCACTGATCTTATGTTTAAGTTCAGTTGAAATTCCCATTGTTGTAGTTTATAATATAAATATTGATAAATGTTAAAAGAAACGAAATGTATTCACCATAAAAAAAAACATCCAACCCTAAGTTATTGTGACTATTGTACCGCATTTTGTTTATGTACGCTTCTTTTGCTATTGTGTTTGATATACCTTCAGTACCATTGTAACAATATTTTTTTTTGTAAATCATTTATGGTAGTACAGTCGGAATTCAATTGCCGGAAGTCAAGTTTTTTTGTTTATTCAGATTATAGAAGGAAGGCGCTACGCAGAGTTGTACACTGAATTTTTTTTCCTGTGTAGCTTACAATTAATTCATTATTATATATTTTTTGTTTATTTAGGTGCGCAGTATGCCTACGTTGAATCAATTCAATAAATTACTGTGTTGACCATATTTTTTTTTGTATGCATAAATTAATTTTTTTTATTTCAGCTTACTGATAAGTTCGTTTAAACGCTTTGCTTGGTTTCTACCTGCCCTGTTATCTAGTTTCCACTTATCAAGTCACTTTCACTGGCAACCAATTCTGATTGCTTACTACATATTAAAAGGATTTTTTTTTGTTTATTACCAATCCAAAATTTGAAACTTTATTTTACACTTTGCAGAAATTCCCATTTATAGTTTTGTTAAATATAGTATCACTTACTCTCACAATATTGTTTCTTTTATGCCCTTTTCAAGTTTAGGGACCTAAAGAAAACTTGTGGCGCCTAACCTTTTTTTTTTCCTTAAGCTCTAAACCACATTTATTTAGTTGTCGCATACCTGCCGCCCACACCTAAACTGCTCAAGATAACCAACTGCTAGCCTGGCCGAGTTTATTCTACGGTAAACACCGTGGCAAACAGCTACATATTTCAAAGATATAAAAATAAGTAGTAAATTATGTTCTATGCAATTTTTTGATGCGAGGCGTTATTTGTTAGCTAAAGAATTCCTAAGGTAGAATTTAAGTATTTGTTCAAATTTTTCAATCTCTGAATAACGATTATTTTTATAAGAAAATGTGAAGACATATTTTATAGATAATTTAATTTCACATAACTTTTGTATATGAAGTATTTTAATGGGAAGCCAAAATGCATTAGAAATTAATTAAATAAGCTTGAAAATGTATTAAACTGTGTTATGGATATTTTGAAATATTTTTTTCAAGTTAGCAACTAGATGTCTATTAACCTTATCTAACAGAAATTGTAAACGTCTGTCTGACATGGATTATTGGTTTTTGTGTTTACATAGTTGGCTATTTTCGTTATGACCGTATGGAATAATATTCCGAAGAATTATTATTATTAAAATTATTTCATTTCTTTCAATACCACTTTGTAGGTTTAAAGGTCGTAGATATTTATGTTTTAAGTTTCTATTTGTGTCCATTCTTTATATTTTATGAATAAACAACTTTGTCATTTAAACCAGTTATCATTTTAATACAGAGGGCGGTAGGCATCATAATTATGATGCGATTTGAGAAACTAGTTCCTTAAATCGCACCACCTGCAGACTAACAAATTTGTTTCGAAAATAGATTTGCTATAGTAGTAGGTAATGCTTCTATTCTTTGGAATTGTTTGTTTCAGACATAAAAAAAAGTGATAACATGACACAAAATTGTGTTCCCTCTGCGAAATTGGCGAAAATACGAGAAGTGGCGCGATATAAGTATCCTTACCCTATGATAACAAGGGGTTTCTCAGAAAGTAAGTTTAAGTAGAACAAATAAACAATTTCGTATGTTTTGGTGGAAAATTGAAAATGTGTTTTTCCCGTTATTACAACATATACGGACATTAATTAATTATAACAAATAGAATTTGATAATAACCATATTACGTGGAAATTTATATTACTACCAGTTAACTGAATACAGAATACCAGATTGAAAATTGATAAACCTTGTGTAATAATGTGAAAGTGTAAGATAAACATAGCAGAAAGTATACATACTGAGCACTATTTATATTTAAAAGTATAAACACTTGTAGTAATTTTAAGATAAAAAGTAGAATCAGATAGATCAACCTCATTGTATACTGAAAATATTTTAGAATTGTGTGTTAATATTACAATTTCAGTGGAACCAAGTTAAATGTTCAAGGCATAAACCAAAATCTTCTTAACTGTAGCATCGTGTTGAGACATGGGTCACCATCCAGCTCACAACTGTCCATGACACAATTAATTAAATTCTAGAGATTTAGGCATCCTGATATGTTGAAAATTTTAATTTGTATTATAATATAGCGTGTAACGTGTACAGAAAATGAATTGTAATAAGGTTTTCATGCACTGTTTAAGTACCAATCTCAAAATAGGGATATTAAGCTAACAAACTTCAACAAATTTACTTCACAAAAAATGGAAAGGATACATTTATTTTATTATTTAACCAGTGAACCATGATGCCTTCAGGACAAAAGAAAGCTGGGCGGGCACACGCGATCTTACGTTGAAAACAAACCTAAAAAAGTACACATTGTATGTAATGAAACTAACAATACAAAATATAAAAAATAGTAAGTAAAAAACGCATAACTAAACTCTTACTCGCCAGATTAATTGTAAATAAATGCTAGCGTGTAAATAATTATACAGTAAATTTACTTTTTATCATGTAGAAACTATAGGTAAACTTCTACAAATCCTTTTAGACATGAAGTATGTACGAGTCGGTAGTTTAAGGCATTTTAGAGATTTCTGAGACGATATCTTAGGAAATTAATATGAATGTAAATACTATATGAAAGAATACATTATACAATGAAGTATATTACTTGAATATTGCTTTATTTTTTATTTTGAAGTATGAAATCTTACAAACCTTGCATTTAATGAAAAATATTTTCTGGTGCACGGAAATTTATATTAAGACAAGACTTGTATAAAGCTTTATAAATGGGTTGCGGAATTATGAAATATTCAGCAGAAAAATTAATAAAACAGGATATCCGAAAAAATAACTGCTTCTTCATTTTCATAACGCATCACGTGTCTTGTGGGTTATAGGTTTCGCTAGATACTGGGGAAATAATTTAATTTTATTTCTACATTTATTATGAGAGATCATGAGGAAGTAAAAATATTACGTATGTCTTTCTTATTCGTAGGGCCATTCTTATTACTGCGTGAAAGAAGAGCGAACTCGAGCGATATTTGCATTCACATTGGACCACAATAAGTTGTTGTACGATGGCGTATTTTTATATAATCTGCCTAGCCATGAAAATCGTCTCCTGAAAAAACCTCATACGGGGCAGGCGATAACAGGAATTGAACTATTTACCTCTCGAATGCTGAGAAAATTATGTTACCACTGACTCGCCAGCTTGGACAAGACATGAGAAAATTGTGATCCTTTCGATTCGTTCCGCCACCACCTTCGAGAACGGACAATTTTCGGTCAAATTACTAAAACACTTTCCAGAAGGAAAACGGCTATAAGTACGCATCAACTAGTCCACATTGAAAAAATTTATTATATTGTGAACGATCATTGATAGTTTAATTATATCTATAATTAAATCTTGATATATAATATTTGCCACGTGTTTAAATGGGAATCGTAGGAAAAAGGAAGGGGTTCTCCTACAGATAACACAGAAACCGCCTAGCTCAGAACGGTTCGGAGGGGTCAAGAAAAATTCCGGTGTAAAAAGTAGTCGCCAGAAATCGCTCCCCAAATCAAAACTCACCGTTACTCCGGCTTCTGGATAACGATGCCAAAAGGGAATTAAAGGAAATGAGAATAAACGGGGGAAGAGTGAATAAGAAAGAAAGTTGTAGTGTAACACAAAAATTTCATTTTTGAAGTATTTAAAATAAGAGTAGATACAGAATCAACCAAACGGAAGTAAACAAAGTTAAATTATCTACAGGGTGGCGCATTATACACGCGTCGATCGTTTAAAGCAGAAATGTAATAATTTGTGAAAATATTTCAACACAGTCATATATACGGTCTTTATGTGCACATTTTAAAATTACCTTGGTATATACAGGGTGTGTCAACAATTAGATACATATCAAACATATGACTTTTTAAATTTAACATCCTGTATGTTTTCTCAGTTTTGAATTCTAGAGACTAAAAAAAGTTTAGTTACTGTTATTGTTCCTATACCTAAAACTTACCGTTTTCGAAATATTTCAATTTTTTTTTAAAATACAGACTCAGAATCAAACGTCCCGTACGCCCAAGAGATTACAAATTTTCATTCGCAGCTGTCATGACTGTTTTACCATAATGATAAGGTTTAAATGACATGAAAATACTGCAAAAATATTACGCAGGGCGTTACAAAATTTACTTTCAACTTGATAAACTTTTATGTCAAATAACTTTTTTTATTTTAAATAGAACACCCTGTATTTGATAGCACAGTTCGATGGGGATATAAGTTGACTTTCAATCTGTAGTAGGGTTCCCTATACCTATCTATCATAGTTCCTCTGTAAAAGATCATTTTCTCTTTCACATAACATTACGTCCATTCCTGTATTAAAATTAAGCAAAAAAAAGGTGGTTGGAAAAACAAAATGTTAACATTTATTTCCCGTTACAAAATAAATTACAAATGTCAGTTTGACTTACGTTAGTTGATTAGACGCACGTTGTAATCAAATTTTAAATTTAAAAATAAAAATTTATTCGCAACAAGAGCGTGTTGGTATGATATTAGAACTTGGAGAGTGTCAAGAGAACTGTCAATTGGCATCGAAAGTTTACTACCAAAAACATCTAGCTCGAAGTCATCCGGACAAATGTTTATTCGAAAAATTACTCCAAGTGTTTCGAACACAAATTAACCCATTCTTGGTGATGAAGATAATGATTTTGCAGTTATTGGAAATATAATAGAAAATCCTCACGTAAGTCAACATACTTTAGCTAATGAGACGGGAATGAGTAGACGAAGCATCGGCCGAATTATAAAAAAATACAAATTTCACCTGTACCATATTCAACTACATCAAGAGCTTTATGAAACAGACTTCATCGTCCGGTTTAACTTTTGTCTGTGGGTTTTTGACAAAATGGGTGAAGACAATAACTTTTTTGACTTCCTACTTTTCTCCGATGAATCTACTAGTCATAATAATGGCTTAGTGAACATGCATAACTTTCATTATTATAGTGACAATAATCCATATCTTTTTCATACGCTTGATCGTCAAAATAGATGTTCTGTCAATGTATCGGTAGGAATATTGGGGTCTCGTGTAATAGTCCCTTATTTTTTCGATGGCAATCTGAATGGTGAAATGTTTCGAAGATTTATCCGACAAATACTTCCAGAATTATTGGAAAATGTTTCCTCTCGATATCAGACACAGGATGTGGATGCAGTTGGATGGCGCTCCTGCACATTTTCACGTGAACGTGCGAAGGGGAACTAAACAGGCGTTTTCCTAATAAATGGATAGGAAGAGGGGGTGCAGAAAATTGGCCGCCAAGGTCCCCGGATTTAACATGTGTAGACTTCTTTCTATAGGGAAATGTTAAGGATATTGTTTATGGGATTTCGCCAATGACACCTGAAGACATGAGAGAAAGAATAAGAGCAGCTTTCCACACAGTTACTCCACACATGTTAAGAAAAGTCAGACATTCTTTTGAAAAAAGGGTTCTTTTATGTATTGAAAACGACGGTCGTCTTTTTGAGTACTTACTAAAACTTCAATAACTTTGCCTCCAGTTTTTGTATTAGTCGCTGACATTTGTAATTTATTTTGTAACGGGCAATAAACGTTAACATTTTGTTTTCTCAGCCAACTTTTTTTTTGTTTAATTTTAATACAGGAATGGACGTAATGTTATGTGAAAGAGAAAATGATCTTTTACAGAGGAACTATGATAATTAGGTATAGGGAACCCTCATACAGATTGAAAGCCAACTTATATCCCCATCGAACTGTGCTATCAAATACAGGGTGTTTTATTTAAAATAAAGAAGTTATTTGACATAAACGTTTATCAAGTGGAAAGTAAATTTTATAACGCCCTGTATAATATTTTTGCAGCATTTTCATATGTCATTTAAACCTTATTCTTATGGTAAAACAGTCACCCCAGTTGCAAATGAAAATTTGTAATCTACTGGGTGTACGGGACATTTGATTTTGAGTCTGTATTTTTTAAAAAATTCAAATATTTCGAGAACGGCAAGTCTTAGGTATAGGAACCATAACAGTAACTAAACTTTTTTTAGTCTCTAGAATTCAAATATGAAAAAAAATACAGGATGTTCAATTTAAAAAGTCATATGTTTGATATGTATCTTATTGTTGACACACCCTGCATATACCAAAGTAATTTTAAAATGTGCACATAGAGACCCTATATATGACTGTATTGAAATATTTTCGCAAATTACTACATTTCCGCTTTAAACGATCGATGCCTATGTGGTGCGCCACCCTGTATACCAAGTACGGTTAACACCCACACAGACCCCAAAATGAAATTAATCGCAACGTTCCTAAGTAAAGCGGGTTTTTACATCAAACCTAACAGTTAGTACATAAAATTAATCACTTTAAAAGTTTAACTTTCGGAAATAACAGATCTTTCATTATGCCAAAGCTGAAAGAAAAACATATACCTACGCTAAAAAGCGTTTTAATAACCAATGCTTATATTTAGCATACGCTTGCTGTGGTTTCAAAACAACACCCCAAAATTATATCAAAGTTAAAATATTCGTTTCATGAATTAATTACCAAATTTTTATCGGAAGGACGGAAAAAAAGGAAAGAGAGAAATAGGCAACTGAACTTTTATTCGAAAAGTTAAATATAAATACAGTAAAAATAAAATTTTAACTGAAAATATAGACATAAAAGTCCAAAATAGTAAATAGTTTTTAAATTTACAGGTAAATGTAAGCAAATCTAAAGGTGCATAAAAGTTAGGTAAAGTTATGGTTAAACTGCGAATTTAATTTAAAACAAAAAGGAAGGAAAGCAATTAATATTTAATGAAACTAGTAAGAAGTATTAGGAATTATAAATGAAACGTTTTGAAGACCACTTAAGTACAGATCAAACTAATAATTAAAAAGATTCATTAAGCAACAGTAACTTCTTGCAGTGCGTAATTTTACCAACCATGTTCAGTTGAGTAAGTTCATTAATCGTAAGTAAACGTATACTGTAGTGATATTAAGTGATTCAAGACTTTAACTGTTGTAGAGCAGATGCACGACTCCTAATACGTACAACGAGAATATAATAATTTAGCCCATGCGAAAAATAATAAAAGTTCTAATCTTTGGTAGCATAAATATTGTTACCCTACTATGCTGCAGTGGTAGTAGAACGTTCAACGAATGGATGTAAATTTAAGTTCTCGGCCTGGTTACCAATTTCGAACAGGCACGGTTTAAATCCAGTAGCAATACAACTTCTATAGCGGACAAGTAGGCACGATTGCAGAAATACAGAAAAGAAAATTTGGTGCTAAAAGGAAAGGTGCGTAAGTATTATACAAGGTGAAATTAACGTCAATTAGCCCTAAGATTATAGGCGGAAACACTGAAGTGGTACGAAATACCTTCCGCTGGTCGATCGGAGGATCCGTAATTTGTTTATGATTGTACGCTTTCAGTGACTAACAAAAATTAGGAATTAATAGCAAATAAAAAAGACCTACGGAACAGCTTACCCCTTTTACCACGAAAAACTCGTTTATATCCGCATTGTTCTTGCGAGTAACAAGTAATTTGGAACTGTAATTTTCAGAAAAGCCCAAGTAATTCTTGCTACAATTAATTCTTCCAATTTAGAAATTTTAGAAGGGATCAGAAATTTTCCATAGCGTCGTAAAATAGCGATCTCAAAGAAGGACACGAGAAATGTAGTACGTTTTTCAAAACGAAAAATTGTTAGAATTGATTTCTTTGTTATCGATCGATAATTAATAAATGCTATTGTGTTTGAATGTCCTAACCTCGCTCTCTAACGGGAGTTCAATAAACTAGCACAGTTATCTGTTATTAAGTAGATTTAAACGTTTGGGGATTCGGCCATAGGTGGCGTAAATATGTAGTTTCGTTCAATAAAATTATAATTTGTTTGATTTAAATTGCTTTATATAACAGAATATAAGAACTTTATTTTAATAAAAGGAAATTCCAATAGTGTGTGGTATATTAAGGTATTTCAGCATCTACAGTATGCAAGATTATTTAGTTTTCACATCGTGAGATATTTGTGCAGAAGTATGTTTAGCACATTACATATTTATTATTAATTCTTCTTCTACAAAATAGAACTAGGGTACCTTAACCAAGTATGGGCACTCCCCGAAATATGGGCGCCAGTAAGAAAATACAGTTAGTAACCAATTGTAGGAAAAGATAGCAGCATGTATCATAGCAAGGATCTTATACAACTGCAAGTATACAAAAAATTCCGTGATTACTCGCGAGGTGGCACTCCGTAATAATTTTTATCAGAAGTCGCTGTATGTGGTAAGTGAGGTTCTAATTGTCGGTAAGTAGGTTTCAATTAATTTTGTATGGAATATGTACCGGAATTAATTGTTACTATACACGAAATTGAAGCTAAATAACTCTACTTTGAAGTAGCGCTGTAGATATTAAATTTATTTCAGTATTATGGATGTGTGCTTTGTAACTTGTAGGAAACTGCATGTCCCAAATATGGGCACTACAGTGATAGTTGAAAGTATGGACAGTGCTCACATTTGGAACACATATCTAGTGCCCATATTAGGGACATCTAATTTTGTTAACTTTTGATTATGCTTTACCTTATACGATATTATTTTCCAGACTATGCCTCCACAAAAGCGAGCTCTATAGAGATCTGACTTTCTTAAAGCTGCAGTTGCTGCAATTTAAGGCGGAATGAAGATAAATTAATTTTAATTTAAACGTTTGGGGTGCAAATCTTTTTTTACTGACATCCAAGAAAACGAGTTGTGTTCTTGAATATTCAGACTTGCCAAGATAGGAATGCCACTTACTTCTAAAGTTTTAAGGAGTGTTTACACTTCTTGCAGTGAAAACAATGTCCATTTTTCCTATAAAATATAAATTTCCAATGGTTGTTAGGAAACGGCTTAACCTATTTTTAAGAAGACATCCAGAGGTTGCTCGTAGAACATCTCAAAATGTTAATCCAGCACGAACTGCAAAGCTAAACAGATTTATTGTTGAGGATTATTTCAAGACATTAAAGACCGAAAAGACCAACTTAGACATTATGGATAAACCTCAGCTAATTTTCAATATGGACGAAAATGGGTGTCAATTAACAGTTCATAAAGAACCTATCATTTTAACTCGCAAAGGAATTAAACCAGTAGCCTTTGTAGCACCAGAGCATGTCGAAAACGTGACCATTGTGGAAATGCTCTCGGTTGGGTAATTCCACCTGTTATTTTATTTAAAGGCCAAAGAAATAAACCTGAATTCTCTGAGGATATGCCTCCTGGGGCCAAAGCGTTTATGAAAGCAAGAGATAGCATGACTTGTGATACTTTTGTTAAGTGGATCGATCATTTTGCACAATATAAACCTCTTGGGAAAGTGCCTTTGATTTTCGATGGAGCAAAATCCCATCTCAATGCAAATATTGTTTGGGGTTGCAGACACTCATGAAATCACGTTATTATGCCTTCGGAGTAACTGCACGCATGAATTGCAGCCTATGGTCAAACTGGTATTCAGATCTTTTGAGTACTACTGGGACGATGAATTGCAGCGATATTGGGTTCTTAATTCTGGTAGAAAATTAACAAAATCCAATTTTGGTGTCGTATTTTCAAAAGTTTGGCCAAAAGTTACAATCCCCTCTAACGTCTCAGTTTGGTTCTTTGAAATTTGATACTATATATAGGCTTTTCTAGGAGCAAATGCCTATTTTTAAAATTAAGATTTCGTTCAGTAGTGAATGTGTTCCCACGTAGTCATTTTTTGTTTTTTTTATTACTTTTAAAAACGGGGAGGTTGATGTCGGTGGGTAGGTATAGTTAGTTGAAGTCGGAGGTGCAGGGGCAGTGATAGAGTTACGATTGAGTAAAATCGATCTGAATGTTTGATTAAAATACCTCCATTTTAAACAGTCTGTCTTTAAATATTTTTGACGTGTATATTTTCTTTTGAACTAACCAATGCGAATTTGTCTTTTCTTTTGAGTGTTAGTCTTAATGTGTTTTCAAATATTAATCTATAAATAACAGTCACCAATTTGAAGTTAAACCGCGTATGTTAACTGTTTGTGTCTGTGATCAATTAAAGGAATATATAAATTGAAAACGTAAGTAGAAATTTTAATGTAAATTAAAGCTCGTAGTGAGTAACTCTACAAGCCTATGTTACATATTAAAAATCAAGCATTGCCTTGCAAAAGTATCTCATTACGCACGCGGGCTCATTAAGTTGAAATCTGTAAAAAATAATTGGGCTAGCGTCAGACAGTACAGGGCTCCCTCCCTCATTTACTTAGGCGAATTAGCATTTTTGTCTGTATTATTATGTTTATATAGAGAGAGAGAGCTGGCGTGGACAAACGTGTAAAGGGTAAATTACGGTTATAATTGTTTATAGGCAATACCGTTTGACTTACACACGCACGGTAAAAGGCTCCTAGGATTCTATTTGTACTGTTTTTATTTGAGAAAGGGACGTTGTATTTTTTTGACGCAGTCACTCAAGCTTGTGTATCGGTCACGTGGTTATTTATTTGCACTTACTCTTGTAAGGCTTTGTTTTAATGAGATTTTTGTGTCTTTGGTTCAGTTTGTTTAAGTAGAATTGTTTGCCTGCGAATTAATTTCTCTTTATATGTAATTTATTGTAATTGTACGGAATTGTGTAAGTGTAAATTCCTCGCCTATTTTTTTGTTGTTGAAGTTACCTTATTATCACTTGTGTAATTTTACTGTTTTTAGTCTCATTTATTTATGACACAATTGTGGATGTGATTACATTGTTTTTTTATTGTATTTATGTACAGCTAAACTGCTTTTTATTTATTTTTTTCTTGATGTTATAATTTTGTACGCAATTTAACCTGATCTAATGGTGTTCTGTTATATATTGAACCCTTTCATTGTTTTGTTGTTATTTGATTTATTAATGTACTTGTCCAATTACTTATTTATGAATAAATTGGGTTTTCTTCGAGGTTCCTTCCCAACATAGTAAATTAACAGATTGAACCATCACAGCGCAAAGCTCGTTAATTGTAATTTGAGTAGTTTCATTGTTTACCTGTCCCACATGATGCAACACTTAACCTGATCCACGCCTATCTAGTTCAATAATACAGCGTACCTACTACTAGACAATTCTTTTGATCAGATTTGAGGTTTGCGAGTAATTAAATATCAGACTAATAAATAAATGCTAATGTTTTAATTATTGCCAGGAAATTCAATGAAGGCAAGCAATTAATTTGAGTAATAGTAGCATTATTGGCAGTAAAGTCAAGATAAAATGACTTAGCGATTGTTTTGTTCTTGAAATTGCATTATTACGAATAAGTTCAAATTACACTTTTTAAGATAGGGTACCTAGAGACGCTACACACTCCCCCATACCACTTCAGAATAGCTGATACAGCTATTCTGGAATTCTATTAGGGAATATTTTGTAAAACATGCAATTATATTTTGTAAGTGATAGTTTGCGCAACCTAACGGAAAACTATGGACTGAAAAAAAAATTTTTTAATCATTCTTTTAGGATCGGTTTTGTTATAAAAATTTTCCCCCAAATTCTAGGACATACGGTTTCCGAGATACGACCGGTCGCCACCCTTAATGAATCACCCGGTATAATCAAAGGGCGCTACTAAGCAGTGACAATTTTGTTGTAAACAGGAGTTCCGGAAATGAGATGCCATTTATAAACTAATGACCGGACAATTACAACTGTTCGAATATAACTTTATTTTGGGCAAATGCCCATTTTTTTATTAACCTTGTTGTATTCTGAAATAATTTAGTATTATTATAAGTTTTTGTTATGAACGAATAAGATCAAAAGTAAATACGTAATTAAAATTTATTATTAATTTTATTAAATACATAAATAAAAAGTTTACCTCGAGTAGATTTGAACCTACGACCTGTATTTTGCTAGAGTACGGTGCTAACCATCTGCGCCATCGAGATACAAACCCCAATCAAATTTACAGTCAAATTACTTATATTAATGGAATGTGAGCCTGCAATATCACAAGGATTCACACATACCAAAGCAACTTGGACAAATATTAAATTATAAGTTTTTGTTATGAACGAGGTAAATCTTTTATTTATGTATTTATTTAATAAAATTAATAATAATTTTTAATTTAGTTTAAAGTTTTGGGTAAGTGAAGCTAAATAAAAGGAAAAGTGAGGTTTTGTTGATTTAGATTGTAGGGCCGTCTATTGTGTAATCAAACCTCTTTCTCGAAATGACACCTAATTTAGGAACGCATCAAATACCTTAACAATTTGAGCGGTGGACGATGCTTTAAAAATATTTTTTAATTTACCCTTGTACTTGTGTAATTATTATCGGGATAAATGCTACAGTTTCTTGTGTAACTTTCTAAACCTCACACCCTTTTTACCCTATCACAGTCTCACAAGTTTGTTTAACTAAATATCTTGTTCAAGTTCAACTTATATACAAAAACAACAGACAAACTTTGATCGGACTACATTGCAAGTCGTTTAAGCCAAGTAATTTAATATCGCTCACCATCATGAGAACAGAAGCATTTGGGAAGTTTACAAGTAGTTACATCGCACAAAGTTGCATCGTTCCGATCTTGGATAAAATTACAATGCCCTTCGTCACTTCCATCTGCACAGTCAATAGATCCATCACAAAAATAATCTTGAGGCAAACAAGTCCCATCAGCACATCCTAGTTGTGTATCTTTTGTGCAATTTGCCTTTTCTAACAAAGGTTCGGGAATTCTGGTTTCTAAATTAAAGGAAACACATATAGAGAATTCGTTTGTTTAATTTTATAGCGTCATTAGTAAAATACTGGTAGATAACTAAACGAGGATGCAAACTTTTCATTATTTTAAAAGATAATGGTAGAACTCATTAAATTAAAACTTAATGATGAGACAAAAATGATAAAAAAAGAAAAAATAAAATACCTGCAGTTATATCACAGTTATCCACGTTTACTTTAAAATCGCATATTTGGCGATTTACGTCAAATAATAAACCATTGGAACAGCGGAATTCGAACACTTCCCCTTCTAAGCACAGGAAGTACTTAGAACATTCTTGTCCTGTCCAAACTCTGTGTGCTGGGCGATCCGGATCTCTATAAAATCGTTCATTCTGTAGACAACGTACCTGTCTTGAATTCGTGCCTAAAACAATACTAAAATGAATTATGTCTTTCGTAACTATGTTTTCCGGAAATGTAATTAAGTGGAAAACTTGTGTAATGTGTTCTGAATCTACTATCTATTGTTCAAAACTTACAATTACACATTATAACTCAAATATATAAAAGTCTCTAATACTGCTTTTACGAAATTGTGAACATTTATGAAATCTAGTACCTATAAAAGAATTAAACTGTTGCACAGTAAGTTTTCAACGAATCCATGTATGTATGATGAAGCATTTGTGCTAAAACTTAAGGGCGAACGAACCAAGTAATTTAAATAGTATATGCTTAATTGCATTCAATCTGGGATTTTGGGTTAAAGCTTCTTAACGGTTTGGATTAGAATATAATTAATACGGAAATATTTACATGAAATACTTAAGATGTATGGCTTGAATGACGTGACGTGGGAAAATAAATATGTTGATGAGACAACGTTGAAGCACGCGTTCCACGTTTGGATTATAATTACACGTACTTAAGGTAACTAATTCACCTACTTAGAGTTGTTGGTTATATATCTTTGGGTGTTTACAAAATTGTAATAATATGCGATTTAAATTAAATAGTTTATTAAAAGATAAGGATTATATTGAAAGTTGTATGTAATACGAGTATTTTACACGACAAGACGTGTCCACGATTTACGGATATTACAATAGGCTTTTTTTTTTAAGTTTCGGAGCTTAAAATTTAATTTATTCTGTATAAAATTTCAGTTTCTGTTGACGGTAACATTGTTAAAATTTATGAATAGAAACATCACTAATATAAGAACCTAAAATCTACGTTCAAGCAGCCGATGTTACCAATTACAACGCGTCATAAATAGCCATTTTCGGTGTTACAAAATCTTTCATTAAAGCACTGTTTTTAATAAAAACTGTTGTAGTACATTCTTAATACAACATTGAAACAGAAAAAAAATAGTTAGATGCTTTGACATTGATATTAACTCCCGGGCTGTTTAGAAAGGTGTGGAATAAAAAAATAAAATAAACATTATTATTATATACGGGGTGTCCAGAAACTCTACGGACAAACTTTGCGTAGTGATTATAGACCCAAAAATAAGAAAAAAAGTTCATATAAACCCAGGTCCGGAAACGCTTCGTTTAGGACCTACAGGGTGTGACAAAATTTTATTTTGCTCGGTTTTATGTTAATTTGAAATTTGGGATGCTGTGTCAACAAGAGTAACAACAAATGTCATAAATACATTTGTGTATCTAAGCAACAACTTGTGATTTTGTTTTAGTCAAAGCCTGCTAAAATGGCAAGAGATTCAATAGCTGGTTAAATAAATTAAACTGTTCATCAATCAATATCTCGAAAACAGTTGATCTGAGAGGCATCGACCGAGTATACCTTTTTTGCTTAGAACTGAAAAGGGAACAAACTAATTCAAACGGAACGTCAATATACCGGGTGGTAAAAAAGTTAAGGCCAATTAACTTTTAGCATACCACTGTAGATGGCGCCCTCTGCAGGCAGCTTCAAAATCAATGAAATATTTAAGTTTCTCGACCACAAAAACCCCCGTGCTCCAAATTGCATGACCATATTCGGATTTGTTCGCAAAATATCGCCATAAAACCGAGGAAAATAAAATTTTTTCACACCCTGTAGGTCCTAAACGAAGCGTTTCCAGACTTGGGTTTATATGAACTTTTTTTCTTATTTTTGGGTCTAGAATCACTACGCAAAGTTTGTCCGTAGAGTTTCTGGACACCCTGTAAAATTTCTTTTTACCCCAATACACTTAACAATTCTATATCCTTGATGTAGAGTCTTTCGTTTGGTTTCAAAAGTATGTATCCTTTTGGGGTGAGCAAATAAATAATATATCTGAAATTTAATGATCTTTAAAAATCTATGTAACTCTTCACTAATCAGTTCTCATAATGTTGACAAAATATACTTTCGCCCAGGGATTCCCAAACTATTTTGGGCCAGAGACCCCTTTTCCAAAATGAACTGATACCTCAGACCCCCATAGCCAAATTACTTTATTGATACAAAATACTTACCAGTTTAAAAACTTTACGGTTGGTTAGGTGAGTAAACTTGACATCATCTTCTCATCAAAATTTAACAAAATAAATAGACATAAAATTCAGTAAATATCAAGTGTAATTAATAATTATTACTACAAATTACTCAAAAAAGTAGGTAATTATTTTTTGCATTAACATTAAAATCGCAAAGTAAAGATCAAAAAAATAAAAAATTCAGTGTGATGGATGAACCTGGTGACTTTCTACCAATCTAGCTAAATCTGGATCAATACTGGTGAGTTGCAGCCCTAAATCTCCGCGTTCGTTGATTTTCAAACGGTTTCTTTGTTTTGTCAAAATGTTTGTAACCACACTGAAGCCTTTTTCGACTAGGTATGATGATGGAAAAGCGATAAGGTATTTTTCAGCAATGTTCCACAATGCAGGATACTGTTTTTCAATGTTGCGCTGCAACCAGAACTTCTGATAGCCTAACCAACTGCGCCACCAAGGTTCAAGCCCCAATCCATGCAAATTTTGTCTTTATGTATGTAGAACTGATGTAAATTCTAAATATAATGAGATTACAATCAAATTACTTATATTAATGGAATGTGAGCCTGCAATGTCGCAAGGATTCACATATACCAAAGCAACTTGACTAATATTAAGTTATTAAAAGTTTTTGTTGTGAACGAATAAGTTCAAAGTTAAATATGTAATTAAAAATTATTATTAATTTTATTAAATACATAAATAAAAAGTTTACCTCGAGTAGGATTTGAACCTACGACCTGTACTTTGCTAGAGTACCGCGCTAACCAACTGCGCCACCAAGGTTCAAGCCCCAATCGATGCAAATTTTGTCTTTATGTATGTAGAACTGATGTAAATTCTAAATATAATGAGATTACAATCAAATTACTTATATTAATGGAATGTGAGCCTGCAATGTCGCAAGGATTCACATATACCAAAGCAACTTGACTAATATTAAGTTATTAAAAGTTTTTGTTATGAACGAATAAGTTCAAAGTTAAATATGTAATTAAAAATTATTATTAATTTTATTAAATACATAAATAAAAAGTTTACCTCGAGTAGGATTTGAACCTACGACCTGTACTTTGCTAGAGTACCGCGCTAACCAACTGCGCCACCAAGGTTCAAGCCCCAATCGATGCAAATTTTGTCTTTATGTATGTAGAACTGATGTAAATTCTAAATATAATGAGATTACAATCAAATTACTTATATTAATGGAATGTGAGCCTGCAATGTCGCAAGGATTCACAATACCAAAGCAACTTGACTAATATTAAGTTATTAAAAGTTTTGTTATGAACGAATAAGTTCAAAGTTAAATATGTAATTAAAAATTATTATTAATTTTATTAAATACATAAATAAAAAGTTTACCTCGAGTAGGATGTGAACCTACGACCTGTACTTTGCTAGAGTACCGCGCTAACCAACTGGTTCAAGCCCCAATCGATGCAAATTTTGTCTTTATGTATGTAGAACTGATGTAAATTCTAAATATAATGAGATTACAATCAAATTACTTATATTAATGGAATGTGAGCCTGCAATGTCGCAAGGATTCACAATACCAAAGCAACTTGACTAATATTAAGTTATTAAAAGTTTTGTTATGAACGAATAAGTTCAAAGTTAAATATGTAATTAAAATTATTAATAATTTTATTAAATACATAAATAAAAAGTTTACCTCGAGTAGGATTTGAACCTACGACCTGTACTTTGCTAGAGTACCGCGCTAACCAACTGCGCCACCAAGGTTCAAGCCCCAATCGATGCAAATTTTGTCTTTATGTATGTAGAACTGATGTAAATTCTAAATATAATGAGATTACAATCAAATTACTTATATTAATGGAATGTGAGCCTGCAATGTCGCAAGGATTCACACATACCAAAGCAACTTGACTAATATTAAGTTATTAAAAGTTTTTGTTATGAACGAATAAGTTCAAAGTTAAATATGTAATTAAAAATTATTATTAATTTTATTAAATACATAAATAAAAAGTTTACCTCGAGTAGGATTTGAACCTACGACCTGTACTTTGCTAGAGTACCGCGCTAACCAACTGCGCCACCAAGGTTCAAGCCCCAATCGATGCAAATTTTGTCTTTATGTATGTAGAACTGATGTAAATTCTAAATATAATGAGATTACAATCAAATTACTTATATTAATGGAATGTGAGCCTGTAATGTCGCAAGGATTCACAATACCAAACAACTTGACTAATATTAAGTTATTAAAAGTTTTTGTTATGAACGAATAAGTTCAAAGTTAAATATGTAATTAAAATTATTATTAATTTTATTAAATACATAAATAAAAGTTTACCTCGAGTAGGATTTGAACCTACGACCTGTACTTTGCTAGAGTCCCGCGCTAACCAACTGCGCCACCAAGGTTCAAGCCCCAATCGATGCAAATTTTGTCTTTATGTATGTAGAACTGATGTAAATTCTAAATATAATGAGATTACAATCAAATTACTTATATTAATGGAATGTGAGACCTGCAATGTCGCAAAGGATTCACAATACCAAAGCAACTTGACTAATATTAAGTTATTAAATAGTTTTCGTAATGACACGAATAAGTTCAAAGTTCAAATAATTTGTAATTAAAAATTATTATTAATTTTATTAAATACATAAATAAAAGTTTACCTCAGTAGGATTTGAACCTACGACCTGTACTTTCTAGAGTACCGCGCTAACCAACTGTGCCACCAAGGTCAAGCCCCAATCGATGCAAATTTTGTCTTTATGTATAGAACTGATGTAAATTCTAAATATAATGAGATTACAATCAAATTACTTAATTAATGGAATGTGAGCCTGCAATTGCAAGGATTCAATACCAAAGCAACTTGACTAATATTAAGTTATTAAAAGTTTTTGTTGTGAACGAATAAGTTCAAAGTTAAATATGTAATTAAAAATTATTATTAATTTTATTAAATACATAAATAAAAAGTTTACCTCGAGTAGGATTTGAACCTACGACCTGTACTTTGCTAGAGTACCGCGCTAACCAACTGTGCCACCAAGGTACAAGCCCCAATCGATGCAAATTTTGTCTTTATGTATGTAGAACTGATGTAAATTCTAAATATAATGAGATTACAATCAAATTACTTATATTAATGGAATGTGAGCCTGCAATGTCGCAAGGATTCACATATACCAAAGCAACTTGACTAATATTAAGTTATTAAAAGTTTTTGTTATGAACGAATAAGTTCAAAGTTAAATATGTAATTAAAAATTATTATTAATTTTATTAAATACATAAATAAAAAGTTTACCTCGAGTAGGATTTGAACCTACGACCTGTACTTTGCTAGAGTACCGCGCTAACCAACTGCGCCACCAAGGTTCAAGCCCCAATCGATGCAAATTTTGTCTTTATGTATGTAGAACTGATGTAAATTCTAAATATAATGAGATTACAATCAAATTACTTATATTAATGGAATGTGAGCCTGCAATGTCGCAAGGATTCACACATACCAAAGCAACTTGACTAATATTAAGTTATTAAAAGTTTTTGTTGTGAACGAATAAGTTCAAAGTTAAATATGTAATTAAAAATTATTATTAATTTTATTAAATACATAAATAAAAAGTTTACCTCGAGTAGGATTTGAACCTACGACCTGTACTTTGCTAGAGTACCGCGCTAACCAACTGTGCCACCAAGGTACAAGCCCCAATCGATGCAAATTTTGTCTTTATGTATGTAGAACTGATGTAAATTCTAAATATAATGAGATTACAATCAAATTACTTATATTAATGGAATGTGAGCCTGCAATGTCGCAAGGATTCACATATACCAAAGCAACTTGACTAATATTAAGTTATTAAAAGTTTTTGTTATGAACGAATAAGTTCAAAGTTAAATATGTAATTAAAAATTATTATTAATTTTATTAAATACATAAATAAAAAGTTTACCTCGGGTAGGATTTGAACCTACGACCTGTACTTTGCTAGAGTACCGCGCTAACCAACTGCGCGACCAAGGTTCAAGCCCCAATCGATGCAAATTTTGTCTTTATGTATGTAGAACTGATGTAAATTCTAAATATAACTGTTCATAACAAAAACTTTTAATATCAGGAGAATGTTTGGACTTGAACTTGATCATGATTTCGTTCGCGTTAAATTGCGTATATGCGTCAAATTTTAAAATTACAACAATAATTATTATATTATAATACTTCCCACTAAAATATTAGTCATTCCTATAACAAGTTGGTACATGTAACACAACAATACAGTATCTTGAAAGTTTCAAATAAGAACTTGCGTTAATTAATAGGGGTCGATTTTTAGACCTCTTCGACCCCCAAAATCAGTTTTCGTTTATGTCGCCTCCTGGGAAACCGATTTCGACCCCAAGGGGTCGATGTCGACCTCTTTGGTAATCCCTGCTTCAGCCCCTTATATAAATTTCTTTAACAGCTTTTAACCAAAATGTGTTAGAGCCGAGATGTTTCAGTAATAACAATAAATATTAAGTTTCATTAAAATCAGTTACATATTTTTTTAATGATATGGTTACGAACACATACACCGAAATCATGTTTAAATTGAGCTACAGAGCTGGAAAAGGTATCATTTTGCAACATTCTTTATGCTCTTTCCTGTAATATACAACATAACATTAGGTTCTAATTAAGAAATTTATTCCAAATTCCAAATTGAAGTTTTAGTTTAATTTTTTTCCAAAAAGTACATCATTTAAAATTTTCAAAATATTTCCATAAACACATAGTACTGTTACTAAATTTACTTTTAATTGTTATTAATTGACCTAAACGTAGGTAATTAAAGTCGGAAGGGCTAACAGGGTCATTATCGTTATTTATTATTATCTTGCAATTAACAAAAGTGTTAAAAAATAGAAAAGTTACATTTCACGACAATAATAAACGCATTTGATTAGTTTAAAATGGCAACAATATGCAATTTGGATCTTAATTGTAAACCAAAATAAAAAAATTATTTCAATCTTAATGCTGTCAACACCTACGAAACCAACCATAAACAAAGTGGTGTACCATACAACTTACGCACATCTTTTTTAATTAGGTTAATGAATATCCTGCTTTGTTTTCAGTACAATTGCTTTATTCTGCAATAGTACAAAAAAATTTTATCTTGTATGATGCGATATTTCCTTTTCAGGTCTAATAACCTACAACTTCATAAGTGGAAGGCATGTATACCCCATGCCCCCTTGTGCAATACCACCAATTTGACCATGGGGTCCTTGATATTGGTGCTTTAGTTTTCTGAGTTCAGTAAGGGCGGCCGTTCACTTTCTCCTTTATTCCTTATGTACTCGCCAACACGCATTAGCCAAGCGTAGCGTTTTAACGGCTAAAATGACGAGTTCTAAAACAGACGCTATACCCCAGGTGAGTAGGGTGAGGCGCCCACACTTTCACATCGATTCGTCGATCCGTCCTAAGGATTCTGAGGGGGGGACACAAATTCGTCAATACCAAAATCAAGACTAAGAAGAGCAAGATCTGCCAGGAATAAAATTCTGCCTCATTCGGATGCCCGGGAGGGCAAGACTCAAGCGACCTCGGTCATCGAAAGTACCAACAACCGGATTCATTATTGCAACATACGTGGTATCAGGTCGAATATTAATGCTGTTCACCAACACCTTCAACAGATGCAACCGGACATTCTGTATCAGAAGCACAAGTCTCCCCTGATTCGCCTGACCTGCAATTTCCTAGAGTAAGTGCGTATACCAAGGACAACGTAGGTTGTACGAGGATGTCCACTTTGGAAAACAACAAATTTGACGTAATTTGGTTCAAACATTCTGGGCCCAAATTTGTGAAATTCTACTTTTGTTGGTATAGGTTTCCTAATGATAATAACTTCCAAGCTTTTTTTGATTACTTTAGTCTGAAAAAAAGACTACCTCTTAGCACAGTTTCCATCTTGCGATATTTCAATTATGGGAGATTTTAATAGCCACAACTCTCATGGACTTCAATTTACATCTACCACTAATCCCGCAGGTATCACTGCATAAGCATTCCCGAATCAACCAGATTCCCTGACAACCCTAGCCATACTGTAAAGATCCAGAAAAATCATTACATAAATTCGCATATTACAAATTAGGTTGTTTACTCCTTCTTCCGTAGTAAAAAAACAATGAAGATTTCTGAGCAAGAACTCCACCAAAGTATCATTACTATTTGCAACCAACCACGTTAGATCGCGAATAGTCATAATTAATAATCCAATCACGTAGAACCGCGGATTATATATAAACGGTAGCATGATGAAATTTAGTTAGTTCCTTCCCGCTCTTTAGCGAGCACTTCAGGTAGTTCCTGCAAGCGCTTCAGGTAGTTGCCAGCGAATTCATCCCGACCTAGTTAGTTCCTGCCGTTTCGTCTTCCTGAGTCCACCAGCCTAGGTAACCGCTCCAGATTCATCAGTTTAAGACCCAATTGGGGTAAGTAAGAGTTTATATTAATTATCACACCGACTGCAGTGATAGATTTCCTTTCTGTCCGTCCTGGAATTACAGAACGATCTTGTATATCTATAATACATCACCACACCTAATTACACACACTCAGTCTATGGAGTGCTAGCCCGCGGATACACACATATAAATACACAAGCCCCCCTTTACTTTTGGGAGTGATTCCCGTAAGGTATTGAGACCTGTCCAGAAAAGTTATCCCCTAAGGCGGAGGCCTTTAGAGGTGATTCGTTTACCAAACCGTCCCTAAGGTGTAGGCCTGTAGAGATCAAGCTATCCTGTTAATCAACCCGAGGTGCGACCGTCCGTTGGAGACATTAAACCAGTAACAAACACACACCTATCATAAACACGACCGAGCTAAGAGATTGGCACATTATAGACAACAGATCGTACCGATATAATCACCAAAAGTTAAATCCTGTGAGATTAGTCCGACCCTCAGGTTGATATAACCACGAGGAGACCGCCCGTGTGTTAAATCAAATCTTAATACGTTACTTCTAAACGGTATCCTGAACTCATCCTTTCCGAGAGTATGAAATCACTTAGATACCTCTAGGGGAATTATACTTCTGAACGCCTGCATAACCACAAGGAGACCGCTTGTGTGTTAAATCAAATCTTAGTGTGTTACTTCTAATCCCTACCCTGAACTCATCCTTTCCGACAGTATGAAAACCACTTAGAGACCGCTAGGTGAATTATACTTCTGAACCCCTGCATAACCACTAGAAAACCGCCGTGTGTTAAATCAAATCTTAATACGTTACTTCTAATCCGTATCCTGAACTCATCCTTTCCGAGAGTATAAAAACCACTTAGAGACCGCTAGGTGAATTATACTTCTGAAAGCCTGTATACCTAACCTGATTCAAGTTGAATGATCCCCGGTGAAATCTAGTCCGAAAACCTTGTAAATTACCTAATGATCAAAGTTTACATAAATTAAAAAGAATTGTGACTTTCCACAGTCATTATTCATAAAATTTCATAAAATTTCTCGAAACGATTTAAAATAATCACAATTACAAAGGAAATACATTTTCGTAACAAGTATGCAACTATCCTTTTTCTATACATGAGCAAAAGAAGTAAACCGATTCTCTTAGTAAAGTCATTCACTGAAATACAGGTCAACGTACTATGCTAACCGACACTAAATAGAACGCTCATCCCCTTTAAGTTCTCGTATCGTTTGTTCCTCGAATTTGTATATAAATATAAAGTTTTATATGCATAAATAGTTAACGCTTAAGAATATTGAAAGATAAAATCAGATTTGTGTATGAATTATTACAAAAGTCAATGCTGTAATAGTTTTAACTTTGTAACCTAAGAATAGCTGGTGGGAAGCTTCCTTCCACGCCACTCGCATTATATAACCGTTTGTTGTCCTATAGACACCGCACTATCTTGACGTACGAGACCTCCAACGTGCTGCGAGTGGAAATATCGTGTCCAAGACCTGGGGGAACCATCCCAAAGCTTGTTTGTGTTGTGTAAATGAATTATTTTGTTACATGTTTTTATGTTAAGTGAAATATACATAGAATAAGTCACATATTTTAGATTTGTACATAATGGGAAATAAATTTAGTTGTTTGTTGAAATCTTTCAGTCAATCAAATCTCGATCACGACCTTTCTCCGATTGTAGTTAGTCCGAGGCAATTGTACATGCTACAATTTACAGTAAACGCCGCCTCGTTATTTAAGAACTTGCACTTGGCGCCTTAAATAAATAAAGTGAGTAAGTTTACATCTGACACTAACGTCTTAAGTTGATTAGACATTAGTTACAAATTGACCCTAACGTCTGGGTTACATTTGACAAGAAGTCAAATTAGATAAAGTAAAGGAGGTTTAAGGGGAACCGGCTTACAAAATTTGCACATAACGTGGGGGTTTACAATACGCCACATCTCCTGAACCTATTACTAACTAACCAACTTGTCTATAAAACAAGAGTACTTTCCCCACTAAGTCAATCAGACCACTACCTAATCGAAATAACTTCCTCTGTACCCAATCCCACAGTTACTCGAAAAATAGATAGAACTATGTGATGTTTTAAAACATCTAACTGGAGCGAATTGCTAAACTTTTTGCGACCTTCTCCTGGCGTGAGTAATGCTTCAAACGGTCCTCCTCTTCAAACATTGCTCTTTCAATAACTGAAGTTATCTTGATGGGTATGGAGTTATACATTCCCAAAAAACATAATCATGTAGGACATGCCCATGCCCATCCCTGGTTTAATAGGGCTTGCACTGATGCATGATCGCAAAAGCATAAACTCAATACCAACTGGAAATCAAATAAATCTGCCGAAAATCACGCCGACTACACTGTCGCAAAGAATAATCGCAAAAGCATCATCACCAAGGCCAAAATATGTTTCAAGAACGTAAATGCAAAGTATTAGTCTCATGTCCTTTGGGTGGTTGCACATTTTGGTCATTAGCTAAAGCCATCAGTAAAAACTTTAGTACATCTTCCTTTCCTCCCATGACGTCTCGCGACGGAGCTGTATTAGCTGATCCTGCTGAAAACCCAACCTCTTTGTCGATTACTTTGCATAAAATTCATGTCTCAATGATTCTGGTAAAATTGTGCCGTCGCCCAGA
Organism: Vesta saturnalis; assembly: GCA_036346205.1. Taxonomy (NCBI): domain Eukaryota; kingdom Metazoa; phylum Arthropoda; class Insecta; order Coleoptera; family Lampyridae; genus Vesta; species Vesta saturnalis. The sequence continues at coordinate 848,032 of JARFJB010001071.1, forward strand.
TCTAATCATACGCTATTAAACCAATCTACTTTCGTTACAAGCTACTAGAATCAATTATCAATAAACTTGGCTCAAACAAGGGGACTGTCCCAGACGGTATTCCAGCTTTCGTCCTTAAAATCCTACCCCGAGCTAGTACCTGTATTATCCAAATCCTTTTCGATCTCCATGTCATCTGTAGAGTTTCCCTCATCGTGGAAGTTGGCAAATGTCCAACCTATTCTGAAACAGGGCGACAGAACCGATCCCTCAAACTATCGACCAATAGCTATCACTTCCATTCTGTGGAATACAATGGAAAAGCCATCAACCACCAACTACTTTCGTTCCTCCTAAACGACTCCCAGTACGGGTTCAGACAGAGTCGTTCAACGGGTGATGTTGTTTCATATGTCACTCAACTTTGGAATAACATATTAGAGAGGTCCCGTGAAACAGTCGTAGTAGCTTTAGATATTTTAAAGGCTTTTGACCAGGTTTGGCACAAGTTCCTACTTGCCAAACCCACTCGTTCGGCTTATCCGATACTCTCATCAATTGGATATCCAGCTTTCTTGACAAAAGACTCATACGCGTTATCGTTGATGGCTTCTTTTCGAAAGAAACTACCATTAACGCGGATGTACGCCAAGGATCAGTGATAGATCTCACACTTTTCCTGCTATACACAAATGACCTCATTTCCTCAACAACTAACCATAACCATTACTTTGCAGACGACAGCACTCTACATTGTAGTTCTTCTCAGTTTTCCCACAACAATAAGTCTAGTTAGAACGTTAAGGAGAAAATGGCAGCCTCAATCAACAGTGACTCACGTTCAACGCCGACAAAACCCAGTGTTACTTGTGTCCGCCAAGAAAGACCGATCATTTCCTGCTGTGAATATGAATGGCTTAAATCTCAAGTTTTTAAACTCTGTTTCTATGTTAGGGATGTCCGTATCATCGAACCTTTCATGGGTTGACCACCTTTAGTCATCCAGCGAAACATCTGACTTTTGACCTACAGATTACCATAGCAAGTGTGCCTACGAAATACACTCAATAATACCTTCGCAGGCCATTTCGCTAGGAACACTCGGTTTACCAATTCACACCATAATTATGTACTCAAAATTCCATCTTGTCACACTAAACGGACGTAATCTACATTTTTCCACACGGCGACCAAACTGTGGAATTTTTCCTCCAAACTTTGCCTTAATTCAATTTAAGGTAGCCATTCATAAACATTTTTCGGCAGCCTAACAATATCCCTAAACCCTTCCAGTGTTCCTGACTGCTTTAGCACGTTAGGAAAATCTTGGCCTGTTCGGAAATACTACATACTAAAAAAAATAGCCGAAGAGAGGGTTTAATAGCACTTGTTGCACAATCAATCTACATTAGCGGTTCGTAGGCTTATTAAAATAAGCGGTTTGCCGGCTAAACTCGACGAAGAAAGGTTTGGGTCTTAGTGAGATGTACAGGGTATCTCATTTTCGACACTTTTGCGGGGTATCACTTATTTTTAAAGATAGGCGGTTGCAGTTTTTGCGACAGTGTGCTACTTTTTTGTGAAATTAATGATGGTGTCAATAGAATATTTATAGCTCTTTTTGTTTCTGAGATACAGGGTGGAATTGAAAAGTATCACATTCAAGGCACCCTCGTATCTCAATTACCTTATCGAAGAAGTTAAAACCTGTATCTACAGAATTTTTTCCGTAGAATCCTTCCATTTTTTAGTTATGAAGCAAATATATGTTATTTTAATGGAACACGTTGTATATTATTTCTTATATTTATTAGGAATAATGTGGGATTTCCAAAAATATAAATTGTATACAATTATTTTCAAAAACAAGCTCAGAATTTAAGATTTTCTAAATTTTTCTTGTGTGTCAAATTAGTAGGTAGTACACTATTGCTACTTCGTTTGAAATAAAAAGCTAAATGCATAAAACTTTGAGGTTTTGTCAGTTTTTGTTTTGGTGTTTCTATTTTACTATATTCTATATTTAATTTATTGGCTTACACTAATAGCGGTTTACGAAAATAATGCCCGAACGAAGGCATACACCAAATAAGATAGAGACAGAAAAGAAATAAACTTATTGAGTTATGCAGACGCTATGCTTTCATCTTCTTGCAAGGAAATAGAGGAAGCAACTGGTATATCCAAGTCTAATGTGCAAAAATTTTGTAAAAATATAACTATCACCGCTATATAAATTCGACACCCGGCAATGCCGAGCGCCGAATGTTGTGTTGCCAGTGGTATTTACAACAAACACATACTGACAAATCTTTTGGCAGATTCGTTATCTGGTCCAATAAATCTTAATTTTTAAGTGCGGGAATTTTCAATCGCCATAATACAAGAAATTGGTCCGCAGAAAATTACCATTTAATATTTGGGAGCGCACAACAATGACGCTTTGTGGTTGGGGTCTGGTGTTTTATTTTTGAAAGACGTATGTCTACAGAATTTATGAAGGAAGTCTTACAGCCCTTCAGTAGCAAGAAATCCTTGGGGAAATTTTTCCGGACCGGATGAAAAATGTTCGATTGGCCCTTCATAATTCTGTATATCTTCAACAAAACGTTGCCCCAAGCCATAAGTCTAACACTTATAAGGGTATTTTAAGACGATAACTTTCATCAAAGATGAATTGGTACCTACGGACCTCGGGGTTTTTCAATTCTGGATTTTTTCTTATAGGGTTTCATGCAAAATAAAGTCTGTAAAACACAATCTGTAACGCTATTAAAAGAATAACAAAACTGTGCCAATGTTGTATACGGGAAAATGGCCGATATTTTAAAAATTACCATAAAAAACTCTTTGTTTTTTCAAAATTATATTTCTTTTTTGTTTTCTTTAACTTAAGTTTTAAGTAAGATAGGTAACTATTATTTTGTTTAGAGTAAAATCCAATAATTTTATCATAATTAAATCATAAAGTATAAAATTACTTTCATGGATTTTGTGTTTCACACATTTTAGCCATAGCCTGCTACCCACTAATTGAACATAAAAGAAAATATTAGAAAATCTTAAATTCTGAGCTTCTTTCTGAAAATAATTGAACACAAATATATATTTTGGGAAAGTCCACATTATATCTAATAAATATAAAAATAATATATTTCGTTCAAATGTTTGTAGGAAGATCTTAGAAAAAATGGATTCTAAGGAATAAATTCTATGGGAATACATTTAAATTCCTTCAATAAGTTCAAGATAACTGAGATACGAGAGGTGTCTCAGAGGTGATACTTTTCAATTCCACCCTGTATCTCCGAAGCCAAAAGGGCTATGAAAATTCTGCTGACGCCATCTCTAATTTTACCAAAAATTAGCACACTGTAGCGTTGCCCACAACCCTCTATCTTTTTTAAAATAAGAGAGATACCCCACAAAATTCACACTTACCTAGAAAAGGAAATCCCACGATAGAGCTTTTTCGGTAAAAGATCTTGGGGTAGATATTAGAAATAAGGAATGATCGTAGAAAACAAGATAATTGCACATTCGTTCGATTACTAATTCTGGTGAGAATTTCAAAAAGTGGACTAAGATTTATTTAAATAAGTTTATTAATTTATTTAAACCCATAATAAACAATGGTTTTTCAAATTTTGTAAGCAAGTAGTACTGGGGCACTTGAACTTTCACTTTTACGTCACAAATGCCCCAGGGTGTGGGGCACTTGCCCCACCACTTTTTTATATGCCCACGTGTGAGACCGCATTTTCCACCCTTATTTTTACTCGCTTACGTGTAGGACGTATTTTTTCACCCCTCTTTTTATAAATCCACGTGTGAGACCGTGTTTTTCACCCCTATTTTCACACACCCACGTGTGAGACCGTATTTTGAATCCTTTCTTTTTCATCCCTAATTAAAGTTTTTGATTTTTAATGGCATACGTGAAGAACCGTATTTATTACCCTTATTTTGAGATGGTGATCTTTTAATTATTTTTATTAATATAAGATGATGATCTTTAATTATTTTTTATTAATTAATTATCCTAAGGGAATTCTTAATCTAATAGCTTTAAGATGATGATCTTTAATTATTTTAATTAATTAATTATTTTTAGCCCCTGGGAAATGATGTAAAAGATAGTTTATTTAATTTTGTGCCGTCTTAGGAGAAAATACCTCGACCATAAAAGAGGCGTTTAGATTTATAAACATGCCCCTAGGTGCTATGTTAGAGTGTGGTTAGGTCAATACTTCAGACATCCCCCTAAGGTAACCGATTCTACCCGAACATTGACGAGCACGCTTGCGCACAAGACCCAAGGCTAACAGCGTTCTCGTTTCTCGTGTGTTTCGCTCTTTAAAGTGTAACTGTCATCGATTGAGCATTACTATAATGTATTCTCCTGTTTATGCGCCAACATCAGCGGACATTAGAGATTTTACTGACTTGTTAATAAACTATTACAACATAACCGTTCAAGATAATGATGAAAACGATGACGTGGTTGAGCTGAATGTATTTCACATCCAAGATGATGGTGATGGTTCACAGAAGAGAAAGAAGAGCGATGAGGTAGGGGAGAAGGGCAAATCTCAAAATCATGATGACGATGACGACGAATCACGCTTCAAGAAGAGGAAGAAAACCGGTAAAGCATGTTATTAAACAATAATGATGTATTGTTGTTTATAATAATAATAATAATATATTTTCAAACGTTAAGCTTTCCTTCAATTTTGTTAATAAACTTGTTTTTTTCCTAACGGTGCTCCACCGTCTTGATTCATGTTTGCAAGTTTACAAGTTTTTTCGCTTTAGCGTGTTTTCGTTTTGCGTGTTTTTTGTGTTGGCGTGTTTTCGTTTGTGTGTTTTCGTATTTGCGTGTTTTCGTTTTTACGTAGTTTCGCATTTGTATGTCTTTGCGTTTGCGTATTTTTTGTGTTAGCGTGTTTTCGTTGTAGCGTTTTTCGTTTGTGTGTTTTGTGTTAGCGTGTTTGCGTGTTTTTTGTGTTAGTGTGTTTTTCGCGTTTGCGTGTTTTCCCGCTCTCGTGTGTGTGTGCGTGCGAGCGTACGTACGTACGTGCGTGCGAGCATGCGTACGTGCGAGCGTGCGTGCGAGCGTGCGTACGTGCGAGCGTGCGTGCGAGCGTGCGTGCGTACGTGCAAGCGTGCGTGCGAGCTTGCGTGCGTGCGATCGTGCGTGCTTACGTGCGTGCGTACGTGTGTACGTGCGTGCGTGCATGTGTGTTTTTCGTTTGATCCTCGTGCTAAAGCAGTGCTAGTCGATTGTATGTAGTTGTAGGCACTATTGTGTTGACTAAAAGCTATAATTGGAAGCGTTGCTTGCTATACCCAGGCCTCGGAGTTATGTTTAATTAGATTTTTTGACAGATGTATTTATTTATGATAAGATCAGGCTTGCATGTAAAGTAATATAGAGGTGAAACTAACTAGCTAATGTGTTTTGCTGCTACACGTATCACAGTATTGAAGATTCTGTTTATGTATTAGAAAACGTACTACAGCTTCGAAACAGAATGCAGATAAAAATTGAAGGAAGTGAATACGGTACAACTTCTGCGTACGAGCTAAAAGATTTGAAGCGTGTGCAGCATTTCCAGAGCCGTGTTGAAACCAGTTAATTTAGGGCTAACCTCGTGTCCTTGTAATAATGTCTGATAAAACTATTAGGGTTATTAGCTACTTTTATAGGTTGTTACAATATAATCGTTCAAGGTGAAGACGATGAGGTGATTATATCTCAAAATCTCATTTGATCTCATGAGATGTGTATAGCTTTTCTTAAAAAATACCTGCGAGGCTGTCTCATTCAAAAAATCTCATGCAAAAAAAAACATCAATAATCGTTAGCAATGTAGCTGTATCCGCTATTATGCTTACTTAATGTATCACTAGTATAGCTTTTTTGATATCGAGAGAAGAAGCAAGATTTCGAACGGTTGTAGTATTTCCAGAGCTCTATCGAAATCAATTAAATTTAAGAATAATCTCATCTCTATGTAATAATAGACGTAGTATAAAAGTTACATATTTTAAATGTATTTAATGTGTAATCACTGTTTAATGAGTTTTTATTATTATGATGCAACATTAGTGGTATTAGACGTTTTTTAAAATATTTGTGTTTTGAATGTAAATTTTTGTAAGTACAACATAATTGTGAAATGCTAGTAGCGGTATTCCGGTTTTCTGTATTACTTTCTAAATAGTTGATGACAGGTATGTAATGGGCTGTTTATATCCAGCCATTCACAAAACGTATTTTAGTAAGACACGTATAAAAAATTACTGACGTTCCTAATGAAACAAATTTTTTTTGTAAGTACATGTTTGTTAAATACGAATTCAGGTTTTTCTGTATTACTTTCTAAAATAGTTAATGTAATGGGCTGTTTATAGCCAACCATTCACAAAGCGCATTTTAGTGAGACACGTTGAAAAAATTCAGTTTAACATATTGTACAGTTGAAGGAAAACTTCTAAAGGTAAGCGTATTATTTTTAATATATGTTTTCTACCTGATATTGCTAACAAAAACGCCGATAAAGATTTTTTAAAAAATGTATTATTACGCAGGATGACTTCATAAGATCAACTCTACAAAATAGTAGGTACACGGTTTTAAACTTGTAGTTATTGTTAATTCATGTATAATAATAAACCATTAAAACTTTTGCCTTTTATTTCCGTTATATCAGTTTGATATTCTTAAAACGTGTTAATTTTAATTTAACTTATATATATATATATATATATATATATATATATATATATATATATATATATATATATATAATAATTATACTTTTAATGGGATTTTACAACTGTTAATGAACACGTTACAATGAAACAGTTTTGTGTGCGTATGTAATTAAACATGCAAATAAATCAGATATGATGTTCCGAATGTATAGGTGGTGACTGTTTAGAGAATCAGCCTATACATTACGGTAGAAATTATTTATTATTTCACATGTCATATTTAATTACACTTTAATGCATTCAGTTTGAACTGTAATCTGGTTTCCGCAAACTGTAAGACATAATTTCGGTTGATTGATTGAGTTTTATCTGATGATCGAACGTGATTTGTTTGAGATTGATTAATTAATTGATTTGTTTGTGCGTGTGTGAGAAAGAGAGAGGGGTATGAAGAAACAAGATAGAGCAAGAGAGAGGTGTGCATTATCAGCTTCAGAAAATGTTCATTAGTCTATATGCCACTAGATGGCGCTAAAATCAATTTTTTTACTCAAAGGGGCTAGGGCGCAGACCCTGATACAAGTCCTGCCTTACAAGAACCTCCTTATTAGAATACAATTTTGTATGACGGGGCGAAGGCCTACAGCTGTAAGATTGAGTTAGAACAACATACAATTGCATCAAGGGGGCCACGATAGGAGCTAAGCTCTACACTTGTCTTATAAGGTTAGGTTCCCACACCATCTCCGGTCAGGGGGCGAAGACCTGAGAACAAGTTCCGAAGCCCTACATGTATCTTACAAGAACCTCCTTATTAGAAATACAACGTTTTCTCGTATAGGTTAAAGATCATCCAATAGCATGTGACCATTCTAAAGCAATAGGATCGATAATTTTAATAATAATATCTTATTAATTATGCAATTTCCAACATTGTATGCGTGTGCATTTGCCTAACCTCCAGGGGCACTGCTCTTAATATAGCCAGAAGGACCTTAACACCATCACAAATAACCATAAGACCAACCCCAAGTCCAGCCCTCAGGTCCAGCCCTAAGACTTATCCCTAGACCAGCCCCACCCCTAAATATAACCTGTAGATAGGCATTAAAATAAATGTAATAACAATCTCATTTGATAAAAAAATACGCTAATAAAGTAAAATGGGGAAATACAGTCAATGTGTACGTGATTATTATTATCTAATCAATTCTTTAAATAATATCTGATAAACAAGTTCTAATAAATGTTAATAGTAAAACACAAAATTAAATAAACTATCTTTTACATCATTTCCCAGGGGCTAAAAATAATTAATTAATAAAAATAATTAAAGATCATCATCATCTTAAAGCTATCAGATTAAGAATTTCCCTAGGATAATTAATTAATAAAAAATAATTAAAGATCATCATCTTATATTAATAAAAATAATTAAAAGATCACCATCTCAAAATAAGGGTAATAAATACGGTCCTTCACGTATGCCATTAAAAATCAAAAACTTTAATTAGGGATGAAAAAGAAAGGATTCAAAATACGGTCTCACATGTGGGTGTGTGAAAATAGGGGTGAAAAACACGGTCTCACACGTAGATGTATAAAAATAGGGGTGAAAAAATACGTCCTACACGTAAGCGAGTAAAAATAAGGGTGGAAAATGCGGTCTCACACGTGGGCATATAAAAAAGTGCTGGGGCAAGTGCCCCACACCCTGGGGCATTTGTGACATAAAAGTGAAAGTTCAAGTGCCCCAGTACTACTTAAGCATCAAAGTTAAAAAAAATATTATCGTCAGTATTTGTTTGCATTAATAATAATTTTGTTAAACGCAAAGGGAAACATGTCAAACTAAAAAAGATTAATAATAATAATAATAATAATAATAATGTCAAACTAATTTTGAAAATACATTAATGGGGCATAAACAAGTATTAACCTTAAAATCTTTGAAAATCTACAGTGGAATTCATAGATGTACATATGTGTTACGTCAAATTTAATTAATTTATGTGATAATTTAATTCATGTATAAAAAATCCCATAAGCCGCGATGAATTTGTCACTTCGAGATCAGATAGTTAGCCCTAACTTTGCACCTGAATAAAATGTGTGTGTTTACAATAATCAGGTTTGAGAAAGTCTGCTATGGAGGTTTCTCCATAGCAGACTTTCTCAAACCTGATTATTGTTTGTTGCTGTGATAACGAATGAACAATTATGCATTTTTAAAATAAACAAATGCATTCTTGAATTCTTCATAATTACGTAGCTATTATTTTTAATTATTCATTAAATTACCTCATCGAATTACACGCCACGTTTTCTTTCTCCAAGATAAAGTTTCACTTTTTAAACTTCGGACTCGTTTTCTTGTCGTAGGTGGTTTGTATTGTCAATTTACCAATCAATTTTATTCGGACAAAAAAAACCTCTCGTGCCGACAATGTAATTCAAAAACAGTGCATTCTAATACAGAGTGGACCAAAAGTCTGGAAACATCCAATTATCTTGCTAATTGTTAGTCCGAATTGTACAAAATTTGGGATAAGCCTATTTTGGGATGCGGAGATTCCAGATTTGACATTTGCAATGTTTCTAAATTTGCCGTTTCTTTGATATTATTAGTCACTTTGGTTTTTTTAAATACATCAACCTGTATATGCAGTCATTATTGGAATCTCCTATTCAATACGAGTCCAACCATATGTACTTGACACTTATGATTTCATGTAGTATAGAAGGTTTTAAATACATAAAACAGAAGTCAGGGAACGCCTAATTGTCTCAATAAATTTTTTAATACAAACTATTTTCGATTACATTAAAACGTAACAATTGAAAGATTACAACAGTTTTGATATAATGATTACTTAATGAAGTGTTCAATGTTTTAATGTAATTGAAAATAGTTTGTATTAAAAAATTTATTGAGACAATTACGCGTAGGCAGAATTCTGTTTTATGAATTTAAGACCTTTAGACTGCTTAACAGACACATACACACACACACACACACACACACACACACACACACACACACACACACAACACACACACACACACACACACACACGCACACACGCTCACGCACACGCAAACGCACACGCACACGTACACACACACGCACACACACGCACACGCACGCGCACACGCACACGCACACATACACGCACATGCACGCGCACACGCACGAGCACGCGCATGCGCGCGCACCCACACAAACACGCACACGCACACACACGCACATGCACACGAACACGCACATGCACACGAACACGCACACCCACACCCATCCCCTCGTACACGCACACGCACATGCACACGTACACACACACGCACGAGCACGTGCATGGGCACACATGCACACGCACACGCACATGCACGCACGCGCACCGACGCACACGCACAGCACACGCACGCGCACACGCACACGAACACGCACACACACACACACACACACACGCGCACACGCACACGCACACCCACACCCATCCCCTCGTACACGCACACGCACATGCACACGTATACGCACACGCACGAGCACGCGCATGGGCACACCCACATGCACAGGCACACGCACATGCACACGCACGCGCGCACGCACACGCACACGCACACGCACGCGTACACGCACCCGAACGCGCACGCGCACATGCACACGCACACGAACACGCACACACACACACGCACATGCACACGCACACACACGCGCACACGCACACGCACATCACGAACACGCGCACGCACTCGCCCACGCACGCGCGGGGCACGCGAAGACTCACACGCACACGCAAACGAACACTCACACGCGCACGCACACCTACACGCACACGGACACGCACACGTACGCGCACACACACGCGCACGCGCACACTCAGACGGAAACGTAGACGCAGACGCAAACGCAGACGCAGACGCAGACGCACACACTCACATACATCCAGGCAATGGCCAATTTGGACAAAGTTTTAAATGAGTTAATAAGGCCATTTAGCGATAGTGAAGAAAGAGTCGATATCATAACCATCTATACTATATGTAAGTTGTAACGAAAGGATTATGCTTAAAATTCATTCCGTTTAATTTCCACTTTGTAGGTTGTATGGTCGTGATTTGTTTCACACCAGATATTTTGAACACATGATTTCGTATTTTAATAAATTATGAAATCTTTCGAATTTATAAAAAGTCGTTATTTCTCACGTTTTTGACGTTTCATTGTTTACAAGGAATTAATCAAGGTCTAGTACGACAAAGATAGCACTACCTTCCAGATAAGATACAGTAGGATGGCAGTATTAATTATCAAGCCTAACACGAAAAAAATTTATGTCTTGTACGTGTGGGAAATAAATATTCCGGAGTGTGTAAATAAATATAGTGCAAATAGTTCGTTAGTTAAGGGTACGTGTGCATCTGGGACGGTACAAAATTAGAAAATACCAAAAAGAAAATGTGCATTTAATAGAGATTAGGAAAGTGAATATCAAAGTGAATATCTATTTATTAAAAAGTCAACCTCAAATAGTGATGTAAAGTACTTAAAATGTTATGCACAGTTTTTACTTACACATTGCTGAATGGCGCATATTGTTGAACATATATCTTGCACTTCAGCATAAAAGGGCAGATAGTTCTGTTTCTAGTAATAGCAATGTGTCGTCTGTCGTAACGACACATCTGTAAATGAAGAACTAAAGCTATCTGAAAATGCATGTACTTGCACTACATACCACAACGTGATAGATAATCAGTCATTTCATTTTATGGATTGCATTCGTAAGCTAGTAAAACTTTCCTTCCAATAAATGAAAAAGTATTGTGTGTAACATTTTACAAAAATAAACATTAAACTCCACACAAAATGATCTTAGAACGGTCAATTTTATAACAATCTGTACCGATAGTCCAAATCACGCGAGCGTAAAATTTTCTATACTCGTAAAATGATGTATGAAAGACAAGGGAATTAACAACAGAAGTAATAGCAATGTGCTCTGACAACACAAATTGGAATTGGGTGGAGCAGCAATATATGGCCAAAGTAATGCCTTTCATAAATATCAGAGGTTACTTAAAACACGTAAAGTAAAATACAGAATTAAACAGATTTGCCTCATTTGCCACTTAGACCAACTAGAGTGTATAAAAACTCATAATTTATATTTAACTCAATGAAACTACTATTTACAGAAGTAAGTATTTAGTTTGATGTGCGCGACTTTTCGATACTATGAGGTTAAAAACAAGTACGTCCTTTTTTAAAATGTGTATATTATGTCTCCGGTGCCTGTCGTTTTGACGAGCTGGCCAAACTGAATATTAATAATATTCATGCAACAGATGAACTTTTGATAATTAAAATCCCCGATTCCAAATTTCTCAAAACGTACGTTAAATAAAGTATTGATAGATTGTGCAGGTGTGGGAATTCAATTTGCGACCAACTGTACCTATCACTTTAAATAAATAACGTTGTCTGTCATTATTGACGTATTCTGGAATCAGGGTTGGACGTTGTGAGGTGACGTGCTCAGTATTTTTATTTGACTTGTCAAAAGAAAAATTTTGGAGACGACAATCGAGCGTTTTACCTCCGACGGGAGACAATGCCAACCTTTGCTCCCTTAAATGTGGGAGAATAACATTTTCCGTAGAGCGACGGGAAAAATATATTAAATTTAGGCTTTTAAATGTTGAACATAATTACTTTGCGCCATCATGTAACTATTAAGGTAACTAAGTAACTCTCACCGGTGAAAACATAATGTGTTTATATGAAGTACGAAGTGCAAGAATGTTACTACGTTTACATTTATTTATTTAAACGCTGTACAATTTTTGGAAACCGGTAGGCTTACTACGTAAGCCTTAAAATATACCGGTTAATAAGTAAAGAACGAGAGGGTGGTGTACTTTTTGTATTACTGCAACGAAGTGTAATTTTGGTTACAGTCAAAGCCGTACGCATTCATTATGTAAAGATATCTATTAAAACCAATATTAAAATGTATCATAAATACCTCAATCCACATTTATTAAACAATTAAACTTTCCTACCCAAAAAAATAATCTTTTTAATTTATAAGTATTTCATTTATTTTTCTAAAATTACCTACAGTCTCTAAAAAGAACAATATAGGATTTTCTTCTCTTATCTGGAAAGTAAAAAACGATGTTGCCACGTTAATCATTAATATAATATAGCAAATATCCCTATTAATTTTTTTCCGCGTCGTATAGTTTTTTTTTTCTAAAACTTCCATTTACTTCATAATTCTTAAAGTAGCTTGTAATAAAAGTCCAATTACAAGAATTTAATTAAATACTACGAGCATCCGTATTCCCCTTGACATTTTAAATAATGGAACATCCCATATCAATAATTACCAATCATTTAATAGTAGAATTGCCATTTTTTTATAAATCATTGTTCGCTTTCTTACATTTTTTATTAATAATAGAGAGTGTAAATGAACCTGTAGGGTTAATTTCTACTTAATTAAACATTTTTAACCTATGAAATCACAAAAACCAAAGGTAAGGAAACTAACTTAAAAAATTAACCACATAGTTGCGACATATTACATTACTTACTTCATACATGTAAAGTAGTATGTCGAACAGTTACATATTCTCGAAAATGTTAGGTAAACCTTTGTTTATTAATTTCGAGAGAATTTACACCTGTTTTAATATTCAAGATTTGAAAGTTTTTCATGAAGGTTGACTCATTTTTCATTTTGAATTGTAAAAATAACTGGAAGTACTTCAGCACAGTAGAAACAATATTTAATAGAAACACTTTTAAAATTTAAATAACTTCGAAAGTATTAGGGTTAGCTAAGCCTAATATCGATTGAAAGGCAATTAAATAACCAATTGTTTAACTGAATAAAATACAGGTTGATCCATTTAAGTAAATCACATTTTTTTAGTTTCAAGTAAGATAAAATTGAGTCTTAATTATCTGACACCCTGTATAACATTAAAAAAATTTTTAGAGCTCTTAGCCTATGATGTTGGTAGTTTTCAGTACACATTTTATAAGATTTGATCTGCAGGTTACATAGTTATTCAGCTTTTGCAAACCCTTTTTTTTTTAAAATAGTGAAATAATTCACAAATGGTAGGGTACTCTGAATAAACCTGAATTGAAGTTTACTGTAGTATTCAAATTTGCGAAAACAAATTGCACATTTCCATTAAAAAAATTATAGGTTTGTGAACTAAATCTTTTTGGATCACGTTGTATGTTTAAAAATCATTTCAAAACATGCATACATATGGAAACAGTTTTTAAAAAAATTTACCGTTTTCCCAAAAACCACCAAGGCGTTACAGGTGGCCTACCCTGTATGTATGCATGTATGTATGCCTAAAGCACGCGCACGCGCCATATATATATATATATATATATATATATATATATATATATATATATATATATGTATTAATTTTATTTTATTCCAGCTTGCGATGTGCTAATTTTGTGTCAGGACCTCATGGTCTCTTGCGTCTGCGGCCTCCAGATATCCAAATACGTAACTTTATACACTGCTATATGCAATTATTTGGTACTTTGCACTTCTGTACATTTCAGTGAATTTTTTATTGAAATAAATCAGTAATATCAGCGTTTGTTCCAACCCAAACAGTTTTTTACGTTTCTCAAACTGCAATATTAATGGCAGGCTGATGTTTATGTTTTAATTTTTCACAAAATTCTTTAACAACTTTAATATACATTACTACTGACGAAGATAACTGTAAGTGTTATCGAAACGTTTAGATTGTATAATTTAAAATACATCATTAAAAAGACCAAAAAGGATAAGTATTTTGTACATGAAAATTATTTGTAACAGTTTAAGATACAACGAAGGGTAGCGTTTTCTACTACGTTGTCTCTGCTACTTCAGTTACAGTTACCTGTATCATTTGATAGCGTTCCCCATAATCCTGAAGCTTAAATTCCTAACAACTTCCACAATTTTTGTCAGATTTCAAGAATATAAGTTCCATTTTTCATTTTTCATTTTCATCGGTAGGATTACGGTATACCGGGCAGATGCCCCCTATACCTTCATCGGACCTTGCTTTATTCATATACATGTCATTTCATTCCTACCTAACTTAAACTAACTTAATATATGTAACAATAATAGGGCATATAACTACATGGTATAATATTTCATTTCACTCAACACAGCACGATCTTCGGCCTCTTGTGCCTTGTCACGTCGTTGGCGTCGTAACTACGACGCCAACTCCTTAATCCCACGATGATGGGATTTGGATGGGCCGCTAGTACCATCTCCTAGTTGGCTGCGGCTGTTTTCATGACGTCCATTAGAGTGGCCATCTTGAGGTCCTTGTGGAGTCGGTCGTTCCTGACGTATCAGGGAGCGTCGGTGATGATCCGGACATACTTGTTTTGGATGGTCCAAAGGCGTTTGATGATCAAGGGAGCGACGTATGCCCATGCTTCGCAGGCGTAGGTCAGCATCGGGCGGATGATCGACTTGTAGATCAGCATCTTGTTGTCGGTCGTTAGAACGCTGTTCCGCCCCATGAGCGGATACATCTTCTTGATGATGCCGTAGGTCTTGGCTCTTCTATCTACGACGTGCGGGTTCCATCGGAGCTTTCTGTCCATGAGGAGTCCCAGGTACTTCGTGGAATCCCTCCATGGGATGTCCTGGCCGAACATAGAGATGTGCCTCATGTGTCGTCGGGTGTACAGGACCGCAGCGCTTATCTCGGGGTTGATTCCGATGCGCCATTTGGATTACCATCCTTTCAGGTCGTCCGCTGCTCTTTGTAGGATCTTGCCCGCCTGGTGGTTGTTGTGTGACTGGGCGAGGACTGCGGTGTCGTCCGCGTAGGTGACTAGGGTGGTTCCGTCGGTCTCCGGCAAATCTGAAACATAAAAATTGAAAAGCGTAAGGGGGAGTGTATCGAACCTTGAGGAACTCCCGCGGTGGTTCTCCTGGGAAGCGACCTGAAGTGGGGTAGTTTCGTCCTGAAGCATCTACTGGTTAGGTAGGATCGGATCACCTTCACCATGGGTGGTGAGATACCGCGTTCCAGCATCTTGAAGAGGAGTCCGTGGTGCCAAACCTTGTCGAAAGCCTTCGAGATGTCCAGAAACATACCTCCGCTGAACTTCTAGCAGTTGAATCCACGCAAGGAGCGCTTGTTGTATGGTCGAGTGGCGAGGATGGAAGGCGAACTGCTAGTCGGGAAGGATCTAGAGTTCTTCGATTTCTTCCTGTAGTCGGGTGTGGATGATCTTCTCCAGTAGATTTCCCATCGTTGGTAGTAGGCTGATCGGGCGGTAGTTTTTAGGGTGGCTGTATTTCTTTCCGGGCTTCGGGATCATCAAGGTGTCCGCTTCTTTCCATCTGATTGGGAAGTGTCGGAGTCTCAGCGCTGTGTTGTAGATGGCCGTGAGGTATGCGATGCCTTTCGGTGGGAGGAGCTTTAGAGCCTCATTCGGGATGGCGTCGGGTCCCGGGGCTTTCCAGGGCTTTAGCTTCTTGATGATGCCTTGAACTTCTCACGGCGTCGTGAGTCGGATGTTGTCTTCGGTGTCCTCTGCTAGGCTGGTCCTGACGGTGCGGTGGACTTTATATTAATGATTGCTGGAAACCGTTAAGCACTGTATATTGTTCATTTATGAACAAAACGCAGAAGGTGAATGTGCCGTGACTGTAAGCAACAAAACCAGCTGTGTCCCCTGTCAAGGCGTTCTTTCAATACGATTATGAACAACAGTGGTAAGTGATCGTTTTTGGTTTTACCCTTTATCCCTTATTTTTTTACTTTATTGAATTACTGGTACAGATTTTTGGTGTTATGATTCAACACCACCATCTCATCTCGGTATAAACCTGTTGTAAGCCTTCAGGTGATCAACACACACTTGTTATGCCTTAAACCGTACATCTACAGTGTTATGTAATTATTATTATGCTTGTGAAATGATGATGGTGATGAATATTTGATAAAATAAAACACAGCGTCCAATAATTGTCTTACGAGATGGAATCGACGTTAGTTTCGATTCACAGGTGTATTCTCAAAATTGGAAATGAAAGTCAGCTTGTTTATTTGGCCTCAGGCCTTTGTCCATTTTCAATAACAACTTAGTGTGTTCAAACTTGTTTATAAATCTAAGGCCTGTTTTGGCAAAGATATTTCCGACAAGACAGCCTTGTATGTAAAATAATATAGGCCTAATTTCAAGTTTGGTTATATTTGTTATTGTGTAGACATTTTTACTAATTTAACTGCAAAACGTATTTTTATCTCTATATGCAAAACAGGCCAATTTGAGTTAATTTGAGTGGTAGTACAACTGGATTGTGTGAGTAATCTCAAAGTATCATTAGAAACACATTGCTTTGTATGGATTTTTTGTCTGTATAGCTACAGTGTTCCGCGCCATCTGTTGGAAACACAATGATTCCTTTTTTTACAACAAAATGTTTTTGTCTTGACAACTCAACCGAGAATCAAGGGAATCACAAATTTTTAAGTTCCCATGATTCGAAAAAGTATTGACAGACATGATATTAAAAAATCACAGTGAATTTATTTTAGGAAGATTAATACCTTCACATCGTGATACATAATAAACATCCACCTCAAAATCAATATTCTTGATTTCAGCAAGACCAAGCATAATGGTATATTTTGTATTTAATTAGAATTTAACATTAGGGAAGGATTTGAAAGTGACAAACACCTTAGGGATATTGTCTATTATTTTTGCAGGTATTTCCCCCTAGAGAATCTTGTCACTATAATCAGAACGTGATTGGTCGATATTTGAAATTTTGGAAGGCGTGATTGGTGCAATGTGAATATGGGAAATTGTCGGGGGTAATACCGTAGGAGCTTGTGTTTATTCGGACTTTCATTTGGAAACGAATGAAAGCTTTGTTGCTTGGTAATTGACGAGAGTTTTGTCAAAATGAAAGTTTGTCTCGGGAATAAACACAAGGTCGAATGGTATTTGGTGAGACAATTTAATGAATCATTTAATTAAAAATAATAACCTATATCTTAAACGTGACTGATCGTATTTAAATATCGTTACCATGGAAATATATGTACAGTGCGTTCAATATAATCGGACGCACTCAATAACTCTTTTGTATTGCGTTTCACAAGAAAGTGTTTAGATAGTTTTTTATTCATTTACAAATACTCTATTAAGTGCTTGGTTAGATAATTTTTTAAGCTTCCGGTTTGACCGGAAGCGCACATAATTTTATTTTTTTAAATCACACTGTATGTATATTTTTGCATTTTTGCATTGCTTATTCTTTTCTCAATACACACGTATAAAATTCTTATGGGGTTTTATATACAAAAATTAGAGAAAAATGCCATCGAAAGTTTTTCAATTTTATTATACGATTAGAAGAATCAAACAAAACCGTAGGCAGCGTACGTCAACAAAATCGCATCGTAATTGTTTTTTCGTTTATTGCAATTGACAATCAGATAAAAGTTTAATTTGATTTCAATCGAAATAATTGTTTAAAATGAATAACAGTGAAAAAGTTGACCTGTTGTTAATTTTCGGTGAATGTAAACGTAATTCTCGACGAGTGGTAGAATTATACGCACAAACATATCCCAATAGATACCGTCCTTCCGAAAGTTACATACGAAAAATTGAACAATCGCTTAGAATGCGTGAAACATTATCAGGAGTAAATTATCAGAATTTAGAACAGCAAAGAAATGTTTCGACCGAAGATATTGAAGTACAAATATTGGGTTATTTTAGAGTAAATCTACGGTCATCTATTAGACATGTAGCGTAAGAAGTAGGTGTATCAGTTGGCTCAATTCACAGGACATTGAAAAAATTCAAAATGCTGCCGTATAAAGTCGATTTGGTTAAACACTTGCGGCCTCAAGACTCTGATCGGAGATTAACTTTGATTGCATGGATAGTTGAGCAATGTGATCACAATCCATTATTTTTAGATCATATTTTATGGACAGATGAATCCAAGTTTACAAATAATGGAGTTATTAATAAACAAAACAATCGTTATTGGTCTGACGAAAATCCTCATTGGTCAATAGAAACTAACCATCAAACCGCATGGGGTACTAATGTTTGGTGCGGTTTAATTGGAAACCAATTACTAGGGCCTTATTTCCATGATGGTAATCTAAACGCCAATAGGTATCTTGAATTTTTAGATAAAGTGCTACCAACAATGTTCGATGAGTTTCCTCTGCTTCTGCGACAACAATTGTATTTCCAGCAAGATGGAGCTCCAGCTCACAACGCGTTGATAGTAAAAGAATATCTGAACCAAACGTTCAATGAACGATGGATAGGAACTAACGGCCCGGTAGAATGGCCTGCGAGATCACCGGATCTTACACCGTTAGACTTTTTCTTGTGGGGTCATTTAAAAACAGTGGTGTATGCCGATCCACCTTTAAATGTTATAGACTTAAAGAATAAAATTACAGCTGCATGTGTTAATTTAACTACGCAGCAAATCAAAAAAGCAACTAACCATGAACTCAGGCGACGATTAGAAGCATGTTTAGAACAGAATGGTGGCAACTTTGAACAATTTATTCGCTAATTATAACTCATTTTGTTTAATTTTTCTAATCATATAAAAATTGAAAAACTTTCGATGGCATTTTTCTCTAATTTTTTTTTTATAAAACCCTATAAGAATTTTATACGTATGTATTGAGAAAAAAATAGGCAATGCAAAAATATATATGCAGTATGATTTAAAAAAATAAAATTATGTGCGCTTCCGGTCAAACCGGAAGGTAATTATGAAAAATTCAAGAATACAATTTTTTAATTAAAAATGGAAAATTGTTCATTCGTTATCACAGCAACAAACAATAATCAGGTTTCAGAAAGTCTGCCATGGAAGTTTATACAAATTTTATTCAGATGCAAAGTTAGGGCTAACTTTATCCGATGCCAGTGACAAATTCATCGCGGATTAATGGGATTTTTATATATTTAAATAATTTGTTTATGTCTGTTTACTTTTTACAACTGAAATGTTTTACAATATTGCTTTACTTTTTTATTCAACATGAATCAGTTTGGTACTTCAACAGTAAAAACTGCTTGTGCGTCTGTCTGATTTTTATATGGTCTATGAATATATTTAATTTAGGTTTTTACATGTTAAATCTAGTAATGCTGCGCCATCAAATAGCTATCAACGTAACTAAGTAACACTCACTAATGAAGTTATATCGTGGTAATTATATGAACTGTCATGTACAAGAATTGCCATTTGCCATAGAAATGAAAGTACAAGAGAGATTGTATTAATTTTTGGAAACCGGGCAGACTTACCACGTAAGTCTTAATAAACCGGTTAATAAGCTTAAAGCAAAAGAAGCTTTGTGTGCTTTTTGAACAGTAGGCACGAAGTGTATATATTTTACTGCCAGGATAACTATTATGCAATGAATACACAAAACATTATAAAAACTGTAGAAATTGGAGAAGTACCCACTTTTGGGTTTGTGGGGAAGGTTCTTGCATGATAACTGGTACACGTTTGTACTCTGAACGTAATACAAAAAACTGAAACAGAAGGTAATGTGCTGGCCATATCAGATTTTATATTAAAATATGGTAGACTAAACGTTCTTTTATTTATTAAAAAACAAATTAGGCAATTTTGTTTTTTTTCGTTCGAAACTGCACGACGGTAATTCTTGAAATCTGACAAAAATTGTGGAAGTTAATTCATAATTTTCAAGAAAAAGGTAATTATAATATTTATTAAACAAATTTAAAGTGTGCCGTGAACATTTAAATAACAAAAATAATGTACTACATTATCAAAATAAAAAAGTTCTAAACAAATTTAACTTACAACGAAAAGTAACAGCAAAAAATATAAACAGATAACACAATTATAGAAGTGCTTCAAAATGCCCTCCATTATTTGGAACACACATTTGACATCGTTTTAAAATTTCGTTTTGAACTTTTAATAAACTTTGGGTTCTAATGTGTTGCATAGCAACACGAATTTTATTTTTTAAATCGTCTAGATTACCAGGTTTTACTCGGTACACTTTGTCTTTAATTACACCCCACAAGAAAAAGTCCAGGGAGGTTAAATCTGGAGATCGCGGTGGCCAAGCTATTGGACCTCGATTTCCTATCCAATTATTAAAACGTTCTTGTAAATAGTTACACAAAAGTAATCGATTGTGTGCTGGTGCCCCGTCGTGTTGAAAATAATTCAAATTTTGAATTATGTTTAACGGTAGGTCGTCCAAAATTGCTTCAAACTCGTTTCGTAAAAAATTAGATATCTTTCGGAATTTAAATTGTATTCATAAAAAAACCGCACAAGGATTTAGATACCAATAATACCGCATCAAACGTTTACTGAAAAAGCATATTGAACTCTCCTCTCAACAGTAATTTGAGGATTTTCTTAGGACCATTGGATATGATTTTTTCTATCGAAGATGGCGTTGTTTGTAAATTTTGCTTAATCGGTAAAAAGAATGGTTTTCAAGAATTGATTGTTTGCTCGACTTTCATTAATCAACCATGTAGCACGTTATCTTTTCTGATAATCTTCAACATACAATATATTTCCTATATGAAAATGATATGGCTTAAAATTATTTTGTTTCAAAATAAGGTGGGCTTCATCTTTGGAGGTGTTACACTCGTTCGAAATTTCACGAAGAGATGTAATAGGTTTAAATTAGACGTAAGCTAAAACACGTTCTTCTGTTTCTGTATTAACATTAATTTTAAAATTTTGAGGTTTAGTAAAAGCCCCATATTTTTTTAAATTCGATTCGAGTTTGGCAAATAATCTCACATTGGGTTGTCTTCTTTCTATACAAGTTTGAAGATATAATTCTGAAGCAGCATTAGCATCTCTGTTAGACACGTAATAGCAAAAAAGCATATCATTTCTTTCTTCAGAAGAATAAGCCATTAATAAATTAATATTCACTATTTAAGTACGAACTACAGCTGGTTACAACAAATAATTCAATATGTACTATTTGACAGTCAATCAACGCAGCGTTTTTTTTAATTGTAACAGCACACCGCGACAAACATTGCATTTGTTTAGTAAACACTATAATTACAATTTTTTGAAAATTATGAGTTAACTAATAATACTAAACATACAAAGCTATACATTTTTGAAATCAGAAAAAAATAAGCCATCGAGTGAGTTCATAACCACCTATAGTTGCCATTTAACAAAATGTATGTTTGGGTTGTAGCTCGAACAATAATTACTAAAAAAAATTTTTTATTCGCATTTTCCCATTTTGGGTAAAAATAGCTATCAAAAGTCTCTCTTATAACTTTTTCGTATTTTGAATATTAAAAAAGATATATATATATATATATATATATATATATATATATATATATATATATATATATATATATATATATATATATATATATATATATATATATATATATATATATATATATATATATATATATATATATATATATATATATATATATATATATATATATATATATGCGATGGTTATAAATAGGTATAATAGAGGGGTAGAGTTTTATCGAGCTCAAATGTAATACAGTATGTGAGTTAAAATAAGTCGAAGAAGTTATACACTTCGTTATGAGAAAATATAGTATACGAGTATAAAAATAAGATTGTGATACAACAAAACAGGCTTTGTGGGGCTTGCAAAATGATGTTATATTCATAAAAGCAATGAGCTACAGCAGTAGCATGTAAAAAAAGGTCAACACGATACATATTAGTGTGTACGTTCAGTTTCGTTTAAGTTAAATAAGAAATTTCACATTTCAATCAATTTAATTAAGAATTTGAACACATAACAATATTGATTACATAAAGTACAATAATTCTAATATGTAGAACATGTACAGTAATAGGTACAATGCATAAAACTATGCGAACTATAAAAAGAGTTATGGTACGAAGACAGTATATTGGTAATTCCAGACTAAGTGTTTAAAAAGTGCATAAGAAGTTATAGTGATTTAGTCATTTATCTAAGAACTTGAACAACATTTGTGCAATGTGATATTAACAATATAATTACAATCTGTGTACAAAAACTTACTAAATATGCTAACATTGTGAAAGTGTGAAAAGACAAAATTAGGAACTATAGAGTACTGAAAAACAGTGATGGTGTTAGAGACATATATAGGAACATATTATATAAACATTACAAGCAAGTTAAAATTAAATTATATAAAGTTAGGTTAAGTACAGTAGTTAAGCATTTTTCAAATTTATAGTTTATATAGGATAAGATAAGTTCAGAATAAATTATAAAAGCATATAATAATAGGTTTCCCTCATTTTCACATAGAATTCAACATAACTATAATTTAAACATAATTTTAGAAAAATTGGGTTATGTACCTAAAATTAAGCTATTGAAGTAGAAATTTTGTTAAAACTATGAAAAATGGGTAGAAATAAGAGTATTCTTATACAGTTTTTTATGCAGAAGCTCAATATGTCATCAGTTTTTGATAGATTTTAGTAAACTTAGGTATTAAATTGTCAAAATGTAAATTTATGAAGTATAGCATGTTAGGTGTCTATTTATGCAAAATTTTGCCCTGATTTCAAAAATGTATTTATAAAGCAAATCCGAATTGATTTGACAAAGTTATGGCATAATTTATGTTTTAGTTAATCTAATTTTTTTGTTTAGACCAATCAAATGCAAGGATCTTTTGTATGTAATGTAAAAAAAAATGGAAAGCTTTGGTATCCATGAGAAAAGTATTATGTTTTGTAAAAATCACAACGTCGTTTCTTTGTATCATTTTATTGGTCCCCTAATTACAAAACTTTTTTCTTATTTAACCGAAACTCTATATCTTACCATTTCCGAGATCCCCATAGTGAGAATCCTTATCTTGGACACAGTGTACATCTCTTCTTCATCACTTTAAGGGTTAGGCAATATGCCTGTTCCGCCTTCACATTGTACTAATACATGATTACAGTAGTTGTTCCCATCTTCTCACTGGTCTTCCTACATCTCTTCTGTCTTTTGGTTTGTATTTTCTTATTATTTTTGATGCTATCAGATTTTTCATTCTATTAATATGTTCTTAGTATTTTTTTTTTCTATTTTCAGTTATTTGCTCTTGAAGGTTGTAAATATTTAGTTCTTTTCTTATGTCTTGGTTCTTTATGTGATCCAGTATCGAGCATTCTTTCACTCTCCTTAAACATTTCTGCTCTTTGTATTTTGTTTAGGTTTTTTTGCGCGGGAGTCGAGGTATCGCTGCCGTACATGAGTACAGGCGTAGCCATTGTTTTGTATAACTTAATTCTTGTATCTTTTCTGGTCTTGTTATTAAGTGTCCTGCTTATAGTGCCGCATATGTGTGTGAATTGGTGTAGTGTCGACTCAATGTCATTGTCTTTTCGGTAACTGATATTTGATCCTAGATAACAGAAGTGTGATACCTGTTCAATGCTTTGCTCGTTAACCACTATTTTTGATGTTGTTGGGAATCTTCCCTGGGAAGCCATTACTTTTGTTTTTGGAATGGATATTTCCAATTTATATGTTTTTGCTATTTCTTGCAGTCTCTATTAATACTGCTCTTTGCAAGTTGTCTTCGTTCTCTTGTATAATGGTTAAGTCATCCGCAAATAGAAGTGTGTCCAGTCATTTGTGGTAACATATTATAATTTCTGTTTTTATTTCCTTTTTCTGTATCTTCACTACGTGATCGATGTATATGTTAAAGAGGGTGGGTGATATACTGCATCCTTATCTGACTCCTTGTTTAGTTCTAAATTCAATGTTTTCAGTTTTTCCGGTATTAATTATCATATCGGTCGTCCGGTATAACCGCTTTAATGTGTCTATTAAATGCTATATCGGTTTCCAAGTTAAATTCTCGGCGTTTTTCGACAAGTTGTTTCAGTAGGAAGATGTTGTCTGTGGTTGATATTCCTTTTCTAAATCCTGCTCATTCTTCCTCTAAGAGGACTTCAGTGGTTGTCTTAAGCTTTTCGTGAATAATTTTTGCATAGATTTTATAGGCAGAATTGACCAGGCTAATTCCTCTCTAGTTGCCATAGCCTTTCTTGAACAGATATCACCTCTGCCTAATGCCAGTCTGACGGAATGTCTCCTGCTTTACAATACCCATTTATCAAGTGCGAGAGTCTAAGTTCGAAAGATATCCCACCATATTTCAGCAGTTCTATGTTACTCTTATCAGGGCCACATGTTTTCCTATTTTTTAGTTTCTTAAGTGCTTCTCTAAACTCAGAGATTGTTATTAGATCCACGTCGTTCTTATGTTGTGTGTGGTGATGTTCTTGCAGAAACGGTTTTCTTGCACACTAGAGGTTTTGGTAGTGTTTCTCCCATTCTTCTTCTTCTATAGGGTACATCTGTACCATGTCTTTCCAATTTGTATTTAAATGTTTCAGTACTTCATAAGCCACCGTGTGCTTACCATGGATATCGTGTTCCATGCTATTTACAAATCTTTTCCATGATTGTTGGTGGGCTTTCCTTGTCTAAGACTTTTGCCGGGATTCCTTTTGCTCTATTTTCTTCTTCATTTGCAAGTGTTGGGTTTTGTAAATATTTTTTGTATGCAATCTTTTTCTCGTTGATTGTCTCTGCTAGTTCCTCATTACATACTTGTAGTCCTTTCCTCTTTCTGTATCTTACTTTGTGCCGATTCTTTCTATACACTTCTTAATACTTTCCCATTCTTCTCTTTTGAGTGCGTAATTATGGTGTGAATGACCAAACCGAGTGTTACTAGTTAAGATGGCCTGCGATGGTATTAAGGAGTGTATTTCGGAGGCACACTTGCCATTGTAATAGCGATAGCACAAGGAAAGAACCGAAACTATTGTTCTATGCTCAAGAAACTATAGGTCAGAAGCTAGAGACGGGTCATTTACAAGTGTTATAGCTCTTTTTTGGACGCGGTTTACCATATAAAGGTCGTATTGGGGAGCACTGACCCAGAGGTGGGAACTGTATTCCAGATGAGGTGGAATTTGAGTCTTATGCAGTCGTAGGAGTTGTTGCAATGTGAAGTACTGCTTAGGCCTGTAGCTATTTTGCTAGCTGACGAAAGGTGGTCAACCCTTAAAAGGTTCTATGATACGGGCATCTCTAACATAGAAATAGAGTATGAAAGCTTGAGACCTAAGCCGTTGACATTTATAGCAGGAAATGATCGGCGAACACAAGGCAACACTGGGTTTTGTCAGCGATGAATGTGAGTAGATTATTCCTTCCCCATTCAAGGATACGTCCTAAGTCACTGCTGATTGAGGATGCCATTTCCACTTTAACATCCTGAATAGACTTATTGTTGTGGGAAAACTGAGAAGAACTGAAATGCAGAGTGCTGTCGTCTGCAAAGCAATGAATCGGGTTAGTTGCTGAGGAAATGTCATTTATGTATAGCAGGAAAGGTAGGGGAGCGAAAAAAAACCATCGACAACACGTATACGTCTTTTGTCAAGAGAGCTAGAGATCCAATGGATAAGCGGATCGGATACGCCGAACGAGGTGAGCTTGGCAAGTAAGGCACCTGTACCAAACCTGGTCAAAAATCTTTGGAATATCTAAAGATACTACGACTGTTTCACCGGACCTTTCTAACGTGTTATTCCAAAGTTTGGTGACATATGTAAGATCACTCTGTCTGAACCAATATTGGTGGTCGTTGAGGAGTTTATTGGACTCGAGGAACGTAAGTAATTGATGGTTGGTGACTTTTTC
Source organism: Vesta saturnalis (assembly GCA_036346205.1). NCBI lineage: Eukaryota > Metazoa > Arthropoda > Insecta > Coleoptera > Lampyridae > Vesta > Vesta saturnalis. Next base: position 874,552 of record JARFJB010001071.1, read on the forward strand.
CATAATTTTCGATAGAATGGAAGTGGTAGCTGTTGGTCGATAGTTTGAGGGATCGGTTTTATCGCCCTTTTTAGGAATAGTTTGGATATTTGCTAACTTCCACGATAAGGGAAGCTCTCCAGATGACATGGAGATCAAAAAGGGTTTGGATAATACAGGTACTAGCTCGGGGTAGCATATTTAAGGACGATTGCTGGAACACCGTATGAGCCAGTCGCCTTGTTTGAGTCAAGTTTATTGATAATTGATTGTAGGAGTTTGTATAGAAAGAGGATTTGTTTGATAGCGCATGGGATAGATTTGGACGACGGCACAGTTTTACCAGAATCATTGAGATATGAACTTGATGCAAAGTAATCGACAAAGAGGTTGGCTTTGTCACCAGGATCAGCTATTACTACTACAGCTCCGTCACGAGACGTCATGATAGGAAGGGAAGGTGTACTAAACTTTTTACTGATGGCTTTAGCAATGACCAACATTTGCGACTACCCAAAGGACACGAGACTACTAATTATTTGCCTTTACGTTCTTCAAACATCTTTTTGGCTTTGGTGATGATGCTTTTCCAACTATTCCTTGCGAAAATATAGTTGGTGTGATTTTTGACCGATTTATTTGGTTTCCATTTGGTGTAGAATTTATGCTGTAGCGATAATGCATCAGTGCAAGCCCTATTGAACCATGGTTGGGAACTGGAATAATCTACGCGATTACGTTTTTGGGGAATGTATAACTCCACAGACATCAAGTAACTTCCGTTATTGAAAGAGAAATATTTGAAGGGGAGGACCGTTTAAAGCAATACTCACGCCAGGACTAAAAACACAGCTTACATATTTCATTGTACAAATATCCCATCTTCGCCACTTTTGTGGTGTATCTCCCTTATTTTTAAAGATTGAAAATAGTTACATACTATTATATATTTTTGGAAAGCACACATTATGCCTAATAAATACAGGGCGATTTTTTTTCATTTAAGTATTGTCATCTCGGAAACTACAAGAGATAGAGATTCGGTTAAATGGGGAAAGTGTTGCAGTTTTACGAACCTAAATTAACGACACTTTCAGTTGTTGGAAAAAGTTACTAGATATTTCAAAAAAACTAAAATTTTATATTTTATTTAATTCTAAATAACTTTGTTATTATCGATCTGAGAAAAAAAATGTAGAGGAAAAAATGGTAGTTTTTTTTTTATCTACTGGCGTCGCCACTTTTATTCTTTCTCTTGTTATTCCAAAGTTATGATATAAACTTTTGTTTTTTTAATGAAAGGTATAGCAGGCTGTGCCTTTATCAGATGCCCGTTTTTTAAGCTTTGTAACGATATTAGACATGATGTATTTATTTTTATAAATAACAACGTTATAACAATGTTATTATTGATTTTCAGTTGGCCATGGAAAAAATGAGTTAATTATTATGGTTTTTGGCAGTTTTACACCCTCGCCATAATAAATACAGTTTTTTTTTCATTTCAAACTTTGATGAGCGAAACAAGTTTAGTGATTTTTCTTTTAAATGTTGTAGAATCTTTATTTTTGGGAATACAACAAAATGACACGAATAAAAATTTCAGACATTTTGATGCGTAACATGTTGTACATACCAATTTCGTGCTCGCTTGAGTTAGAACAAAGTTAGATTTTTTTAGAGTAGCAGTAATAATTTCCAAAAAGAACAAATTTTTCTCTTTATAACGATTTACTTTGATGAATACACACGAGACAGGAATTTTCGTATTATTGCGAGTGCCCTGAAAAAAAATTAAACAAAGTAATGGTGCTCATTGTTTTAGTTGAAATTTGGCAGTTTTGTAACTTCGTAAATTAAATTAGAGATTTTTTCTAATCGTGACAAACTTAATGTTGGAATATTCTATAGTGTGTAATAAAAATAGTGTTCTTGCTGCTGAACGGTACCAATAATTGTATGAAAATCGACGTCAACCATCTCTACCGACGCTCAACAATTTATACAGAAATCAGAGGCAGTTTGGTTCCTTTTCGAAACCAAGGAAGGATGCAAACATTATTAACGAGGATATTCAAATAGATGTATTGGCCTACGTCAATCAGAATCCTTCTATTTCGAACCCGATAAATTTCAGCTGAAGTTGGTGTGTCGCAAACCACAGTCATGAGAGTTTTGAAGAAACACAAATTTCACGCATATCACCTATTGCGTTTAGTAGCTGGTACATTAATATGATTCAACAGAATCCAGAGTCCAAATTAAATTTGGTGGACTGATGAAACCAAATTTACTAACTGCGGTATGTTCAATAGGCGCAATGAACATTTGTGAATGCAGGAAAATTCTGTAATACTTCGTGAAAGACGGCCTCAAAGAAAATATGGATTTAATATTTGGTGCGAATTCTTGGACCTTTCATTTACGACCAAAATTTGAGTTTCTACAAAATGAATTTCAAGATATTTGGAAACAAGACGTAATTTACGCTGGTTTGAACACGACGGTGCTCCGCCACACAACCAACTGCAAGTTAGAGAGTACTTAAACCAACTGTTTCCAAATTCTTGGACAGGTACGAACAGGCCGGCCCCTTGGGCACTAAGATCGCCAGATCTTTCACTTTTAGATTTCTTTCTTTTTGGTTCTCTAAAACATATGGTTTATCAACGAACTTATGCGACAAAAGAAGAACTACGTGATGCTGTGATCCATGCCTTTCGCAATTTAGATGGTAGAAAAATACGAAAAACTATACATTCTATTGTGAATAGATGCAGCTTGTGTGTAAATAATAATGGTGGACATTTTGAACATTTGCTGAGATAAACTACGCAAAAATGAATAGGGATATTGTATTTATAGCGGCGTGTAGCTGAAATCGGTGATATTTATAAGCAAAGTGACACAAAATGGAAAACAGAAAGTTATTTATTGTAGCTAAATGTGGAATTAAAAGTAACAGCCTACTTAAAATCTAAGTGTAATACAAATTGAGGAAAAAGTGGTTACTGAGTTGTTTCACCCTATGTAATTTAAGTGAAAATTTTGAATGGCTTATACCGTGTTGCTCCTCCTTGGGCGTTAATAACTGATCTACACCTTGCAGGCATACTTAGAATGCAGTTGTCTATATGTTCTTGTGGTATTTCTTGCCAGATAACCGGTAATACGTCTCTTAGCTGCTGAATTGTGGTTGGCTGTGGAATATATTGATCTAGTTGCCTCTGAAGAAAATCTCACACGTACTCGATTGAGTTTAAGTCTGGCGAGAACGTTGGAAGTGGTAAATGATTAATTCCTTCATTTTGAAAAGCCTTCAAAACAACTCGAGCACGGTGGGGTCTTGCGTTATCGTCTAAAAAAATAAGATTTTCTCTGACAACGACGTTACTGCGATTTGATACGTAATTCATTATAATGTCTTCTACATAACGCTGACCTATCAAAGCACCGTTAAAGATATGGAGTTCGGTACGCCATCCCAAAGACTATATCCAGTGACAACCGGTTGGATATGTTGAGGCAAGGTACGCTCTCCAGCACTTCGATAAACTCTTTGACGTCTGCTATCGTTATGGAGACAAAATTGAGACTCATCCGAAAACAATATGTCGCTTCTTGTAGTCTCCTTCTTAACCATTCTACACGAAGCCTTCTTTGTGCAACAGTTCTAGCGGGCCATCTCAGAGGACGGTAGGGAGTAAGTCCTACTTCGAATAATCGATTTATTATGTTTGAGTACATGCTCGGATTCCTATTGCATTTTGAAGAACGTGCTGCAGGTGTCTAGACGTAGAGTAAGGGCACATTCTTGCATTTATTCTTACAAGTCGATCTTGCCGAGGTGTTGTGATTCGACCTACTTCCAGGCCTGCTACCTTTCTCACGAAAATGTGATATGGTACGAGAAATCACACTCTGCGACGTTCCTAGCAATTCTGCGTCATCTACTTGTAGATGCCCCCTATGATGCATTTCTACCACCAAATTTGCCTGTTCCACCGTTAAATGATTTCTCTGCATTGCTTTTGTAATTAATTAAACACATATTCTCTCTAACCTAAATAATAAACCACAACGATTATCAAAGCTTCAGAAAAACTAGATTTTCAATCAACACAGTTTGTTAGTTGACAGGAAAACAATTAACAAATGCACTAGTATTAGATGTTTTTTTGTTTATAAGACCGACTCCTAGTTCTATTTGTTAATAAAACATTGTTCGTAAATGCAAAGTATTAATAAATCATCAGTAAATACAATATCCCTATTCATTTTTGCGTAGTTTAGATTAATTTTTTACATGCAATTAAACTGCTCCACATAAGTTAGGGATATTATGGAAAATTTGATTTCTCAAAAGAAAAAAAAAATTTTTCATACTTTTTAAGCTACTTAGTTTTTAAATGCTTGTTTCTTATTATAAAAAAAAGTTTACAAATTAAAAAAAAATTTTTAAACAAAAAGACAAGAAAAAATGAAAATTAGGTGGAAGTGACTAATAACTTAATTTCAAATTAATCAATAAACAAAGCAAATGAACACAAATTTCCCTTTCAGCAATCAAGAGTATGTCCTCTGTGGGATTCAAAGACAGTTTGGCAACGTCTTTGCATGCTGGTTATGGGATTATTAAAGTTTTGTTGTGGAATCTGTTGCCAGAGTTGTGGAAGCAAATTTCTTAATTGTTCCATTGTTTGTGATTGGGATTACGATGATCCAAAGTTCTCTGCAACTGATCCCACGTATGCTCTATCGGATTTAAATCAGGCGATAGAGCAGGTAAAGCTAAATAAGGAATTCTGTTGGTTTCAATTGCATCCATAACTGTCATGGATCGGTGTGGAGGAGCGTTATCGTCCAAAAAAAGCAAACCAGGAGCCACAGCAGCGTGAAACTCTGGCACAATGTTGTTGATCGCCTGATTCAAGTACTTCTGAATTCATGTTTCCCGTAATAACCAGCAAGTCGGAATGGCCATCATAACAAATGCCTCCCCATACACAAACAGTGCCTCTTCTGAAAGGGTGAACTTCTTGTACCGATCGCCGATGTCTTGACACCAAAGGTTGTGCTCAGACACGCGTTAGACGATTATCCGAAAAACGACCATATCTCGATTCATCAGTGAACAGTACCAACTTCCAATCTTCTGTTCAATTGAGACGCTCTCTTGCCCATTCTAATCTTTGTCGCCTATGTTCGCGAGTGAATTAATGGGCGCCCAATTCTAGGTCTTTCTTAAAGATATTCAGTTTCTTAAAAACGATTAAAAAATCTAGAAATGACACTTTGGCTAACTAAAAAAAAAGTTGCTACGTCACTTTGTCTTTGACCACCCTGTAGCAAACCAATTGCTCTATTTGCTTCCTCAGATGTTAATTTACGTCTAGGCATTAGGAATTAACAATGGACAAAATTTTTATATCAAATTTGCACAATAAGTCAACAAATTGACAAGTAAACCAAACAAACAATTGATTCGTTAGAACGGATTACAAAGAGAAGAACTCTCCACAGCCTTCTACTTGCAATATAATGCTACATTTATCCGTATGGCATAGGTATGATAATTAGCAAATTTAATAAAGTGTCAAACATGACAAAAATTTGAAAATTAAAAAATTGTGCAGATTTTCAGATATACCCTTAACTTATGTGGAGCAGTTTACTTCAGTCGAAATTTAAACTTAACAGTTCCTAGTTTCTTTGCGTTCTTGAGGCTCTAATTTTTAGGGGAAATTTTATAATACACTGAGTAATTAACTTAACCGGATAAAAATGTTTTTCCATGGTACACTCTGTTTTTGCTACTTTCAATAATACAATAGTCCTGTATCACATAAAGAAAAAAAAAACTATTACTGCTACTTAAAAAAATCTAAGTTTGTTCTAACTCAAGAGAGGAGGAAATTAGTATGTACAACATGTTACGTATTAAAATGTCATTCCTAATAATAATAATTCTACAACATTTAAAAGAAAAATCACTAAACTTGTTTTCACTCATCACTGTTTGAAATGAAAAAAATTTATTATGGGGAGGGTGTAAATCTGCCAAAAACCATAATAATTGATTAATTTTTTCCATGGCCAACAGTAAATCAATAATAAAATCATGATAACTTTGTTATTTTTAAAAATAAATACATCATGTCTAATATCGTTACAAAGCTTAAAAAAACGCGCATCTCATAAAGGCACCGCCTGCTATACCTTCCATAAAAAAAAACAAAAGTTTATATCATAACTTTGGAATAATAACAGACAGAACAAAAGTGGCGACGCCAGTAGATAAAGCCTAAAAAACACTACCATTTTTTTCTCAAATCGATAATAATAGAGTTATATAGAATTAAATAAAATGCAAAATTTTAGTTTTTCAGAATATTTAGTAAGTCACAAACTTTTTCTAACAACTAAAGTGTCGTTAATATAAGTTCATAAAACTGTAATTCTTCCTCCATTTAACCGAATCTTGATCTCTTTTAGTTTCCGGGATGCCAATGCTTAAAATGAAAAAAAAACTCACCCAGTATAAGAAAGAATATGCAGGGTGATCCATTAAAAAAACATATTTGCTTCATAACGCCAATGGATTCTACGGAAAAATTCTATAGGAATACGTTTTAACTTCTTCGATAAGCTTAAAGATATCTGAGATACGAGGAGTGCCTAAAAAGTGATACTTTTCAATTCCATCCTGTATCTCAGAAACCAAAGGGTCAAGAAAATTCTGCTGGTACCATCATTACTTTCACAAAAAATATCATACAGTCGCGAAAACCGCAACCCTCTATTTTTAAAAATAAGGGAGATACCCCGCAAAAGTACCGAGATCCTAGTACTTTATATATCTCTAGACCCACATTGTGTGATATTATTTTCCTTCTAAACATATCCACGTCCACCTTAGTTTACTTGAAGAAGTTGTGTAGCGCTTCAAAACGGCCATATCGTAGAGGTCTCGAGTACGAATTATACAGGGTGCCCGCGGGGAAACTCCGAAGAATTCGTATACGTATTCTTTGAAGAATTTTAAGTTAAAATGATTATGTGCAATGTTTCCCAATTGCTAACTCCTAACGAGATGTAGGCGGTTGAAGAAAAATGTAAAAGTAAGTAAAAAGAATACTCTTAACAGCTGTTTAAGACTTAAAATTATCATAAAGCAAAACTTTTAATAACTATTTTCATTAACACAACATAGCACAAAAATGCACATAAAATAACGAGGTGACAAACAAAAATTGTTACAGTTGTTCAAAATGAGGTCCACCAACCTCCACACATAATGCCACATGCCTTCGCAGCTCTCTTTCGCATTCGATATTTGTGAAATTGTCACGAATGTTGGTAAATGCATCAAAAGTTCGTTCAATCAATTCTTCTCTTGAAGATGGTTTACTCCGCCCGTACACTAACGACTTAACATGGCCCCTCAAATAAAAGTCTAAAGGTGTGAGATCTGGTGATCTGTATGTATATTCAAGCATATCTATATAAATATATAGTTATTCAGATATGCCGAGTAATAATCTGAAAATTTAGAACTCGATGATTTGGTTTATGCTCAAAACTAATTATTTGTTTTGTTAATTGAATTTTATCGATTAAATATTAAGAATTCCAATATTAATCGGTATTAAAATATTATACGTTTTTTTATTCTGAGCATATCAGGTTTATTTTTCTAATATATAACGACATAAAATATACATAAGAAAATATTAAACCTATGATTGGTTATAAACGAAACTCCATAATATGTTTAATCCGTATTTAAATGTCGTTAAAAGGTTGCCATAACGTTTAACGAAATTATGTAAAATTCTATCATATAGACCAAATCCAAATCGAATTATATTTTGGCCAAAACAATCCTCGATTATCACAAATTACTTTTGAGATTATTACTCGGCATCGAATTTAGCAAAAGTGCCGAATTTAAACCTATATCCTATCTCTTATAATAAGCGAGATCCCCATGCTTGCCCTTGAATTTTGGACAGCCTGTACAGGTCCGTTTCTACCAATCCGCCGGTTGGAAAATTTTTGACGTACGTTTAGGGGAACATGCTGGTAAATCTTCTTCCAGGAATTGTTTGTACATTTCGGAGTTTAAGTGCCCATTAAAAATGTGGGGTCCAATGAGACTGTCTCCGATAATCCCGGCCCAAACATTTACCGTAAAGCGATGTTGAAATCCGGTAATAGTAATTTCATGAGGATGTTCATCTGACCAAACGTGCTCATTGTGACCGTTGTTCACTCCATCCCGAGAAAAAGTTGCCTCATCACAAAAGAATGTTATTATCATGTGTGATCATCCATTCAGAAAACCGAACTCTTGGAGCCAAATCGCCGGGAAGAAGGTGCTGAACGGGTTGAAGGTGATACGGATGCATTCATTCCATTTTCGCAAAGAATTTTCAAAATCGTGGTTCTGCTTCTACCAGTGGCTGCTTTTATTCGTCTAATGCTTGTTCGGCTATCGATTTCAACTTCTCTCAGCACCTCTTCTACAAACGCATGTCGTGGAGACTCTCGATCACTTAGATGTGTAAGAAAACTTCCTGTTTCCCGAAGGCAGTGAAAAGTCCGGGCTATCGTTTTGTCAGTAGGAGCACGACGATTTGGAAAACGATTTCTGTACTCTGCTGCTGCTGCATAACAATTACCTTTAAACAAGCCGTACAGGAATACCATATCACTGTGTTCCTCATTTGAAAATTGATAAGGCATGATTTAATTGTAATTAAATTAATTCTAATTGTTACAAAGCAGATGATAAATTTCATTTATTTTCAAATAATGGTTGATATAAATGATCTGAAACGTCAAATAAGACATATTTTCTCGGTTTATTGTGATAATACTTGATTGGCAACCAAAACTGCTCTTACGATTTTTACATTTTGAACAACTGTAACAATTTTTGTGTGTCAACTCGTTATTTTATGTCCATTTTTGTGCTATGTTGTGTTCTTGTTAATTTTTTAATGAAAATTGTTGTTAAAAGTTTTGTTTTATGATAATTTTAGAACTTAAGCATCTGTTAAGGGTACTCATTTTACTTACTTTTGCATTTTTCTTCAACCGCCCATATCTCCTTAGAGGTTAGGAATTGGGAAAATTGCACATAATGATTTTTGCTTGTAATTGTTCAAAGAATACGTATACGAATTCTTCGTAGTTCCTCCGTGGACACCCTGTATAAACTTTATTTATCAATATTGTTTCAACATTTTTTTTACTGCAAAGAAGAATTTTTCGTAGAGAATAAATAGTTTTTTAAATTTTGTTTGTATTAAACGAGAAAATGTTGGTGTAAATTTGCTATTTGTTGATCGGTTTAAACTAAACTCACAGTATTTTTTCTACGAAACCCTTGCAAACGCTCGTAAATGAGCAGCATGAGACCTTAAAGGATTTAATTTTTAATTAATTGAAACTGTTCTTGTTTGAATTCATACAGCGCATTTCATAAGCAAATTCATTGCTAAGTGTCATTTTAGTAACGAAAATTGGACCAATTGCCTAATTACCAAAACATAATTCTAGCAAATGCCATTTTTAATTAAAATCACTGAACCGAGAACATAGAGAATGTCGATAAATTTTGCTCGGGAACTTAAAAATAAAAATCTTTAAAATTCTTCGGTAACATAAGTACAGTTTAGTAGCAAGTAATTTTTTTGTATTTAATTTTCTTAAAAGTACATTTATTTGCGTGCAATAAATTGTAGGTAGGTAGCCTAAATTTGCGCTTCGGTAGTGGATTGTTGTACTCTAATGACTTAGAATTATGTCACTAAAGTACCTTGTTTTACTAGACTTTAGAGAAACTTTATTCTAAAAAGGAATGTTGTGTATACAGAAATAGACGTAGAAAATTATGCATAACGCTAATGCATCTTCGTGTGTTTCTTTTAGGTCTTTAAGGAGGACAATCGTTTGCATTTACAATTATTTTCGTGGAATGATTAAAACGAGACCGTTAATCTAGTTAATGTAGAGTGTAAACAATTTATTCTAAATTACCTACTCACCAGGAAGTAAAGCAAATAATTGAAGTAGTAGAATAAACGTAATTTGGAGCAACTCTCGCCCAGAACTAGCCATCACAGAGGAAAAGTAAATACTGCACCTCCATTTCTTCGCAAGACTCTTCATACGTTCAGCTTTCACAATTTTATTATAATTACGGCCATTTCCACGGATTAAATATACATTGTCACCTTTATGTTTTTGTTTATTTATTTATTTATGTTTTACTAAATTATATTGGGGCTTATAAAAACGTGTTTATAATAAGAATTCGTTTAATTAGCTTGAAAGTGAAATTACCATATTTAGTTTTTTAAAACGAGAGTTCGCTTAATGGAGATTAGGTTAATATCATGTATTATCAAATTAGTACTCAGTTGTGAAAGGTATATAAAGTGACATTTTATAAGAAAAAGCACAATTGCTCTCCTGTCACCAATAAAACAAATACCCATCGTACAGTATGAGGTAAATTAATTTTACTATACGTCTCCCATTTATTTTATAAAATTGTTATTGCTACGCCAAGGTAGAAAAATAAAAGTTTCCCTTGTGAGTTCAATATATTGTACACGAAAATGGACTATGAAACGTATTTTTCTATTTTCATATTGATTTAAGACAAACATTGATATTTCATAATGTAAACAAACATATTTGTAAATTCGTTAAAAATATAAGATCTATTAAAAACATTCCTTATTTATTTTATTAGCAATTTCAATTTATTGTGAATATACCTACTACTCTATTAATGAAGTTATATACTCGGTCGGAATGAGACTACTGTCAAGGGCAGGAGGTCACATAGTTCCATAACATCAATTAATCGATATGTAAGTTAAAACACTTCCGTGTTGAGGAAAAATAATAACTTTTCATTTTACCCCTTCTCATTCTTTCATTTTTGGAGTATACGTAAAAACAATAATTATAATGTGCTACACCCTGTACTTATAGAGAAGCGGGTACCTACTCCCACCTATGTGGCGCAATAGACCACGCCCTTCACTCCACTTTTACTTTCTGGACACGCCCTCTTTTACATTATGGTTTCTGGCTCCACCTACAGTCTCAGGGTAGTGAGCTCTGATTGGTTGCGCAACGCCTTCTCTTGTAAGCCACACTAGCTTTCAGCTTCTGATTGATCCTTAGTAGCTGCCTAAATCCAAAGCGAAGTCTGGTGGCCTAAGGTCGAAACGACACCTGCTTGGTGTTTATTGGTTTCTGATTGGTTTTTAATACTCTTGTATTCTGGTTGGAAACATAGGGTAAATCCTTTCGTCCCATTTCAAACGGTGTGATTGGGAGCCAGATCATATTTTAAGGAATTTGCACTAGGCGGCACTAAACTAAACCAGTCAGAAACAGATTATCTCATATACATTTTTATTAGAACGTGAACATGTTTGCCTATTTGCCAGTTAAAAAAATTGAAAGTTACATAATTTGTAAACTTAGTTGCAAAATTTACCGAAAACGTAAATTAATATAAACACTAAGGAACAAACTTAAAAAGTAGTATTTTCAAAAAACTTCTTGATGAACTTCCGAGTCTTGTATTTCTTCATCTGGAAGTTTTCGTCTTCTTTTTTTAGCTTCTAAAAACCTTGATACTGCTGGCCTTGGGTCAAAAAGTACAGTACCTACTCCATTTAGAGCAATATACATCCTGGAATTTAGTGTTTTCCTGCTGTAAGATGATTGTTTATTTGTTTTAAGGGTAGTGTGAACGGATACCGCTCTCTTAGGCCTATATTTATGTGGTGTCAAACACATGTACGTTTGTACGAGTTTTGAAAACACCGAACCAGATTTTGACACTTTTAAGAAGTGGTACAATATAGCACATGGGGTTTTCATATCTGATGGTGAAGGATGCTTCTCTGACGCGTGTACAGCAATCACGTCATCAGAAAATGTCTTTAGCTTTGAAACAATGTCTTGTTGATCATTTGCAAATCCCACACCTAGAAATTCATTACAACTTTGTACAACTTCATTTCTTACTACGGACCAACATCTATTTGTACAAACAAAGGCGTTCAGTGATCGCCTTTTTTGAACTTCATTTTTATCTTCCTCGACCGTTTCAAGTTCATTCATCATTTTCTCCTCAAATCCTCCCGGTATGATTGATTTTACATCATTGATAAAGCACATTGAACAAAGTTCTTTGATGTTTCAATGTCCGTAATTGGAATTAACGATCGTTGGCTCTATTTTTGCAATTTCTAGATTTGCTTCAATGTATCCATCATTTTGTGTTGCTGGCCTCCTATTTTCCAGAGCCGCAAAAACCCTTTAGCTTGGGTTTTTTCTGTTTTAGATGCGTCGGAATTTTCAGTGATTAATAGCCAATAATTTTCCATGAAGTACATATTGTTCCAAACGGCTTTTGATAGATTGATGAGCTGTTCAGCAAATCGAACTTCAAAACACGCTGGAAATCTGTACACAGTCTTGTTTTCAATAGATGCTATTTTTTGTAACTCTTCAACTCTTAAAGCAGATCTTCTATAAAAAGTGGCTAAAGCTTTCAAATTTTACTTCCACTGTTTTACCTTTGTGGCGTTCATTTCAAGGTCAGACAAGACCAGGTCAGATCTGTGGGCAAGACACACACACACACACACACACACACACACACACACACACACACACACACACACACACACACACACACAGAATATCGCTTTATAAATAATCCTTCATACGAACCCAGAGCCTACTATTTTTGCCAGTATTGGCATTTTCTCCATCAGTAAGTTGTAAGACCAGTAAGTTTTTTTTTGGCAAATTTATTAATATTTAAATCCTCAAATAAAATCTTGATAGCTTCAAAAGGCCTTCTGCTTCTTGTTTATGGGATTTCCTTTCACATGAAAATACTGATTTCATTTCCTAAACTTTTAGTGACAAATCTGGCAGTTATAAATTTATTGTCGACCCCATATTTATCTACTGATCCATCAACTTGAACAGTAAAACAGTCTACCTTCTCCAAACCTTCCTTAACGTTTTTCATGACCAAACCCCCTACAATGTCCAACATCTCCGCATAGATCATAGGAGTCCTGTATTGGAGTAGGTTAGGGCTTGGGTTACGTTCTACAAAAGACGCATCAAGCTTTTCGTATTTGTATGTTGCTATTTGTATGTCTGAATGGATTTTTGATAACGACCTTGAAGGCCAGGAATATGCACTTAGAGTCAAATTACGGCTACCGTTATAAACATCTATGGCCATTTCGATCAATATTTTAATTTTTTCAGCATTATGAGATTTCAATCCACGGATGTTCATCAGACTGAGCCAACCATTTCTGCTGCATTTTTTCTAAATTGTCGGCAGCAACATGAGATTATGTAGTTAAATGATTAACTCTTTGAAGTTCTTTTTCTCTATCTACCCTAATTCCGTCAGCAATCTGAACTCTATTATTTTTCGAGACTTTTTCAGCCTCCTGAATTTGTTTGAAACAGATTTTACACTTTATCTCGTTTCTCTTCCCCACTTTTACCTTTTCAAAACAAGCATATGTTTTTATTAACCAGGATGAGTCCAATTTCGTCCCTTTATACAATTCACAGCGTGCCCCGCTAGGTTTTTTCGTATCAGAAGCGGAATCGGAGTTATGTTTGGAAAAACTTGTAGGTGGTTGGGATGTTTTAATATTTGAACTTTTAGATTCTTTAGTTTCACTAGATCGTTCAATAGATTCCATATCTTGAGAGCACAGAGTTAACGTGGCCACAGTTTTCTCTAAAGAATATTTATTGTGATCCGCTTGTTCTAAGCTACCTTGATCATTATCACTATTTTTTAGCCTCTTATTAGGTCTCAAATTAAAAGTCTCTTATACGTTTAGACATTTTGACGCCAAAACCCTGCAAAAATAAATCTAAAATAATATTTGTGCTTTGTTATTACAAAAATAACAGCGCCACGTTTCAGACATACTCGCTTTTTAAAAGACCCGATCAAAAGCACAGAGAATTTGACTGAGTAATTAATCATTTGCTTACCTTGTAGCTTTATTAACGTTATTCCACGATCTAATAAAAGATAGTTAACAGTTATACACCGACACCCCCACACACACACACACACAACACAACACACAACACACAACACACACACACACACACACACACACACACACACACACACACACACACACACACACAAGGTACTGTTACACAACGTCACAACAGCTGATTTATAACACTAAAAACTAAGAATCAGGCAAAGGAATAAACACATTTTCTAAAAAGATACAAGTGGGTGGTAGGGGCAGTGGTACATGGATCGCGGAAAGGTAGGGAAGCGACAGGCGACAATAGAAAGAAGACACCACCCCTCCACTTGTTTACGTCACAAGCCGCGCCCCCTGGGATACCTTCCCCTCCACTTTTTATATGCGCACGTGGGGATAGTTATGTTTTCTCCTGAGAATAAAAAAAGATTCAATCTGTTATCAATTAGGATCCGTTTTTTATCAAAGGAGACTGTATAATTATTATTACATTTCTTTTAACAGATTTAACAGATTGTGATCTAATTTATTTATGTATTGGGTGTTGTATTCTAATAAGAGGCCGCAGTCTTGTAAGACGAGAATCGGTTCGCGGACTTCTTAATCTGTGTCATTACTACTAAACAGTTATACAACTTCATTTATATTGGAAAAAAAGTCAGTCGTCGACATTGCGTTAATTAACGTGTACAAATATTTTAAAAATTTGCTGCTGCAACAAAACATTAAGGTCTAAATTAAATATTACATGAAATAATAATAATCATTTCTACGTGGGGATCGTATTTTGGTCTATTTTGTAAAGCTAATAAACAACTGGATTTTTTTTGATATTAAAGAAGCTAATCAAGATAAAGATAACATATACAATTGATTTTGAAATACGTTGTTAAATATATATATATATATATATATATATATATATATATATATATATAGCTAATGCATCAGGGTAGAAATGATTATTATTGTTTCATCTAATATTTAATTTAGACCTTAATGTTTTGTTGCAGCAGCAAATTTTTAAAATATTTGTAAACACATTAATTCTTTGATAAAAAACTGATCCTAATTAATAACAGATTAAATCTTTTTTATTCTCAGGGGAAAAAATATTATTCCCACGTGGGCTATAAAAAGAGGAGGGGAAGGTGTTCCATGGGGCCGGGCTTGTGACGTAAACAAGTGGAGGGGGTGGTGTCTCCTTTCTACTAGCGACACTGCGACAGTGGCACACAAAAGTCACAGGGTTAGTCTGGGTCTAGTGGGTCTAGTTTCATTCTTTCATCTGTCAACAGCTCAAGACCATTGATTGTTATCCTTTTATTTTTTACGTTTTTGGTACCGGCACTAATGTCTCCTAGTTTTCTACTTAAAATATGCTTTCCTGGGGGCGTAAGGATTTGTATTCTGATTGGTTCTCTGTTTGCTCGTGTTGCTATGTAGTGGTGTATTTTAAAAACTGATGGACGTTTCCTATATTGTGTCGTAATCTAGCAAAATATTTTAAAACTAATCAATGTGTAGAGGGAGATTTTGAAAGAGAATTGTGTTATTAAAATAATTATCTCTTGGGTATTAAACCGTGTATTTTTGATTTATCTTACATACATTTCATCGTTTCGGTAACAATTACAGTTCCTCCTAAGTAAATGATAACTTTAAAATTCAATTCATATGTTAAAATAAATTTATGAAAACGCAAATATAGCCTGTTACTAATATAACAGTTGATAATCGTGTTCAAAAGCTAACTATGGAATCTAATTTTATTTTAGTATACAGGGTGTTTGTAAATAAGTGAGAATGATTTTAGGGGGTGATTGCCGAAGTTATTTTCTGAAAAAAAGCTCCTATAAATGTAAGTCGAAATATGTTTCGTTTCCGAGATACAAAGTGTTTAGATTCTAATTTTTTATTTATTTTTATTAATTATATCAGATTTTTAAAGATATTGACTCGAAATTTGCAAAACGCTTTGGAGAGATAAACGTGCATTTTTAGGGAGATCCGAATATTTCTACTTGCACGAGTGGCGTTCGTGCGAGAATTCCACAACTCTTATCAATAAAAAAGAATGATGCGCACTGACCTTTTCCCGTTTTAATATTTTTGTAGAAATTCGCCATCAATTCTGAATTAAATTGGTTTCTTGAATGTTTTCGCGGGACGAACCGTTTTTGAGCAAAAAAATAAAACATTTTTTATTGCAAATTGTGTATTTTTAATTTCTATTGACACATTATCTAATAGGTTGCTGTCAATATTTTTAAATAAAATACGACAATCTCGTCAAAATGTCAAATTGGCATTAGTTTGCTACAAAATTAATGTCATGAGAGAATAATTTTTGTGTCTTCAAAAAAAATGGAAATTTTACAAATGCGGAAATGGCAGATATGCACTTTGTCTATGGCCGAAGTAATGGGAATGGTCTGGAAGCTCGAAGACTGTATGCTGAGTTATATCTGGAACGTAGAATACCTCATCACGCAATATTTGCTCGCCATCACCAACGTCTACCCAAAAACGGACTGCTGACTGTGGGCGCCCTCAAGAAGTACGAACTGCGCAACTAGAAGAAGCAGTTCTCGATACAATTTCGGAGTCACCTGAAACAGTATCCGAAAAATTGCCAACATATTGAATGTAAGCAACTTGACCGTATTTAAAATTCTAAAAGAGCAGCAATTGTATCCGTTTCATATTCAACGTGTACAGGCGCTACTACCTCGAGACTTTTATACCGCGTGTAGTTTTTTGTGAATGGATTCTCAATGTAACCCCTCAAAATCGTAATTTTTTAAATGGCGTTTTGTTTACTGACGAGGCAAATTTTTCCAGAGATTCTATACGAAATTTTCATAACAATCACTTATGGCCTAATGAAAATCCAAATGGAATCTCTCAAGCTAATTTTCAAGATCAATTTTCAGTGACTTGGAGTACTTGATCATTTCGTTCAATTACTATTAAATGCCGAATCTTATCATCACTTCCTCATGTACTTCTTAAACAAATTCCTCTTCGCTTCAGACAAAATTTACGATTTATGCACGTCGGTGTCCCAGCCTATTTTAGCATTAATGTACGTCGTCACTTTATATCCAAATTGTTGGATAGGTAGGGAGGTGCGCAATATTCGCCAGCTCGCTTTTCTGAATTAAATCCCTTAGATCTCTGCATTTGATGTTTTCTCAGGTCGTTAGTTTACTACAATCCCGTCGAAAAATTTGAAGACCTTAGGAATTGAATTACAACCGGCTGTAAGACAATAAAAAATACAGTAGGAATATTTCAGCGAATACGACAGTCAATGAGGCGAAGATTTAACTTTTGTGCCACGTGTGAGGAGGGCATATCCAACACCTGTTGTAGGTTTGCGCCTTTTTAAAATTATTTTTATTACTATTGTTTTGTGTTATTGTCTTGGTTTAATATTACTGTATAAGATAGTAAAACGTTTTAGAAATATCGACAGCAAACTACCCAAAGCGTTTTGCAAATTTTGAGTCAATATCTTTAAAATTCTTTGAAATAATTAATAAAAATGAATAAAAAAAGAAAATTTAAACCATGTATTTCGGAAACGAAGCATATTTCGACCTACGTTTATAGGAACCTTTGTCACAAAATAACTTCGGTAACCACTCCCTAAAATCGTTCGCATTTATTTACAAACACCCTGAAAAATCTGGAACACTGGAACTGTGGCAGGATCTGTAACAATCAAAGTACACCCACGTACCACACGTGGTACGTGGGTGTATTTTGATTCTTACAAACACCTTGTAGAATGTGTTTAATAAATTATATATTATTAAACTGCTTTGTAGGTGACAAGTCAGAACACCCTTTAACGGACGAAGGCTAACAATGAAAAATGTCATAATCAAAGAAAAAATTAAATCAAGTTATGATATAAGTGCAAGTGTAACCAATCACAAGTAGAAACGTGACATACCAATTAAGGATAGGTCAAATCTAACAAAGATATTGTTTTCGGTTATTAATAAGTGTAATTCTTATTGTAGTGTGAAAACACAATGAGTGCGTTTAATATAATTATTGTAGTATTGTAGCAACGTGATATGTTTAGTTGGTAAAGCACGTAAACGTCTAGGAAAAAACAACAAAAAAAACCTAGAGATACCCTTAGTCAAAAATAAGAAGTGCCATTAGGCCTTTATTGATTACAAGATGAATTATGTTGTAAACCAACATAATAATGCATTTGCTTTGTTAATACTTCCATATTGTCTAATTTGATGTCATGATTTAAATTATGTAAATCATGCTCTGCTACTGCAGAATCCTTTGGTTGACCCAATCTACAAAATATCATATGTTAACTACACCTAATATCAAAACTGCGTTTTGTGGTTTCAGTAAATACTTTTCCACAAGAACGCGGCTACTTATACACATCAGAAGATAATGGATTTGAGATATCTTTAGGTGACCTTAAATGTTAAAATATAAGAATTTAGTGATGCGTGGTATTGTGAAAGTTAACATTTTCAGAACTATATTGTTTATGAATTAAATTCTACCGTGTGTGTCAACATTACGATCCCATGCCCTCAGTAAGTTTCCGAAACCTACCATGGAGTCTCCTTTAAAAATGATGTATCACATCTTGCGGTATATTTTAAAAAGTAATGGAGGTTTTCAATATTTGGTTGTCTTATCTTGTTAGCATCTAGCGGCGTTTCTTCAAGAGTACCAATAAACGGGAGACAAGACACAAGTCTGGTATAATAGAAACATCAGCTTACTATGTACGAGTGTCGAGCTGAATTTATTGAGAATAAGAAACACAGTTAATATTTTTTAGGACTTTGTTTTAAATATGCTCAAAGTAATTCCCTTCAACAGTGATACACTTGATCATTCTTTCTTTCCAATGTTTCATAGCTCCCAACCAATTTTCTTTCGGAATGCCTTCAAAATAAGCTTAAACTGCGGCATCAATCTCTTTTTCAGACGAAAACCTTCTGCCCCGTAAATTCCTTTTAAGCCCAAAGAGTAGCCAAAGTCGCACGTTGCTAAATCAGGCGAATACGGTGGATATTCTATTACTTTTATATTTTTTTCAGCCAAAAACTGGAGAGTTAGCACTGCCGTATGGGACGATGCATTATCATGGTGCAGCATAATTCCCTTGTATGGAACTCTACCGAACACACCAGGCAAACATTTTTCAGTATACCATTTAGCTGTAACTGTCTTTTGTCTTTCAGCTTAATTGCCTTTAATACTCTCTTGGCCCGTAGGTACGTCGAAAAAGGGTGTTAAGTTTCACCAACTGTTACTATTTCGGGAAAAAATTGGTGTCCGCCGTTATTTAGGAGATTTAGAGTTTCATGGCAAATTCTTACACGCTTCTTGGAAATCAGAAAGGTGGTGCAGTACAAAATGACTAACCAATTCTTTAAATGCAAGCGATCGTGTATTATTGTTCTGACAGCTGAGGTCCAATCTTGAGTTGATGTCCTATTACCGCATAAGTGACCTTACTGTCCTCTTCAATTACTTTTTTAACAGCAGTAATGTTTTTGTCGGTAGCAGCCGTAGGAGGTCGCCCTGTTCCTTTTTGATGCTGAATACAATTCTTTTCCCGTTCAAATCCCTTATACCATCGGTAAATTGTAGCCAATGAAGGTGCTTGTTCACTAAAAGCCGAATCTAAACTCTCTCTGCACTCATAAGCGCTTAAACATTTTTTAAAATCATCGCATTTTCGTGTACGTGTGCTTGTGCGTGTGCGTGTGAGTGTGCGTGTGCGTGTGCGGGGCTATGCTTTTCCAGGTTTTTCTCAACCTCAATCAATATATCGCCTAATATTCTTAGTAATGCCCTGTATGTTTGTGTTGACCCCTTCAAGATCAGTAGTCCTGATTTTCCTCAGCAAGTTCCCCAATTTATTATCACTTTTTACCTTTACTTCTGGCCTAGTACGTGTTTTCTTTCTACTACTGCCTCTCCTGGAACTGGATGCCTCCTTAGTTTTGCCATATGTCACGTATATCCTTAGCGTATTTATCCTATCTCCGAAGCAAAGGTTTTCCTTTTAAGGTGGTCGGCTCCTTTACATTCATTAGTTATGCCTGTCTCCCTCTAAAACTCACTATCTTGTCTTTCGTGATTATTGGGCTATTTGAAGTATCAGTATGGCTAGTTGCACTAGTGCCCATAGCTAACTTTATACCAACTCTGGTACGCAGAGTAAAACTTACCTTCGTACATGCCATGCTTTGGATGGTTTCTCGTCGTGATGCCACCATAAGATTTATTAAGTAGCTCCCAAATTTATATATATTGTTCGTCGTGTTTTCCAGTTTGTACAACCTGATCTGGTATCTTTAAAGGTTGTGCGCACATTTCTGTTACCTTAAAAATCGTGCACCGTTTGAATAAGGCGACTATATACATCTGAGGGTAGAATGTCGCTTTTAGTTTGTAGACCCCAAAGTTCCACATGTATGTATATACACTGCTAAACATATGACTCGAAAATGCTTTAAGGTACAGGGTGTCGCATTTGAAATGACCAAGTTATTGAGGTTCAAACGCATGCAACTTCGGAGACTTATTTCGAGGTTTGTGAAGACCTTTTTTTAATTAAAACTCGTCGAAGATGGTTTGTTAAGTGCTCTTGTAGACCTTGTCAAAATTTTCACATGCTTCGAAATAACTCGGAAACGGTAAGTTTTAGATACAAGACGATTGCCTTAAAATTTAACAAGAATTCCAAAAATGGCAAACAAATTAGGAGGCTCCATTTAAAATAACGAAGTAATCTTGGGGTTCTAAATACTTTTTCGTTTATATTTTTATGACCTCAATTCAGATAAGAATTGCAGTGATGCTTTCGTATTGTTTATATGTAAATATTACAGAGGTATACGGGAGGGCTCAAGAACCGATACTGAACAGACTAAGATTAGCCTAAGCGCTCAGAAACACTTGGAAGAATGGATAGGGGGATATTGAATTGCCAAGAGATTCCTATGACTGGATACCTTAAACTCTTTCATATCATAAGTGAGAGGAAAGCAGCAACTAGGAAGATCATTTCAGAGCTTAGAAGACGTGTAGTAGAATGTGGTACATGTGGAGATTTGTACTGAATATTGATGATGTGAATGAGAAAACCGAGTATTCCTAGAAAGGGTGTCTCCAGATGGTAGCAAATAATGTAACTCAGCTGCACAATAGCCACTGTAGTAAAAAGAAAGAATTGAAACGGCTTTTTTATGCTCATGAGACTATACGTCAGAAGTCACGCGCGGGTCATTTATAAACCTAATCGCTCTTCTTTGAATACGATCAAAGATATCGAGAGCGTATTGGTGAACACCAACCCAGAGGTGAGAGTTACACTCTAGATTAGGTCGAATTTGGGCCTTATATAACAGAAAGAGTTGTCGGCAGGTAAGGTACTTTATAGATCTGTACAAGCAGCTACTTTAGTAGCCGACGGAGGATGGTCAACCCATAGGTTTGAAGATATAGTCATTCCAAACATAGTAATAGAGCCGGACTGAAGATCTTGGCCATTCATATTTACAGCAAAAAATGATCGATTGTTTTTGGTGGACACAAGACAACACTGACTTTTGTTAGCATTACATTTAACTAGATTATTACTTACCCATTCAAGGATACGTTGAATGTCTTTGTTGATTGAAATGACCATTTCCGATTTAATCTATTGATTTGAGATAGAAGGTAGAATAAATACCACTATAAGCAGACTACGGTGAACTACAATGAAGAGTCGTCAGCATAGCATTGGATCGGGTTAGTCGTTGAATAAATAAGATCATTTATGTATAGCAGAAAAAGTAACTTATCCCTCTGGTTCGCTCGCGTGATTGCCAGCTTCTTTTGAAAAGGAGATATCAACTACAGCAGGTGTACGTTTTTTACCAAGGAAACTGGAAACTCTGCTGATTAGCGTATCCGTTAATCCAAACGAGCTGATTTTGGCAAGTAAACACTTATGCCAAACTTGGCCAAATGCTTTTGAGATATATAAACTGGCTACAACTGTGTCCATGGATTGTTCTAATGTATTGTTCCAAACTTAGGTAACATGTGAAAGAATATTACCCGTTGAACGATTCGAGTCACTAAGGAGTGTGATAGATTCATGGAAAGAAGGTAGGTTGTAGGCGTTTTCCATGACGGAAGTTGGACGGTAGTTAGAGGGATCGGTATTGTCGCCTTCTTTGCGAATAGGTTGAACATCTGATAACTTTCATGGTGAAGGAAATTTCCCAGAAGACATAGAGATTAAATACAGCTTAGAACTGGTGCTAGTTGGGGAAAACGTTTCTTTAAGACATTAGCTTCGATACCGTCTCGGTCAGTCCCCTTATTGGTACCAAGTCTGCAGATGATCAATTTTAGGAGGTTGTAGCGAAAAATAATTGATTTCATAGCGTACAAAGAAGAGTTGACAAGGGGTACTAATAATCGCTTTTAAGACATTGTACCGAAAATGAATTGGTTTCATAAAGTATGAAGATCAGTTCTTTTTCAGAATCGTTGAGACAGTTTGATGCAAATGAATCCAGAATTAGCAACTACAGATCCGTCAAAAGATGTGATGGGGGAAATGAAGGTGTACCAAAGTTTTTTCTAATAGCTTTAGCTAATGACCAAAATTTACGACTACCTAAAGGGGCTAGTTTATCGCATTTTCGTTGTCGTTAAAACAAGATTCACGCCATGGAAATGTTGCAAAGAAATCTCCTCAATTACTCCATCTAGGTGACTTCAAACACCACAAGTTTCTAACACTGTTGTAAACAAGAGAGGAATTACGGACAGTGGAAGTTATTTCTATTACACAATGGTCAGATAGACCTAGCGGGGAAAGAACTGAAGTTTTGTAAACAAGTGGGTTTGATATAAGAAAGAGATCTAGAAGATGTAGAGTATATTAGGGTTATCAGAGATTCTTGTAGGTTCAGAAATTATTTGTGTGAGATCACATGAAATGCACATGTTTCTGCATAATGACTAGCAGGATAAGTTATGGATAATAATTGAAGCTAATAAGAGTTATCAACATTGAAATCTTCAAAAATGAGATATCGCAAGATGGAAGCTAAGACAGAAGATAGTCAACTTTCAAACTAAGGTAATCGAAGAAGTCTTGAAGTTATTGTCACTGGGAGAAATAGAAATGCAACAGTAGGATTTCATAGATTAAGGGCCGGAATCTTTCAACCAAATCACGTCAAACTTTTTCTTCTCCAAAAAGAAATCCTATTTCAAGCGAAGTTGTTGTTGGAATAAGCACACTCTTCCTTGGCATCAAAGTTAAGAGCGCAGATTGTATTGAGGAAATTGCAAGTCGGGTGAAGGGACTTGTGTTTCCGATAGAAACAAAATGTCAGGTTCAAGATGTTGGTGAACAACGTAAAGATTAAGTCTGATACCGCGGATGTTACAGTAATGGATTAGAGAGTGAGTACTTTGATGACCTTCCCGAAAATCCGAACAGGGCAGGATTTTATATCCCACATTTTTTACCCTAGAAACCACACCCATCTTTTTAAAATATTGGAATTCTGTAGGAAGACAGTGAGGGTGAGAGGAAGAGTAAGACAAGAATAGATTAAGGATAAGAAAAAAAAGTAATCAGCAGCCTTTACTAGGCTTAGAAAATCGGAGATCCAATATTAGATCCAATAGTAAGGGCGTTGTTACCTCTTCGGTTGGCATGGATTACACATGCCTTCCACCGTTTTAATTGATGTACAGTAGAAAGTTACTTAATTTCATTACTTACCGTTTTATTATCAAACACTCTATACACCTCCTCTCTGATGACGCATCCCGGTGTTTCTCTTTCCACTCCCAGTACCCATTTCCAGTATTTGTCTTGCAGTCCCTCTATCTCTTTATACTCCTTCCACCCCCACACTTTTTTTTCAAATAATAATCTCCTTTTCATTAAGTCCATTCCGAACTGTCTTTCTCCTACACTCCACACTTGTCCTATTAATTTATTCCCTTTTCTCACTCGTCCTTTTATATGCTCTCCATCTTTATTGTCTTGTCTCATCGTATATCCCAAGTAGGTGAATTCCTTTACTTGCTGTATCTCGTCTTCCCTCCATTTCCACTCCTTATTCCTTTTTCCTCCGCCTTTTCTCAATACCATTACCTTTGTTTTGTTCCCATTTACTTCCAAAACTTTTCTTTTTAAATATCTGTCCATAGTTTTTAACATCTTCATTTCTTTTTATTCCCTTGCTATTAACACTACGTCATCTGCGTATACCAGCGACCACAATTTCCTGTTCCCCACCACCACTCCTCTTTCCTTGTTGTGCCTTTAATGTCTCCTCTAGATCTCCTGTTTTATATCGCGAACAGGCTTGGGCTCAGTGGACATCCTTGCTTCAGTCCCTTCCTTGTTATAAATCCTTCACTTAATTCATCATTCACCTGCACCATATTTCTTGTTTCTTCATGTATTTCATCCATCCTTTCTATTAAGCATTCGTTCATCTTCTTTTTCCTCAAGCATTCCCACAGATTTTGACTGTTCGAACTGTCAAATGCTGCTACTAGGTCTACAAATACCGCTACCATTTCCCCCCTTTCTTATCTACTTCCTTATTTGCATGTGTTTCAGAATATATATGTTGTCTATCGTACTTCACCCTTTCCTAAATCCTACCAGTCCGTCCGATAGCAGTTTCTTTTCTTCTGCTTCCACCTTGAACCCATCTTCCAGTACCCCCGGGTATATTTTATATGCCGTGTTTAGTAAAGTGATTCCTCTCTAATTTGTCACTTGTTTTATGTCCCCTTTTTTGTGCACCGGAAATATGTGTCCTTCTTTCCACCTCTCTGGGAATCATTGTATTTCATATGTCTTCCTGCTTTGTCCTCATTCTCCTTCCTGTATATCCTCCCCGTTCAGTACCTTCTTGAAATATATCTCACATTCGTTTATTTATATTCCCTCTTGCGTCCTTCTCCTGTTTACTTTCTTTAGATATTTCCATACGTCCTCTTTACTTTTTATATTCATTATCTGTTCTTCATTTTTCTTTTTATTTTCTTCCCTTTTCCTCTCGCATGTTTTCTTGTATTTATGTACTGCTTCTTTATATTCCTCTTTTTCTACGTTCCCTTTCTTCCACTATCTTAGTGTTCTTCTTGCCGTCTTCGACTCCTTGCATTCTCTGTCCCACCATTGCTTCCAACCCGTTTTCTCCTCTTTCCATCTTTTAAACTTTACTTTCTCCGCTGCTTCCTCCATTCTCACTCTCATTTCTTCCACGCTTTCTTGTCCTCCTTTCCTTTCCCATATTGTCTTTCCCATTCTCTCTTTGTATCTCTTTATACTCTCTTCTGTCCATACCTTCTTGGTCGAGAATTCCTCTACTTTTCTCGTCTTCTTTCTATCTCTCCCTTCCATTATCATTTCCAATGGCTGATGATCCGATTCGATCCTCTCCTTTACCCTAAATGTTGTCATCTTTTCCTCCGTCTCTGGATTTGTTATGATGTAGTAAACTATTGATTCTCCCCTTGCTCATATGTACGTATACTCTCCCCTCCCACTTTCTTTTCTGTTCCCATTCATGGCTTTCCACCCCCTTTCATTACTCACTCCTAACAGCTCTTTTCCTTCCATATTTCACATTTTGTCTTTTGTTTGTCGTTTTCCCATCCTTCTCTTCTCTTGTATTCCCCCTTATTCACCTATTCTCGTGTTGAAATCCCCTCCTATTATTACCATACCTTCCTCTCGCTCTCCTATCAACACCTACCTTGTCTCTTTAATCTCTCTACTGTATACCGTAACTATTTTTATATTTTCCCAACTGTATGTTCCTTTCTACCATCCCTCTTCTTTGTTTCACTTTCTCTTCTTTTTGTTTTTCCAACCATTTTCGTTTTATTCCCACTATTATCCCTCCCTTTGCTCTACCGTTTCTATTGTTCCTTTCCGCGTACTGTACCACCCATTAGAAATCATTTGCCATTTTCCTTTCCCACCACTCCGGATCCTTTCTTCTATCCACGTCTCTTACATTCCCACCATGTCCTGCTCCTTTACAAACTCTTAGAAATCTTGGTTTTTATTCTTTAATCCCGCTACGTTACTTTCTATTTGTTTGCTTTGTTTTTCTTTTCCATTTCCTTCACTCATTTTTCCGTTGCCCAGCCCCGCCACCACCATCTCATTTTCACTCTCCCTGTTTATCACCATCGCTTTCTTAACTTCGGCTCTTACATTTAGCTTTTCTTCCATCATCTCTCTTAATTATTTATGAGGTTCCTTGCTTCTAACAATTCTTGCTTTCGTCCATTTGTTCTTTCATTTCTTTGATTTCTTTCCTTATTCCCTTCATATTTTCTTCCATAAGCTTCCTCAACTCACAAATTAATTGCTTTATTTCTTCCATTTCTTTCTGTCCCTCCTTGTTTTCATTTTGCACTATTACTCTGTTACTACCTTTATTCTCCTGTGTCTTTTTTGTCAGGCGATCTTATTACCTTATTCCCTTTTCTAAACACTCTTTGCCTTTCCACCTCCTCTTCTTCCCTCTCCCTTTTATTCATACACCCCTTCTCTTGCTTTTCTGTCTTTTTTCTTCCCCAATGCACGAATTCAATTTAATAATATTTTCAATTAAAATAATATTTGCCTACTATTAAAATGTACCATTTCTACTAAATAAATTCGTATAAAATTATACCATTTATAATGGAAAATGTAGTGTCAGAGGTCACCCGCGTATCGTTTAGTATTCAATTCAGTATTATTTCTACTGAAATAAATAAATTTTACATTTTAGAATGTCTTTATTAGATTTTGGATTGTTGAATCACTAATAATTAAATGTATTTAACAACAATAAACCACTAAATCACTTTCTGCAATTAACCAAAACTACACAGTAGTGTTGTTAATTTTAAATCACGTATTAAACTCCTCAATAACTGTAGCGGATTCTAAACACGTCTACTCTTTTCCAAACAGCGCACACCAAGTGTTGCTAGTACTTTATCAGGGTAAAAGGAAAAGGAAAAGGCCACGTACTTCATTCCCTCCCCAAGGGGGAGGCGTGCCGCTCGAGCTTTCCGAGCTCCTTCATTTACAATCATGGATTCCCAGCATTCATACATACGTTACGTATATATGCATGATGAGATTAAGGATGGGTGTGGTCAGGATAGCATCGGAAGGAACGGAGTTAGGGTTCTGAGGGGGAAAATACTACCCCATCATTCGCCTAAGTAGCCACACATGGTGTGCATATACGCAGTGACCATGCCGCTACATGTGTATGAGGAAAATCCCCTGAAAAAACCTCATACAAGGTAGACGGTAACGGTAATCGAACCCATTACCTCCCGAATGTCGTATCACCACTACGCTACCAGATCGATCTCGATCAGGATCAATTTAGCTTTACTTTATATTTCAGTATTAAAGTTAATAGTAATGGCAAAGGTCAACAGCAACCAATTCATTAATTTCTGGTTTATTTAACTGTTTTATTTATGTATGATGTGGGTATCATCATACCATTTTTAACTTAGCTAGAAAAGTTCCTAACGTTACTATGCGTATGCCCATTTCCTCTCTCATTTAGCTGTGATTTTGGTCAAGGGACATACTACTTCTATCTCGTCCTTAGTTTATCTTTTGGTGGTCACCATAATCCCTCTGGTTCAATAAGTTTGATACGGTTGTAAGACTTGCGGGTACCGCTATGTATCAGCTATTAAACATACGCGCAATTCGTTAACGCCTTGGTTAGTTAGTGCTTAACTTTCCATTTTACTAATAGAATTAAATTTAATGTGACGATTCCCGTATATTAGCGGTTGTAAAGTCATTTGTTCCGTATTACTATTTAAGGGATTGTCATAAAATAAAACCTCGTGGAGGTTATTTTTTTAATAGTTTCCTTTGGGGAGAGGGTGATTCACTGTTCTATCTCTAACAGTACCTTAACGCATACCAATTCGCTTTAAATTGGAACTTTTGTCTTGCTCTATTTGACTATTAAACATTTTTGGTTTTAAAATTTATCTGCGTATGTTCTTAAATCTCTTCGGAAATTTATCTCTGGCAATTTCTTAGTTCTAGAAATCTAGTTTTAGTATATTATAAACATATGTTGAATTGATAATGTACAGGGACAGATTCAAAATCAACCCACGTGACACTATATTGAATAAAATTAGTTCTTATAAGAACCAGTTTAAAACTTGTTTGTACAAGTTTAAATGTTCAAGAAAGTTTCTTTCTTTGAGACATCCTAACGAATTTCAAGAATTATTTTGCGGATCTTAAGGTTTGTACAAAGCGGATAAGTGCTTTTTAAAGTAATTCAATTAGGTTTACTGATTTCAGGTTAGTAATTTAAACTGCACTATTAAAAGTGAAATTCTCATTAAATTAACCTTATTCCGCCGAATTTGATTTTATAATAATCAACGCTACATTTACTCACACGCTACAGAAACTGCACTCCGTTCTAAAAAAAGTGACGCAATTGATTTTTGAAATGACTTTAAAGTTTTATCTTTCAAACCAGTGGGCCTCCTGGATGGTAGTGGAAAAACTACTAAATAAGGTGTTTTGTTAACTTTTGGCTCACTTTGTATGTTAATTAAGCATTGGTACAGAATGTGCTACACTCTATATGAGGCACGCTTCTTGTATGTACGAGCATTTTGTTTTTTATTTATTTTTTATATTGGTGAAAGATAATGCCTGACCACACACACAGCAATAGTGCGAAATTCCTTAGAAGCTACGGGTATCACCACATTACAGTGTCCTGCAAGAAGTTCCGATATGAACCCCATAGAACATTTGTGAGAGGAATTAGGAGGATGGGTACGTTCACGCGTGAGACCTCCGAAAAGTCTCGCAGAAATGACAGATGAATTATGCAGATGAATGAAAGTGGAAAAATGGGAACTATATTAATGGAAACGATACGAAACCTAATTTCCAGTATGCCGAGTGAAATAGAAACCCGTAGAGTTGTTAGGAGAGGCAATCCACGGTATTAAGCAGTCATCTCAGTTTATAATGAATTGTGTTTGATAAAAATGTTTTCTCTTAAAATTCGCATCAGTTTATTTCACTAGAAAACTGTTGCTCGATGAATTCAGAAAGTTGGTAATCTGCAAGGTGTCATCAAAAATGCCGTAATTCGGACAAATTTGGAGATAAATCAATGAATAACAAAATGCTCGTAAAAGAAGCGTCTTTCATATATAGTTAATTACTCTCTATATCATTGTTTAATTAACAGACAGGGTGAGTCAAAAATTGATAAAAAAAACATGGTTCGAGTTGTTCCATTAGCATGCAGTTAGGCTTTGAAAAAAGTTTCACCTTTTTATTTCTTTGACAGGCAAAGAAATTACCTATTAACGAATAAAAAAATTAAAAAATCGACCCACTGCTTTGAAATACATGACATTAAAGTTAGGTCAAACATTAAGTACCTCACTTTTTTTGGAACTGAATGTAGTTCAAAGCATCGCCGTTTATTCTGTAATCTGATTAACTCCAAGTTTGCACATTTCTTCGTAAACAGTAAAAATTATCGTTAAAAAAATGTATACTTTACACTGGTTTCCAATTTAGAAGCAAGAATTGAAGTGTAATATAAAGTTCATAACCTTACGACTATTTTCAGACTACAGCTGTTCTTTAAACTATATCTCTAGTGTAGTCATTGTGGGAAGATTATGAAATAATAGTAATTCGCTTGTTTTTCAGAGTTATTGAGTCATGAACGAAGTTCGTGTGCACAATTTCGTTGCCTACCGAACTACATAAGAAATTCTTCTCATTTCATTTGAAACACAAAAGTTGGTATAACTTTGGCTTAAATCAAAGAATGCAAAACATTACACTACAAGTGAAATAATTTCCCATTAGTAGTTGAAGTAAAAATAATTTAATAATTTTTTTGGCAAACATTACTTAGAACTATTCCGTAATGGTCAAATACTGATTAATAAATCTTCAATATATGAATTGCCATTCTTCACATGTTAAATAAGCTTGGCTGTTATAGTTACTGGACTGATCCGCCCCAACGGGTCGCTTTTATTTTCGCTGTTTCTGATAATATACTCTTCTTAGTTACTGATTTCCTGTTCAGTTCCAGGTTGAATTGAAAGCGCCAATCTAGGTAACTGGTTATATAGAGGCCTAGATTCCTCTTCGCGGAGAATTAAAGGGGTAAAAGCGGTCCAAGTAGCGTCAGTGAAGATGTCGGTCTACCAGGGTTTGTGAAGATTTAAATCGGTGCCGGTATTTAAAACTTGTGTCGTTGTTGAGTCAGAAATGCGCGGTCTCGGTATGGTGATTCCAAAATAAATTCAATTACCAAAAAAATAAATCTCCTAATACGGAGGTCGGAAGCAAATTATATAATTGTGCCAAATTTATAACGCTTTTACCTTCGGTGGACGGTTAGTTATTATCAAAGCGGTGAACTGCGGTTGGACTATCGCGGTATAATCGGGTTACTCGAGCGCCAATCTAGGTAACTGGTGATATAGAGGCCTAGATTCCTCTTCGTGGAGAATTAAAAGGGTAAAAGCGGCCCAAGTAGCGTCAGTGAAGATGTCGGTCTACCAGGGTTTCTGAAGATTTAAATCGGTGTGGCTGTAATCTGATATTAAGCGGCAAACGGACGGCGAGTTGAGATATAAACAGTTTTAAAAAAGTAATCAACTCGGTAATGCAAAACGGAGGGAAGAGAACGTTATTTATTAATAGAAAATTAAAGATAATTGAGTAACCGCTGATAAAATAGAATTTTATTATTAAACGGTCATGAGTAAGGAACTTCTCATAGCGTAGCAAAATTGCTCACAAAATAAAAATAAATGTAATTTATTTACAAAAATGTACCAAAGCTCACCAAATGTAATTATGAATACGAGTTGTGAAGTGAGTGCGTGCATGCCCTGATCTATTTGAGTAAGTTATTGATTATAAATATAAATTTAATTTATCTATTACTGTCGATGTGTTGATAAATTACCGTCCGCTATTTTTTTTACATAAGATACAAGTATTTGTATTTGCACGTGTGCAATTACACGATAAGAGTGTTATCGAGTTTAAAAACACTGCCGTTGTCGTCTTTATTAAATCGGTAGTTCTAGTAACATTAAGCTGACTACCTGTATGTTAATTATTTTTATACCTTTATAGGTGAACATTTCATCCGTGAGTAACCATTTACAAATAAAATTGTTTTCAAACCATCAATCAACTGCACATTAAGTTTGACCTAAATATTTGCAGAAATATATTTTTATTGTATGTGACTGCACTTGATAATTAGGATTTTGTTTTCTTGTGTTTAGATCGAAAGTATTGATCCTATATTTTCAACGCCGCCCTGATTAATTTTGTTACCGTCCGTTCAGAGTGGTTAGACAGATAAGATCAGGAATTTTATTATTTACTTTATTGTTTCGAAGTTTCCGTCACCGATTGCACTTTAATTTTTAAAATTGCATTTGCAGAGACGTGATTTCTATTCTGTAGCTCAGCTGGTTAAGTTTTGTAATCAGAATTTTTCTTTTATGTTAGTCTTAAAAGAATAAATTTCTCGATAATTTTTATTTTATATAGCCGCCTTTATTAGTGCCGAACAAACACATTGTGTTTGTTATTTTTTTTTGAATTTAGTTGTAGTTTTCCGTCACAAGCCGATACCCGTGTATATACCGGGTGATACAAATATTACACCTACTATACTTATTAATTCTATATCGACTAACATAATTTTTATTAGCAGCAAGTAGCCGATTATTAACAACCAATATTGTTTTTGATTTTGTTCGATAATTTTGGATCTTGTACGATCTGTTATTTACGGTGTCAGAATATAACATTTATTTTAATTAAACCGATACGCCGTCTCAAACAGAGTATAAGGGTAAATTAGTTTATTATTTTATAGCCTGTTTAGACAAACACCATTTTTATTTTATATTTCTTTTACGAATTTAGTTTTGGTTTTCCGTCGCCGTTGGCAGTTATATATATATTTTTATTTATTTATTCGTTTGACGAATCGTTCTGGAGTTTAATTTCCAACTTATAAAATTATTTTTTTATTATTTACCCGACACAGAAAACATCTGCTTCTGACCTCCGTATTAGGAGTTTTATTTTTGGTAACCGAATTTATTTTGGAATTATACTACCGAGACCGCGCATTTCTGACTCAACAGCGACACAAGTCTTAAATACCGGCACCGATTTAAATCTTCTGAAACCCTGGTAGACCGACATCTTCACTGACGCTACTTGGACCGCTTTTACCCATTTAATTCTCCGCGAAGAGGAATCTAGGCCTCTATATCACCAGTTACCTAGATTGGCGCTCAAGTAACCCGTTTATACCGCGATAGTCCAACCGCAGTTCACCGCCCGACCCTCTCAGACAACTTTGACAATAACTAACCGTCCACCGAAGGTAAAAGCGTTATAAATTTGGCTGGTAGCAACCTAGAGATTTTCTTGCTCCATCCTTGATGTTCATAGGTTTACGTGTCTTGCTTACGTCCTTCCAGAAATTTTGGTGGTTCCCAGCCCATTTTCTTAATTTAAATCCCCCCGCACTTAGCAAATTCATTAGTTCTTCCTGTACGAGTTTCGCTGGTATTTTCTGATTTGTCCTTTTGGTTTGGGACCCTACGGGATAGTGTGATACGGCTGGTCTTCTGCGTTTAGTTTAATCTGGCGATACATCTCCACATCAGCCACCAGCACGTAACGATGTTTGCTCCATGTAACAAGTAGGTCTTAGAGATCTTGGTGTAGCCTTGGACACACGTGTAGGACGTCATTTGGGCTCTGCCCTTTTGTATGTTTCGAAAATGCGTCAAAGAACACTCTTAGTTTAGTTGTTGAACTGGACTTCCTTAAAATTGCCTGATGGTGATGTAGATTCGTTTCTCGTTAACGTTGCTGACTAGTTGCATATGCCCCAACTCCAACTATTCTTCCATGAATTAGTTGTATTACTTCTCAGCTTGGCGTCCGTCTGGAATTTCCTCTCCAGTTGTAGTAACCTCGCAACGGCTACTGGTCTGGAACTTTCTGTGGAGGAGTGTTCTTTGAATGTAATCCTATTCGTATAAGTTCTATCAGGATTTCTTACGGTGGTTTGGTGGTAATGTTGTTCACATTCTTTATCTTGTGGGGAAGTTTTGGTGGACTAGATACTTCTGCGAGCTTCCAAAATTTTTTTATCTGCGCTCATTTTTTTTGCCCGTGACACAATGCGTGAGCTCTTGCTTTCTGGGACTACCTACCCTAACACAATCCATCCCAATTCTGTGTTTTGATCTAAAAGCTCGCCCGTCTTCTTCACGCCATCCAATACTAGTCTCACATAACCCTCTGCTCCCAGTAGCACATCTATAGGTCCCGGTATGTTAAACGTGGGATTCACTAGAATTTGGTTCGTCCAGTGGTTGACTCAAATGGTTTCATGGGGAGATTTTCTGCCTTCAGGCCTAATACCTCCGTAGTTAAAGAAAATATTCTTGCATGTCGCCGTCTTAGCTGAATGGTTATTTTTGAGTTCGCATAATGATTGGTGCTGCTCCCCAGAGACCGCTGATTTCAGCTTGTATTTTCTGCCTGGGAAATTTTTAATAATTGCGCTGAAGCTTCCGTTATAAATGATGCCTGCGATCCAGGGTCGACCAATTCTCGCGAATTTTGGGGTTCACCAAGGAAATCTTTAATTTTAACAATCGCTGTCACTACGAGGACTTCTATCATCATAACTGATTTAGTCGCTCCGTGCTCTGTTGACTTTGTTGACTTTAATGGAATTTTGTAGTCCTGGTGGAGCAGATGTAGATATTGGCACTTTGCGCAGCGTCGAAATTAATGGTATTTGACGTTCAGATTTTGTGTCATGCAATTGAAACATAGACGCTTCTCTTCCACGAAGGCGAGTCTGGGTGGTGGTGCTAATATTTTGAATGTGGTGTAGTCACTTATACTTGTTGACGGATGTTCTGCCATCTGGGATTCCTTTACGTGGGAACGTATTTTGTTTTGCTGCCTTGGGGTATGGCTTCTAACGACTAGAATCTTATTTTGATGAATTCCATTATTTCTTCAAGCGATCATGATTCAATTGGCGTTTTTAGAGACTAGACAAAGAGTTTATTGGATTCTGATCCCCATTTCTGTGCCACTATCCGGACCCCAGGATGCCGTTTCTGTTTCTAGGTTTGTGATCGCCTCCATACACTCGTAAATCATGTAGTCGCTTTATTGATTCTCATAGATCGCGAAAAGGTATAAAATTGTATATATTAGTTTTGATCCCATTAATCTTCTGTCGGTATATCTACCCTTGAGAATACCTCATCTTATTGAATAGTTGCACTCTGCTAAGTGGAGGTGCCGGATTAGTTTAACTGCTTCTTCTGTAACATGGCTGCTTAGATATTGCATCTTCTCCGTATCTGTCAGAAACTTGTTTGCATGTATTACGTTTTCGAAGATGTCTTGGCAAGTCATCCAGTTTTCATAGTCACCACCAAATACAGGTAGCTTCACTTTTGGTAGTGCAACGTGGCATGGCTTATTTACTCGCGTGACCATGTTTATTTTACTTCTAAGTTTGAGGCATATTTCGGCACACCGTTGTTAGATCCTCTAAAACCCGCTTGCTGTAAAATAGGTATCCTAAAGTATTGTTTCGTGCACCTTAGGATGTTTTGAACAGCTCCTCAGTCGCTGTCCTTTCGTTGAATTCTCTCTTGCCACATGTTGATTTGGACTCTGTTCTCTACTTGTTCTAATTTTTCTTCTACTCGTTGTAGTATAGACTCTAATTGCTGAATCTGGATGTCTTGTAATTCTCTCTCGAGGTCCGTCAGGCAATGTTTAATATTATTGTATACATTACTTAACTGCCCAAAATGTTTTGACGTATGGAAGTTATGATCTTCTATTTGCAGTTTTAATAGCTCCTGATGCTCTTTCCTACCATGCCTCCAACGTACTACGACACTTCTTCATGTAGACCTCGTTCTTCTGTGATACCGAATTTTTTTTTCATATTTGCTAATAGTTTATCCATCCCCTTGCCAATTTCATTTTGACTGCTGGCCAATTTGTTGAACCTTTCCATTTTCGTTACATGGTTTTTCCTACAAAGTGTAATATTTCTTAATCATTGTGTTTAATTTCTGCCTGTATGTGATTGTTGTAGATACTAGCTCTTTTCCTGACAGGGGTTAAATTTTCGTTTGAGCCTTCCTTTTCGCTTTACTACTGGGACGACTCTTGTTTAGCTTCGTGTTTTAATATTTCTTGCCCACCGCTATAATTTTTCCATGTATGTGATTGTTTCCTGACTGGGGTGGAGTGTGACTCGAGTCTTCCTTTTTGCTTTATTGTAGGGGCAGCTTTTTCATTTGACCTCTTGATTCCCTCGATCGGGTTTGATTCTTCATGCTTTGTGAGGATATTTTCCTCTCACAGTTTGTTTGCCTGCGAGGATAATAGAACCCTTCACATAATTCCATTTATTTAAAAAATAAAATGTAAATCTCTTATCCGCCGTTTTCTACGACATTGTTTTCTGTAAGGGACGTAAATCCACAGTTTCACATGGGTATAATTTTCTGCTTCGGAATGCTCCGTTTCCGTAGTACTGGGCCATAGCAGCTTTTTTCCTCCTGGTGGCGGTGATGTTTTCACCGCTTCTTGCCGGCGGTGACGGCACGATGGAGTGTTTCATTTCACTGGTTACCGATGTTGGCGGCTCGGCGGACCATGTTTAATTTCGCTGGTGTCCCATATTGGCGACTCGAAGGACCATGTTTAATCTCGGGCATTTGAGATTAAATGTGTTGGGCATGCAATGGGTACACCATCACCTGTACCGATTGTAGACTGGTTCTTGTACCCCATGAATAATTGAACTAGTGGTATCTAACTATTTATAATAACCATCCTACTGTTTACAAAAAATAAACAACTGCAATTTTATGTGGCGTATAAATTCCATTACGTGTTACGTTGCATTATTGATATTATTGGCATACTGCTGACTAATGTTTATGTTATGTTATGTTTCTTTATGTTAAACTATAATTGTAAAAGTTGCTATTTACTTAATTATTAATAATGATTGCAAAATGATGCAGGTCCTGTGAAATTTGAGATTGAACAGCCAGAAAAGAGAAGTATTCAGTCAATGTCAATTTCCCAACGTCAAACCATCGTAATAATAACACTTTGATATTATATATGAAAAAAAATGTTTTATTTTTATTACAGTGTTAATAACATAGGAAACACTTGGTTGGCAGCATATACGGGGTGGTCCATATACCATGGGTTGCTATTGCTATCTTTGTAACGGTAAGACTTGCAGGTCCGTTAAATTAGAGAAAAAACTGTCATTTTTGAAGCCTTTTAATATGCTGTTTGCAGTGATGCCAAATTGTGTGTAGTTTCCGAGATATTAGGGAAAATGTAAAAACGTGCAAAATTTTTAACCGATGCTACTTCGAAAACTATCAATTTGATCAAAAAAAGTTTTATACTTAAATTTGTTAGTATTTCAATAATTACACAAGCGTATTACACACTATGAATTACGTTTGACGTTTGAAATATCAATGCCAATTATTTTTTTTTAATACTGACCTGGTAAAGGCTTTTTAATTTTAAATTTAGCTATGCTTATCTCGACTTTTGTCTGTTACAGTATTGTTTGTTATTGGGCCTTCAGTACAGTACTGCATCACAAGTTTAGTTTTGTAGAAACATTTTAAGCATACGTTTTGCTATGTCTATAAGTGAAAAGAAGTGAATTTTACATTTGAAAGAGGATTACAATTCGTATTAACAATACAACATACAGTTAACAGTTCAAAACGCTATATTTCAATATTTGCAAAGGACGCTATGAAATCAGTAGAAGAGCGTAAGTTGTTTATTTGTCACGTTAAAGTCGGATTTATTGAATAAAATTTATGCGAATTCGTATTTCTGCGATTTCAAGTTAAAATCAAATAAAAATGAGTTTTTCTAATGAAGAAAAATTAGATGGTGTTTGTTTATTCAAATGCATTTTTTAATGCTAAAAAAGCTCTTGAAAATTACCATTGCTTCTATCCATAAAGAGAGTTCCTAATGCAAATATTTTCTTGCGATTAACAAGAAATCTGAAAGAGTGTGGTTCTTTCGATAAGCCACAAAAAAGGGAAGCAACTGTTACAGCAGCCCATGGTGAAGAGGAATTAACACTAGAACCGCCAAAAACCCTAACTACCTAGAACCGCCGCAGCGGTCATTTTGACCGTATATATTCCTTTTGTGATATTTATGGAATTTGATTAGGGAACGTCCCTAAATTAACACTTTTAAGGAGAAAAGGGGTTTTCATCAGCGCTACAAACCGTTACAAGTGTGGTAGGGCGTCTGACTTGGCCTTACGTAACGAGAAAAGCCATGAAAAATATTCTTTTACTGCTATTTTAAGGTTAAAAATTTAAATTTTTTCCCACGTTAAACTTTAATTTTTAAGGATGGAGGTAACCGTTACGTAATTATGTGGGAGGGTCGTTGGTTACGTTATGGGAATATTGTAAAGAAAGTAGGGCGGGTATAAAATGGCCGATTTAAGCGTTACGCTCTCTTGGTAAAATAAGTTTGAAATAGTGTGAGTGTGTAAATACATTTATTATGAATGCTACAAAGTTTATTTTTTAGCTAATAAATTTATATAATATTTGTAAGAAGAGTGCTCATGACCAACACATTTTTCGTAGCTTTTCCTTGATAAACAGTCAAAGTAACACTGTGACTTTTGAGAAGCGTAGTATCCTACAATTTTGCGTTTGATTGCTGAACCGCAGGGGGTATCTCTTTTCTGGCTTTGTTTATAGTGCCAACTAAGCTGGTATCAGCACATCTCAACTTTTCTGCCAAACTTACGCTTGTGAAGAAGTTGTCGGTTGTAATGTTTCTTCCTTTTTTCAAGAAAGGCTCAATAAGTTTCATTACAACATGCTCTGACACGCTCACATCTCCTAGACGCGTCATCTTTACCAAGATATGGAAAACCATTACACATATATTTGGAATTAACATTAGCCAAAAGCCAAAACTTAATACCAGATTTATCTGGCTTGTTTGCCATGTACTGTGTGAATGGACAACTTCTCGTCTGCTGTCAAGTTAGGCCCATGAATGTAGCACAAAATGCAGTTTTTTTATGAACTCATCCCAAACGTTTGAAGCCAAAGCAAACTTATTTGATTGCAACCTTACAGCCCTGGTTTATTTATTGTTAAACCTTAAGAATCTCAAAATTTCACGAAATCTGTTTCTACCCATTATTTCCCGAAACACAGGTGGCCTCCATTTTACTGCCCATAGTTCATCAAGCTCAATAGATCGCATTTCAATACCTCCTCGTGCATATAGAAGAGCAATGAATGCGTCAAGCTCATATAAGGAGAAGCTCCAATTATCTACTGCCATCTGCCTTTTAGCTTTCTCTATAGTACATTGTTGAATATGTTTCAACATTTTTTCAATGAATAATAACCGCTAAGCAGAGGCACAGCTGCCAACTTGCATCATTCGCTTAGAAAACGGTGAGGGTCCGTCTCTTTCAAAGCATTTTATTGAAAACCACCTGTAGTGCTAACAGATAGACCTTACACAGTCCAACGGGTCTTCTTATCTTTCCCTAAAAGGATGTTACCAGCCTTGAAGACTTGATCATCATCAGCAGCAGCAGCACTCCTACGCAGCTGGCCACCTCGTCGTCGACCTTGAGGAACGTCTCGTTGACATAAAGTCTGGCTGTCAAATCCCCATCTGCAAAAAGTGAAATAGAGATGAGTAAAATAATAAATTAAGATTTTACAGTTGGTCGTACTGTAAAATCGTTACAACCAGCAGCAAAGTAGTGCCAGTCGTACTATAAACCAATGGATAGTTTATTCATTTACAAACATTTCTGTGACTATGATAAGTATCATTACTTTACAAACAAAAACCTTGGTTGTCATCACTATCATCTGAAGAAGAGTCACTTCTGTTTAGAGGTTGGGGAACATACTCGTCCTCGATCCTAAATAAAGCTTTTTCTCCTTCGGTTTCTCCCTTTTCTGATTCTGAATCCGGTATGTCATTTAGCATTTGAAGAACACAATGTGTATGTTGCATTGTACAGGAAACACACTAAACTAATAAACAACATATCCAGAGCTGGTGTCGACTGAACTGTATTTTGAGATAGTTCAATACAACTTCTGTGGTACTTGAATATATTATACAATCTTATATTTACAGTTTTTTTAACATTGATTAGATATCCTATTGTATTAACCGTAAATTATTAAATCAATTAAATAGTCAATTACTAGTTTAAAATGAAAACTAAAAATGTAATGGTAACTCCGTATCGGTCAGCTTGGCGGTTCTAGGTAAAAAGTTAAATTTATAATTATACGTACGTATTTGGTAATAACAAACTTTTCCAAGTATTGTACTTGTTCTAAAACAGAAAGATTGGAATCTTATTTATAAGGAAAATGAATAACTTAAAAGATTGAACTGCGGTTCTAGTGTTAAGTGTATTAGGTAGGCATTACATTATTTTAATTGAGTCAAAACGATTTTTTTACAATTCACGAAATCATATTGATTTTAGCATTCACTGGTTATAAAAATTATGTTAATCAAGTTGTTCCTCTAAACGAGATTAAAAGAGTAGTTGGAGTGTAGAAAACGTCGGCTAGAAGAATTTTATGTCGGAATAAATGTAGACGTTACCGCTGCCGAAACGTTCAACATCTGCGACCGACAGATTACCAGCGAAGGAGGAATTTTGTTGGTGGATTTTGAGGAGGCGACCCGATCCTCATGTATGCTAGAAAATTTTATGGACTGACGAAAATAAAAAATAATGGTTGGTTTAACAGAAATATTCATCATCGTTGGACGCGGGGAAATGACCATTTCCATCGCGAAACAGCATTTAAAGAAAGGTTCGGCATCAACGTTTGACTTCGAATACCGTTTTCAAAAGTGGTGAACCCCTTCTTCTTCGTCGGGAAAAATTTTTCGACAGATTATTTACGTGATTTTATAGACGACCCGCCACTTGACGTGCTTATAAATTTTATTTATTTTCAGCAAGACGGCGCACCAACACATCACGACCGCCGATGTGTTCGTTTTCTAAACAATTTAAAGACGAATTATTGGATTGGTAATAATGGACTTATAAACTGACCTCCACGTTCGCCGGATATCACTCCCTCCATATGGGGATTTATTAAAGATAAGGTGTACGAAACAACACATCGGGGCTTGAGGATTTGATTTTTAAAATACGGCAGGCATGTCGCAAAATTACCCCAGCGATGTTACATAATATTCAAAGAAGTGCAATAAAAAATGCTCAGATGTGTTTAAGAACTAATCTTCAATAAATATTTTTGTTATTAGTTTTGAGAACCTTTTCAGGATGTTTCGCTGGTTTATTCATGATCTGTTATGTTAACTCACTGTTCCTCAACGTCAGCCATAGCGCTCCCTTGTGGACAGTAGAAGAACCAGAGAAAATTAGGGGGCATAGAGATGGCGCAGAGGGGGCGTGGGCAGATTAAAAAAATTTTGTCCAAAAAAGACAAAAAAAACACGCTAATCACGTACTAACTAAAGTAGAGTAATAAAAATTAATATCTTTTAATTTTTATTATTCTAGGTAATCATTTTTATCACGTATCCGAAAATTCATGTATTTCGGTAGCT
Source organism: Vesta saturnalis (assembly GCA_036346205.1). Taxonomy (NCBI): domain Eukaryota; kingdom Metazoa; phylum Arthropoda; class Insecta; order Coleoptera; family Lampyridae; genus Vesta; species Vesta saturnalis. The sequence continues at coordinate 915,484 of JARFJB010001071.1, forward strand.
CGGGAAGTGGATTAAAATCATCATTACTAAAAAACTATAACACATGTATTAAAATAAACAACCCAGGTTAAAGCACGGAGATTACGATTTTATAAATTTTAATTTCCAAAAGATACTTAATATTTGTTGAAATTATAATATAATAAACTGGCAAGGGAAGCGCTTTGGAGCCGCGCTCAACCCCGATCATATAATTTCACATTTACTTCATTAAAATGGCTTATTCCGAATGGTTTTTATTATTTCGAAATGAAATGGATTAAATTATATTATTTTTTTGATATTCGGGGCATTCGGGAGTCAGCACGTGACATACATGCGTCTACAGGTCTGCTCCCGCGTCGCTCGCACTTTCCTTTCGCGCCGGGTGTGGTGGTTCGTTTTATTTTCAGTAGTGATTATCAAGCACTATCACGCGCAATTCAGAATAGGTTTTTAGAAGTTTAGAAGTTTAGAAGTTTACTCACGTATCTGTGAAGTGCAAACCATGTCGGAAGCAAAAAAAGAGGTGACAGTATTGTGCGGATTATATTAAATACGGATTTATCGAAAATCCCACAAATCCATCATCGTCATTGTGCCTTATTTGTAAAAAAAAAACCATTTTCAAATGAAGCGATGAAGCCTTCTAGGCTTCAAGAGAATTTTAATAAAACACACCCGGATAAGAAAGACAAAGATGTGACCTACTTTCAAGACATAAAAAAGAAGTACGAAATTCAGCCAACTGTATCAAAACTTTTTTCATCAGCTTCTAAGCAAGACGATGCCGGACTTCGAGCTTCGTACAATATCTCATTTTTGATTGCTAAAACAGGGAAACCACGCACTATTGGTGAAGATTTTATTTTGCCAGCAGTAAAAGAAGTAATAACCACTGTGCTCCATAAACCAGCTATAGATATCCGAAAAATTCCTTTGAGCAATAGTTCTGTGCCAACACGAATTGATAGGAAGGCTAAAAACATAGAAGAATCATTGTGCAACTATCTGCAGACTTGTCAATTTTCAATTCAGAGCTTTACCAACTAATGAAGCATTGTTATTGTCATACGTGAGGTTCATTAAGGATGGGAAAATATGTCAAGAACTATTGTTTACTACAAATTTGGAAATGGATACAAAAGGAGAAAGTATATTTAATACTCTGGAAAAGTCTTTTGCCGAAAAGGAAATTCTTTTGAATAATATTTTGTCAGTTGCTGCGGATGGCGCACCGACTATGACAGGACGCCGCAACGGCTTCATAGCGTGCTTAAAACATAAATTTCCTGACGTACTTGCTGTGCATTGCGTAATTCATCGCCAGAATTTGGTTGCGAAAAATCTGAGTGAACGTCTCCATATATTACTGCAATATCTTATCAGATCAGTTAATAAAATCAGAAGTAACTCGCTGAATGACAGATTACTTAGTCAGCTTTGCATTCTAATGATGAAGATTTTAACCGATTGCTGCTTCAAACAGAGGTGCGCTGGCTGTCAAAAGGTACTTGCTTGGCTCGATTTTACAATATGTTTGGATCTGTGATAGAGTTCCTAGAAAAAACTACCCAAAAGTGCGCGACAACCTCATCTCAACAAAGAGCGATATTGCGTACTTGACAGATCTATATTAATTGTTTAATGATGTCAATCTCCAACTCTAAGGTGATGACTTAAACTTGATTAAGGCGAAAAATAGTATTGATGCTTTCGTATCCAAACTACTATTATACAAAGGAAATATCGGTAGACGGGAATTCAATAACTTCCCAAATTTATCAGGAGTATTACTGAATAATGACGACTTGTTTGTTTACTGTCAACACTTGGAAAATCTCCACAGAGATTTCAAGGAACGATTCCAGGACATTTTAAACGGGCAAAAAGAGAAATCAGCTTCATGCTACTGAACGCGGCGACTTGTTTTTAAGTAAAATCGAGCTTGGTATTAGCAAACTCCTTAAAATGCATCAAATTCAGCCTTCTCATTAGTCTGTAGAATGTCAATAAAAATACTCCTCAATATAACTAAGTATGCGTTTGAATTGCTCTCATTGAAACATTCTTGTTTAAGGGGCTCTAGAAAAAAACATGTTCTCAAAGTGGGCGGTGGGCAAAATAAGGTTGAGAAATACTGGTTAAGTGTATGTTGTATTAGTTATTATTAATACGAATGTAATTCGCTCTCAAATGTCAAATTCACTTTTTTTCACTTCTAGGCACAGAAAAACGTAGGCTTAAGATTAAAAATTATTAATAATTTTATTAAGTACATAAATAAAAACTTTACCTCGAGTAGGATTTGAACCTACGACCTGTACTTTGCTAGAGTACCGCGCTAACCAACTGCGCCATCAAGGTTCAAGCCCAAATCGATGTGAATTTTGTCTTTATGTATGTAGAATTGATGTAAATTCTAAATATAATAAGATTACAATCAAATTACTTACATTAATGGAATGTGAGCCTGCAATATCGCAAAGATCCACACATACCAAAGCAACTTGACTAATATTAGTAGGCTTAAGATGTTTCTACAAAACTATACCTGTGATGCAGGATCGTACAGAAGGTCCAATACCAACACATACTGATAATATATTTATTCATAGCGAAACGTCGAAAAATGTTTAGTAGTGGTACATAGATGGATTTAAAGTCAAATTGCCTTTACCACGGTGACTTAAAAAAAACCAGGTCCGTTATTAAAAAAAAAAGTAGTTGGCATTGATTTGTCAAACGTCAAACGTAATTCAGAGTTTGTAATACGCTTGTTGTGTAGATATTGAAATACTAATAAATTTATGCGTAAATCTTTTTTTGATCAAATTGATAGTTTTCGAAGCAACATTTCCCTATCTCAAAAACTGCACACAATTTGGCAACTGTATAAACACCATATTAAGAGGCTTCAAAAATGACAAGTTTTTCTAATTTAACCGACTTCACAAGTCGTTACAAAGATAGCAATAGTGACCCATCCCGTATAGTTTATACATTCCTTTCGAAAGTTTGACATAAACCGTATTTTGCTTAATTTTAAAAATTAAGCATGAAGAATAAAAACCAAAATTATTCACTAATAACAACGAATAAATATACTATACTCTAACATAGAATTGAGTAGTTTATCCGCTAAGCTCTAATTAAATTGCGAATGCAAAATGTTTACCATTATGTGCAGAAAATTTAAATAATGCTAATGAATAGATAACTGGTTATTGTTCCATAGCTTAACATGGAAATTTAATACACTTTAGACAATAAAATTAAGTAAAGCGATGAAAGTATGATTAAGTCAAACATTTGTGTATACATAGAATAAAATATGCCATTATCACAAATTAGAACTACCAAAAGACATTTTCAGAGTTTGCTTACATTAAAACTTTTATTCAAGTTCATACTGGAATTAAAGTTTAAAAAAGTTGTTGAAAATTTGAATGCGGTTAACAATCACAACTTTAAATGCGGCATATATTACCACGGTATAAATTGTATCATTTAAAGGATTAATTTCATTATATGTTCGTAAATCCACTCGGAAAAATACTAGCGTTAAGACGAAAGTAAAGTTTGAAACAGAAGAAAAACAATAAAAAAACAATTTTAATTTTATAGTAACGTCTATAGGTATATACGTAAGGGGTTTGGTAAAGCAAGTAAATTTGCATATTTTGTAAATGCAGAACCAGAAGCGATATTAAAGGTATTTTAAAAGGAAAACTTAAAGCTATTAAAATAAAAGGGATTAGATACAAGAATCCCACACTATTAAACTGCAAACTTTGGAACGAGAGAACAGTTTCATTGTACACGATAGGACGCCCAAAACGATGTTGTATTTTCCAATCTTACTCTAATGCCTATTTGATTTTATTAATCTAGAAAATTCCAATTTTCTATCACTATTTACAATTTGAGGTCTACGATTCAGGAGGTAATGTGTTACATAGAACTGTTTTTCTCTTGGTGTAAAAATCATTGATGTAAAAGATACTTTGATGTATCCTTTACTAAAAAATAAATTATACCATATACAAGCCCTGTTTTTAGGGCGAAAATAAACATTTTCATTTTAATGTATTTCTCCCTAGTATATTTTATATTTTACTGTAAAAAACATTGTTAGTGAATACATAGGACTTTTCTAACTTTTTATATTACCTCTAAATTTTATTTTTTATGAACAATATTTTTCTTTACTTTGTTTTAAATTCCGTGTTTTGCTTTGCCTGTTTTAAGTGAAATGTTGCGAAAACAATTTCAACGTTAAAAGCAATAATTAGCTTAGAGATTTATTATAAATTTTATTTTGAAGGTTCAAAATGCCTATCCATTAAAAATTCCTAAATATACTATAATTATAGGTTCTTTCTAGTCGTTAGAAAGTTACTTTTAATAAAAGCAACTGTTGGGTAAATTGTGTGCAAATGTTGGGAATGCATCCTAGATTTTTGAAATATCAAATATTTAAAATTTACCATATGGATGTTTATTACTTTGCTGTTAACATTGGTAAATTATTTACCATACAAAGCGAACGTTTTTTGGTTTTGTGCAATAAAATAGAAAAGAAGCAATCTAGTAGCCAATAGTAATCAGAATGGTACGATCGGTCAAATTATCCTTACTCGTTCGTCAATACTATAAGTAAAGCGCACACAAATTTTAAAAACAATCAATAAACAAAGTAAATGTTCATCAAGCAACCTCATAATTAAGTACACAATCTTAAATATATAGGTTTATCGTAAACTTTATTTGTTATAGAACATCTGTAGTCATTTTAAAACGGCTAGTCTCGCCCCGTGGGCTGTAGCACAAAGCCTTTAGTTGCAAATGATTGGCAAAGAAAAGAAAAGGATCTATGCCATGAGGCGTGACTTGTAATTGAGGGAAAAAATGATGAATTTAATTACGGAAAGTTTAATAACGTACAGATTTTGTCTTATTTCGTTGAGACTAAAAGGGAACCTTTCTTAACAACAAAGATAAATGAAAACAGATTGGGCACACCTGCCTTTTTTAACACGGGCGTGTGTGTGTGTGTGCGTGTGCGTGCGTGCGTGCGTGTGTGCGTGCGTGCGTGTGTTTGTGTTTGCGTTTGCGTTTGCGTTTGCGTTTGCGTTTGCGTTTGAGTCTGCGTTTGCGTTTGGGTTTGCGTTTGCGTTTGCGTTTGCGTTTGCGTTTGCGTTTGCGTTTGCGCTTGCGTTTGCGTTTGCGTTTGCGTTTGCGTTTGCGTTTGTGTTTGTGTTTGTGTTTGTGTTTGTGTTTGTGTGTTTGTGTCTGTGTCTGTGTCTGTGTTTGTGTTTGTGTTTGTGTTTGTGTTTGGTTGTGTTTGTGTTTGTGTTTGTTTTTGTGTTTCTGATTGTGTTTGTGTTTGTGTTTGTGTTTGTGTTTGTGTGTTGTGTGTTTGTTTTGTGTTTGTGTTTGTGTTTGTGTTTGTGTCTGTGTTTGTGTTTGTGTTTGTGTTTGTGTTTGTGTTTGTGTTTGTTGTTTGTGTTTTGTGTGTTGTTTGTGTTGTGTTTGTGTTTGTTTTGTGTTTGTGTTTGTGTGTTTGTGTTTGTTTGTTTGTGTTTGTTGTTGTTTGTGTTGTGTGTTTGTTTGTTTGTTTGTGTTTGTTGTGTTTGTTTGTGTTTGTTTGTGTTGTGTTTGTTTGTTGTTTTGTTGTTTGTGTTTGTTGTGTTGTGTTTGTATGTTTAGTGTTTGTGTTTGTGTTTGTTGTTTGTGTTTGTGTTGTGTTGTTTGTTGTGTTTGTGTTGTTTGTTGTTTTGTTGTTGTGTTTGTTTGTGTTTGTGTTTGTGTTTGTTGTTGTGTTTGTTGTGTGTTGTTGTGTTGTTGTGTTTGTTTGTGTTTGTTGTGTGTTGTGTTTTGTTTGTTTTGTTTGTGTTTTGTTTGTTTGTGTTTGTTGTGTTTGTGTTTGTGTTTGTGTTTGTTTTGTGTTTTGTTGTTTTGTGTTGTTTGTGTTGTGTGTTTGTGTTTGTGTTTGTTGTTTTGTGTTTGTTGTTGTGTTTGTGTTGTGTTTGTGTGTATTTAGTGTGTTGTGTTGTGTTTGTGTGTGTGTGTTGTGTGTGTTGTGTGTTTGTGTTGTGTTGTGTTGTGTTGTGTTGTGTTGTAGTGTGTTGTGTGTGTTGTGTGTTGTGTTAGTGTTGTGTTTGTGTGTTTGTGTTTGTGTTGTGTTGTGTGTTAGGTGTGTTGATGTTAGTGTGTTGTGTTATGTAGTTTGATGGTATGTTATGTTTGTGTAGTTTGTGTGTGTATGTTAGTGTGTGTGTGTGTGTGTTGTTGTGTTTGTGTTGTGTTTTTGTTTGGTTTGTGTTATTTGTGTTTGTGTATTGTGTTTGTGTTTTGTGTTTGTGTTTGTGTTTGTTGTTTGTGTTGTGTTTGTTTTGTTATGTTATGTGTTGTGTATGTTTGTGTTTTGTGTTTGTGTTTGTGTTTGTGTTTGTGTTTGTGTTTGTGTTTGTGTGTGTGGTGTGTGTGTGTGTGTGTTGTTTGTTTGTGTTGTGTGTGTTGTGTGTGTGTGTGTTGTTGTGTTTGTGTTTGTGTTGTGTGTTGTGTTTGTGTGTGTGTGTTGTGTGTGTGTGTGTTGTGTTGTGTGTGTGTGTGTTTGTGTTGTGTGTTTGTGTTTGTGTTGTGTTGTGTTGTGTTGTGTTTGTGTTTGTGTTTGTGTTTGTGTTTGTGTTGTGTTGTGTTTCGTGTTTCGTGTTTGTGTTCGTGTTGTGTTCGTGTTGTGTTTGTGTTTCGTGTTTCGTGTTGTGTTCGTGTTGTGTCGTGTTCGTGTTCGTGTTCGTGTTCGTGTTGTGTTGTGTTCGTGTTCGTGTGTTGTGTTGTGTTCTGTGTTTGTGTGTGTTGTGTTGTGTTGTGTTCGTGTTTCGTGTTTGTGTTCGTGTTCTGTGTTGTGTTTGTGTTCGTGTTGTGTTCGTGTTCGTGTTCGTGTTGTGTTGTGTTGTGTTCGTGTTCGTGTTCGTGTTCGTGTTCGTGTTTGTGTTTGTGTTTGTGTGTTTGTGTTTGTGTTTGTGTTTGTGTTTGTTGTGTTGTGTGTGTGTGTTTCGTGTTTCGTGTTTCGTGTATGTGTTTGTTGTGTTTGATGTTGTGTTTGTGTTGTGTATTGTGTGTGGTGTGTGTGTGTGTGTGTGTTGTGTTGTGTTTGTGTGTTGTGTTTGTGTGTTTTTGGTGTGTGTGTGTTTGTGTGTGTGGTTGTGTGTGTGTGTGTGTGTTGAGTGTTGTGTGTTGTGTTTGTGGTGTTTGTGGTGTTGTGTTGTGTTGTGGTATGTGTGTGTGTGTTGTGTATGTGTGTTGTGTAGTGTGTTGTGTGAGTGTGTGGGTGTGTTGATGTAGTTAGTGTGAGTGTGTGTTGTGGTGTTGGTGTGAGTGTTGTGTGTAGTGTGTGAGTGTGGGTGTGAGTGTGTGAGTGTGTGAGTGTGGTGTGATGTGGGTGTGTAGTGTGTGTGTGAGTGATGTGAGTGGTGTGAGTGTGAGTGTGAGTGTGAGTGTGTGAGTGTGAGGTGTGGTGTGGTGTGTGTGTGTGAGTGTGAGTGTTGAGTGTGTGTGTGAGTGTGTGTGTGAGGTGGTAGTGTGTGAGTGTGGTGTGTGGTGGTGGTGTGGGTGTGAGTGTGATGTGAGTGTGAGTGTGGTGTGAGTGTGTGAGGTGTGAGGTGTGTGGGGTGTGTGTGTGTGAGGTGTGTGGGTGTGTGAGTGTGGTGTGTGGGTGTGTGAGTGTGGAGTGTGTGATGTGTGGGTGTGAGTGTGTGAGTGTGTGAGTGTGTGTGAGTGTGGTGGTGTGGAGTGTGTGAGTGTGTGAGTGTGTGAGTTGTGAGTGTGTGGAGTGTGGTGAGTGTGGTGGTGTGTGAGTGTGTGAGTGTGTGAGTGTGTGTGTGAGTGTGTGAGTGTTGTGGTGTGTGAGTGTGGTTGTGGTGAGTGGTGTGATGTGTGAGTGTGAGTGTGTGAGTGTGGTGTGAGTGGTGTGTGAGGTGTGAGGTGTGTGGTGTGGAGTGTGTGAGTGTGTGTGTGCGGTGTGTAGTGGTGTGTGTGTGTGTAGTGGTGGTTGTGTGTGAGTGTGGTGTGAGTGTGGTGGTGTGTGTTGTGGTGTGGTGTGTGGTGTGTGTGTGGTGTGTGAGTGTGTGTATGTGTGGTGTGTGTGTGTGAGTGTGTGAGTGTGGTGTGTGAGTGTGTGATGTGTGTGAGTGTGTGAGTGTGGTGTGAGTGTGTGAGTGTGTGGTGTGTGAGTGTGAGTGTGTGAGTGTGTGGTAGTGTGTGGTGTGTGAGTGTGTGTGTGTGTGTGAGTGTGTGTGTGTGTGGTGTGGTGTGTGTGTGTGGTGTGTGGTGTGTGTGGTGTGTGTTGTGTGTGTGTCGTGTGTGCTGTGTGGTGTGTGTGTGTGTGTGTGTGCGTGTGTGTTGTAGGTGGCGGTGTGTGTGTGGTGTGCGTGTGCGTGTGGCGTGTGTGCGTGTGTGCGTGTGTGCGTGTGTGCGTGTGTGCTGTGTGCGTGTGTGCGTGTGCTGTGTGCGTGTGTGTGTGTGTGTGCGTGTGCGTGCGTGTGCGTCGTGTGTGCGTGTGTGCGTGTGCGTGTGTGAGTGTGCGTGTGTGCGTGTGTGCGTGTGTGTGTGCGTGTGTGCGTGTGTGCGTGAGTGCGTGTGTGCGTGTGGGCGTGTGTGCGTGTGTACGTGTATATTCGTGTGTGCTTGTTTGGTCCTGCGGTCTTTCGTGCGTGCGTGCGCATGGGCATGTGTGCGTGTGAGCGTGTGTGTTTTTGGACATGTGTGTATTTGTGTCTGTGCGTGCGTGTGTGTGCGTGAGTGTATGTGTGTGCATTTGTTGCTTTTGTGCGTGGCTGCGTATATGCGAGTGTGTGTGTGCGGGTGTGTGCGTGTGTGAGTTTTGAAGCGGGCGTTCGGGTGTTTGTGCTTGTGTGTGGGTGAGCGTGAGTGCGTGTGTGTATGTGTGTGCGTGTGAATATGTGTGTACGCGTGCGCGTGTGTGAGTGGTTGTGTGTGAGTGTGAGTGTGGGTGGGTGTGTGAGTGCGTGTGTGCGTGTGTTGGGATGCTATTGTTTTGACCCACAAAACGTGTGATAACGGTTCTTGTAGGTTTCTTTTCCATAATGATTTCTAAAAACTATTCATAGTTTGGTGGTATTTTTCATATAGCTTAACTTTTATTTATTAGGTATTCTTCAAGTTCTTTTGATGAATCCATCGTAGCACCTAGGACCGCAGGTTGCTACTTATTTATTTTTTATTTCAGTGTATAAGTACTGTGGATGGCCAATTCGTGATGTCCTTGTGATTTCTAGGTTGATGCAAACGTGGAAATTCCTTCTCCTCTTCATTTTCGATTTTTAACGCCAGTTTTAGTTTTCAAATGTTGTTATCTCACATATATATATATATATATATATATATATATATATATATATATATATATATATGTGTGTGTGAGGGCTTGTCTGATAATGAAATAGATAATCGCGAATAACACTATCATGAAGCATCGTACGTATCTCGTTGAATAAATGATTGTAATCAGTATTAGGTCATTTTGTAATAATTTTTTTTTCTCTAACCATCCAAATAAGACGTTACATTGTGACAGTATTTCGTACCAAATGCGGCTGGTTTCAGGATTCTGCGGTCTCTCCACGGCAACTGTACAAAAAGTAATTTTACCTACACTAAACTTGGTCTGAATGACTGTCATGGGATGTTAATACCTCTATAAATACAGTTTTAAAATTTTCGCATGTTGTACAATTTCAGTCGTACATATGTATTGATATTCAAAATAATTTTGCTTTTTACTTTCGTTTTAAGCAAGTGTAAGTGTGTTTATATGGTACGAGTGAATATCTCCTTTGAACAGATTCGCCGACGGTGCCATCTATCTTCAGGTTATTTTACTAACTTCTGTCACATTTGAATCTGAAATAAATTTATAGAGGCAAAGTTCAATAAATATTAATTAAAAACTACACTATAAGTTTTTTTTCCACTAAAAAGTCGAATAATACTCATTTTGTATAAAATAACACTGGTAGCGACATAAATAAGGGGTTCACAAAAACGTAGTAAACTGCAAATAAATGACTGAATATAAAGACAAAAGTGGCGGGAGAAAAAATGTTATGAACAAAAAATGCATTTTTGGGAAGATTCCCGAAAATCGATATTTTTTGTACTAATGAAACCAACAGCTATTAATATTCGATATTTCATTTTAATTAATTTTTTGTTTGACGTAAATTGTGATTTCAAATATATTGAAAGTCAATATTCATTCAAATTAGTTTTTAGTTGCTGTACAAAACCAGGTCAGTAAATTAATGTAAAAGTCGACTGAGAAATGCTTAATATGAAATCAATATCACAAATTTGTCTACTTACAATTAATGTAAACCGTGAAATCTACCGATGAACTGAAATCAAATAATGGAATCAAGGAGTCTGGATAAGAGCTTTAATTATTGAAACCGTGTCTTTCTCAACTCTTAGATACGAAATTAGAACTACAATAATCCTTCTGAAATAAGGATCATAGACCCATTGGTTAAACTTTCATTATGCGTTATGTTCCCAGTTTGTATCTATATTAATTTCTGCCTAGAGAATAAACAAGTATGTACAATCCGCTTTAGTTAACAGGTATTACCAATTAGCTACGTTGCAATATTATGCAAATTAGTCTTTACGTATGGAAAGTGTACGTATTTGTGCTTATATTCCTAAGTCTGCACGGTAGGAAAACTCTGTTTTGTAAGTTGGTATTTGAGTATACAAAAGTTTTACTTATATCCAGCTACTGTAAAGAGAATAATAAAACAGGTACTACAAAATACTTATCTTTTTGGCCAGCAGTCGTTTATTTACAAGTAAGTTTTACAGGCTTCAAACGTTCTAATAGTACTTTCAGTAAAAGAGAACAAATATTTGAAGTATTAGTGTCAACAAAATGTTTAAAATATGAAAGCGCAAGGGAATAACCCTTTAGTCACACCAATTCTTTGACGTGGATGAGAGCTTATGAAGCTACCTGGCTGTGTGTGTAGGTTTTCGATAAACCTTAAAGGAAAAAAAAACTGCTAGTTTTAGATATTAATGTGTCTAAAAATGGTAAACTTCTATGAGTTGTCTTCTCCGCAGTAAACTGAATGCTTGAATGAGTACCATTCATAAAATCTAAAAATTTATTTAGTGCTTCCTACTCCTCTAATAACCAAAGTATCAACATATTTATGTCAAAATAAAGGCTTTTTAAGTGCATTTCGTCGACATATTGTTTCAAATTTGTTAAGTGGTCGTGACTTTATCAAATATGTGCCGTTAATTTCGAAATTATAAATTATTTATTAGTACCGTACACCTGAAATGTATAAGTTCATCCATTGAACTTAATAACGCGTAAAGTTTTGGGTTTGGCGATAGTGTAGCGTCGCCCAGGTGAAAAGTGTAATTTGAACTTATTTGCAAGAATGCAAATTCAAGAACAAAACAACCGCTAAGTGTTTTATCTTGACTGACAATAATGTTACTATTACTCAAATTAATTGCTTGCCTTACATTGACTTTCCCGGCAATAATTAAAATATTAGAATTGATTTACAAGTCTGATATTTAATTACTCGCAAACCTCAAATCTGATGAAAAGAATTGACCGTTTAGTGGTAGACACGTTGTGCTATTTGAATTAGATAGGCTGGATGAGGTTAAGGGCTGCATCATGTGGAGCAGGTAAAAAATGAAACTACTCAAATTAACATTAACGAGTTTTGCGCAATGATGGTTCAACCCGTTAATGTACTATTGTGGGAAAGAACCACCAATAAAACTCACTTTAATCATAAATAAGTAATAAATCAAATAACACAAAAACAATGAAAGGATTAAATATATAACAACACACCACTAAATCAGGTTAAAGTGCGTACAAAACTATAGCATTAAGAAAAAAAATAAATAACACAAAAAAAAACAGGTAATCACACCCACAATTGTCTTATAAATAAATCAGAATAAACATTGTAATACCAAACATGTGGCTCTCTAAAACCAAATTACGGTACATATAAAATACAACAGCAGTAAAATTGCACAGGTAATAATAAGGTAAAGGCAAGGACAAAAGAAGATAGGCAGGAATTTACACGTACACAATTATTCGGTGACTACTAAAGCACAAAATACATACGTACAGTTACAATAAATTACATATAATTAGTTCGCAGGCAAACAATTCTACTTAAACAAACTGACACCAAAAAAACTCATGAAACAAATCCTTACAAGGGTAAGTTATAAATAGATCATAACATCGTGACCGATATACAGGGTGAGGCATCTAAGCTCCGTCGGTTTGTATACGAAAAATGGTAAAATATTTTTGAAATCTTTTTTTAAATTATGGTGTAGGTTCATTAGGAGCGCGTTTTAAAATTATTTTCGAATATGCAGGGTGGTCCATAAAAATTTTACGCATCAAAGTTATGAAAATTTAGATGGAACACCCTATATATGATGGCATATTTCGATTCTGTGGTCTAAATAAAGGTCACTTACTGTTATAGTCCCTATACCTAACTCCACCTGTTGCCGAGATATTTCATTATTTGTGAGAATGTAGATCGAAATTCAAAAGAACTTTCTGTTTTGCGTACTCGAGGATTTTTTTTCAAATGTTTTTCATTGTTTACTGAAAGCATCAAACTTTAAAATCCACCGTAGTTATTATCACAAATTTATACTGGGTGTATAAAAACTCAGTTACTATTTTGACCAACATTAAAGCCAATTAACTTCCTTATTTTAAATGGAACACCCCGTATTTATCACCATATTTTTATTCTAATTTTAATTCCCTATAAAACTGTATTAGGGTTCCCTATACCTATCTCTTACAGATTAAAAAAAAAGATTTTAAAAATATTTTACCAACCAACGGAGCTTAGCTGCCTTACCCTGTATAAGTTTACGTGCCTTAGAAAAATACACCGTCCCTTTCTTAGGTTACACATTCATCTATACAACAATAAAAATAAAATTCTAGGTGTTTAATGGTCATCTGGACCCGGGAGTATGTAAACACTCGGCAATTGCCTTTTACAATTATAACTAAGCTATATCCAGAACCCGCTGGTCAACACCCAATGCTCGATTTTTAATACGTTATATATATATATATATATATATATGCTGAGCCTATATATATTATATAAAAATACCTACTTAAAATTGAATATATATATATATATATATATATATATATATATTCAAGTCTTCGTGTTCTGCTCCTGGTAACTCGAACTAAACTGAGGTCCTCGCTATTTGTATGCTGACGTTCTTGGTCGATGCCCTGGTTATTGGTCGTTGTGATGATACTTTCACTTTCACTTTCTCCTTTTCTCCTCCTTTCTCTAACCGATTTCTCCTTTCCCTTTCGTTCGTGACTGGGTGTTTCCTGAGAATAGACTTCCAGGTCGATGGCAATCTCTGAGTGTCGTCTCGTGAATTCAAATTATGTGGTCGTTTTTCGATTTCGATAGCTTCTCTGATAATCCGGTGTGATAGATACTGTATGTTTGCTATTATCCTTGTGTTGTCAAAATCTATCGTGTGTGAGATCTCCTTTACATGTTGGGCCAGTGAAGACGTTTTCTGGTCTTTTTGTAGTGCGTTACGATGTTCCTCTCTTCTTACATTAATGCGTCTGTTTGTTTGGCCTATGTATGTTCGTGAATAATCCCGGCATGGAATCTCGTACACTCCTTGATCTTCGGGTGCTATTTTAGTTTTCGGGGTTTGCAGCATGTTCGATAACTTTTTGTTGGTCGTGAAGATGGTTTCGATGTCATGTCTTCGAAGGATTTTTCCGATTCTGTCTGTCGTGCCTTGTACATATGGTAGACAGGATTTGGCTACTGGTATGTTTATGTCGCTATCTTTCCCTTGTGTTGGTTTTTCTGCTCTATTTATGTTTGTCTTGGAGAATCCATTTTGTAGTAACGCCGTTATGATGTTAACTGTTTCTTGATGTATGTTGTTCTTATCTGTTAGCCGTTTCGATCTTGTGATCAGTGTTCTAACCACTGATTATAGCTGTGCTGGGTGATGGTGCGATTTGGCATTCAGGTACCGGTTGGTATGTGTGCTCTTCCGGTATACAGTATGACCCAATGTTCCATTATCCTTTTTATACACTAGTAAATCTAGGAATGGCAGTTTGTTATCCTTTTCCACCTCCATAGTGAACGTGATCTTGTGATGGATGGTGTTGAGATGTTCTAGGATTGCGGTTAGTTTTTCCCTTCCATGTGTCCAAATCACAAATGTGTCATCCACGTAACGCAGCCATAGTTTTGGTTTGTGAGGTGTAGATTGTTGTGCTTTGATCTCGAAATCTTCCATGAATATATTGACAATCACTGGTGATAGAAGTGATCCCATCGGTGCTCCTTCTATTTGTCGGTATCGCTGGTCTTCATAGCTAAAGTATGTGTTCTTCAGACAGTGTTCTATTAGATTAAGAATGTCATTTGAAGGTTGGCACTATATATATATATATATATATATATATATATATATATATATATATATATATATATATATATATATATATATATATATATATCCTTTAATTAACCACTTATTCACCAATATTTAACGGGTTACGATACGCCGTTTAAACTCAACACGATAACGATTATTTAGACATATATTGTTTACACGCGCGCTTATTAACACCCGAATATTTAGTTTAGTAAAAGAAAAAAACTAATTCGCGGTTTGAGTTTTCCAAGAATCTATACGATCAAATAATTATATACAGAGTGTTTACAATGACGGTATTTAATCAAACACTCCGATCGATCTTACCCAATTGAAACTCTAACTACAACCACTTTCCCCTCCGATTTCAAACTAACTATATTTCTTCCCGACAATCAACCCCCGTTTTTCAAAAGTAATAAAAAACAAGAGACATTACGTGGGAACAGTTTCATATTAATTATTGAATGAAATCTTAATTTTAAAAATTTGCACTCATCCGTAGACAAACCCTACATTTAATATCAAATTGGCTAGTACCAAACAAAGACGTCTTTGATTGCAGTGTGTACCGATATAATCCATTATTAAACTACTAACATTCTTACATCAAGAATGCGCGCATATGAATTCCCAATGATTCGTTACGCCCCTTCAGTAAAGCAGTTTTTAAGCGTACACCTGGTAGCTTAACCCAAAATACATAATTTTCAACCCTTAGCCAAATAGTTAAAAAATAAAATATCCCCAAAACTATGCCCAAATAACGACTTAATATTTAATAAAACATGTTAAATCCCACTAATTAACTTTCCTATCGCGGTAACAATTGCGATTTATAAATGTTTGCTATAATAATAAAATTTGCGCGACCCGCTACCTACAATTGTAACGTTTTTTCTCTTTTACGTGTTTGGAAAGTATTCGAAATTTTTTTTTTCAAATGGTCGCATTTCGAATCGTAATCAGGAAAACAAAATAAAGTTTTTGGTTTGTTTATCAAGTTTAGATGGGAGTTTTAAATTAAGATTTGGTTAGTTGGTGGAATCCCTTTTAGTAATTGGGTTGATAATTGATAAGTTCTTTTGTAAATAATAGTCGTTCTCGTTATTTTAAATTTCGCTGAATTTTGTTAAATGGATTTGAAATTGCATCATGTAAAATCATCTTAAGTGTAAAAATTATTACGTTGTATGGTATAGCTTTTGCGAATTTAAATTGTAGCGACAACCTGCCGCCTTTCCTTTAGATAAAATTTTTGGTCTTTAAACAAAGAGTTTGGATTTTATATACGTTCTTTAAGGTTCATTATCGTAGAGTTTCGTTATCATAGAAATATCACATTACAGAGGTACCTTTGGGAACGCAATTTGGACGGACGATCCACCTCCGAATTAGTGCCGAGGGGCTATAGTTTTTCGCGCGTATGTTAATTTAAAGTAACTAAGTTTTGTAATTGGTTAATTAAGATTTAAGGGGATTAAAATGCAATGTGGCAAGAAATGAATCTAGATTAAGGCAGTCTTGATAAGGTCCGCAGCGCACGCGAAGATTTGTTTGTCTTTGCGTTAACCTTTAATTTGGGAGATATTTTTGTAAATTCTTTCCTCCCGAAGTAGTTTATCGTTATCTTTGTCGCGCAGCGACATAGTCGCGTCATTTGTAAACAAACGTTCGCATTAATATAGTTATATACGTGATTAAGTATTAAAGTAAGATTGGTGTACATAAAATTGATGGAAGCAGACGTTATTGATTTAAAGATTTGTTGTTAACGAAATTTGTGCAAATATGATCTAAGAAAGTTAATAAGCTGGTGGTGCTTTTATCGATGAAATGTTGGTTAATTCCATTTCAGTACCGTTGTGAAATGAAAAGGAAGTTCGATTCATAAGTTGTGCATTGCGAAGTAACTATATTTTTCAGAATTTTTATGTGCTTTTGATTTTAATGAAGGGTTTTTTTGTATTAGATAGGCAGATGAATATGCCTATTGTTTGAGATTATTTAAGTAACGTCTAGACATCAGTTCAATGTATAAAGCATATTCATTCGTACAAGAATTATCTGGCATTGATTATTTCATTCTGTTTACGTTATATAAAATTTCCGTACAGCAAGATTTGTAAAATTTAGATATTCGACGTGTTCCTTATTCTGTTTTCTTAAAAATTTATGATATATGAAATAGATTAATTGGGGTTATTGGAATGCTGCAGGAATTATTCCAAATCTAAATACAGAAATTTTATTTTAAGTTACATTCTATGTGAATAGCACTTTGCTGATTATATATTTTTCCATACTTATTATTGTTTTTAATATATGAATATTGTGTACAAATTGAGTATAATTTTTTTTAAGTGCATATATATTGTAAATCCTAATCTTTTCTTACAGCGGTAATATTTTACGTTTGTCCCAAAATTTAAATGTTTAGTTAATTTGGAGTACATCCAAAATATTTTGAGTAATTTATTTGCCTGTGGTAACTGTTCGGCTGTTGACCGATCAGCTGTTTGTTTTTGCATACGATATTTTTGCGAGTAGTCGCAATTTTTTTGAAGTAATTTTTATCGGAATCTAGACATCATTGATTTACCTGATTTTGCCAAACTGGTAAGCGAATTTGATTATTTGTTGCGGAGTAGCTGTGTATTTTTCAAATTTAGGGTTTTAGAATTTTATAAATTTTCGATCGCGTTTAGTTTTGTTGTGATGTATTTTTCGTTCGAAATTGAATAATTAATTACCGTTTTGATCAGTTAATTTTGGGTATTTTAGCCAAAGATTTTAGCGCAAAGTTTATCGAAATACTGAATGTGTTTTGAGTTTTAATATCGCAATTTTGTAGCTTTTATATAATGTTTGGGATTTTGTTAAACTTTGGGTGAACTTTGCGTAAATGTTTTTGGGCAGAATTTTCAGGGAGAGTATTTTATTCTTGAGAGAACATTATGGTTTCCTGTTAGGCCAATATTATATCTAGTTCATGACGATTTCCCGGTATAAATGTATCTAACAAGTGGCGCCTTTTTGATATTTCTCCCGATTTTGACTTTTTTGGAGTTGTGACGGATGCCCTTTTGTAGCATTAAGCAATTTGTGCGCACCGCATGCGCACAAATTGCCTTTACGGGCTGATGCTCTAGTGAGTATTTGTAATAAGCTCTTCCATGTATTAATTAACTACAACTTGGCTGAGAGGGGTTCCCATTGCTAGACCATCAAGTTATTCATACTATTTATTATTCTACTAAAGATTAGTATTATTAAGGCAGTTCTGAAAGGGATGTGTCATATCTTTCGAAAATAAAAAAAATCAACATGCTCAATAGTCTCTTTTAAAGGAACTTTTGTAAACAGTGGAACGTCAAAACTAACCATAATTATTACGTATATTAATACGTATATTAATAAAAGTGTAAGATGTTCTTCAAGAATATAGTAGGAAAAACAATTGCATTGACAATGGGCCTTAAGGGAACGTAGGTTTATGAATCTCTTGTAGACTACATAGGTTTGATGGAATAACTTCGGAATTAGATCATTTGTTTTTTGTGTCATCAGGAATGGAAAGCATTTTAATAAGCTCATATGCAGGATATTTGTGGAATTCACGGTAATGTTGTTTCCAATAGGTTTGCGTATCCAGTATAGGCTAACCGTTATATGTTTTTGAAAGATAGTTCTGCTATTAATAGCAGCTCTGAGACACGGTTTTTGACGTCTCTATAAGAACGTAGAACGCAAGAAAGAACAACGAAAAACTAATAATCAACAAGAACCAGCAACAATACCACGAATACTTTTTCTAGTAGAACGGTTAATCGATCGTGATGAGCGATACGAAGCTTGTGCATCTTCAGACAAGAGAGTGTACTTTTTTTATCAATTTAACAAATATATTATTGCTTTTGTTAACAAAAAGCACACCACAGGCCGAGTCTACATCGAACCTTGCTCCTCTCGAAAGATAAAGAGGTTTATGGCTAAACTGTATTCCTTCTATCAGAAAGGCTACAATTACTTAAAGTGTGAGATGTTCTCAATCTGTTTTCCATTCTCACATTGCAAGGAATCAATCTTCCTGATTTAGGATGAAAAACATGGATAGCCAACATCACTTATCTGGGTTTATTTACCGATGCAACAAAAGCATCGAAATTTACCAAAAACAGTTAATTGGCTATATGGAGAGCACGATGAGGACCCTTGGGGAAATTTTCCCTCAGATGACATATTCTAATAAAAGTTATACCATTTCAGGGTTTTACAGATAATAAAAAAAAGGAACAGATTTTAACGAATGTTGAACCATTTTTAATTTTTTCATTGATGGAAAAGAGTCTGCTTTGAACGTCGAAGAAAATCAAGGAAACTGATATTCTATAGTTAAAATTCTTTTAGTCTTGTTAACCATTCCAATAGAATAGAATAGACGAGTTGTACTGTTCGATTTGAAGAAGATACCAATTCAGCGTCCCCGACAAGTTTTTGGATGGTTAATGATGCATCATAATTTTCGGCATTGACTAAAACCCGAAACATTCTTAGGGAGGTCTGTTACATGAAATTAACTGCGTTTTTCCATGTTTCTTTACACAAGTCAGTTGAAAAATGAATGATTAGGAAACTCCTCTCGATAGAAGTTTCTTTATTTTAGTAGAATTAGAAGTGGATCACGTAAATCAAGTCTTGTTCTAAATTGGGAATTGATATTTAACCCATTCTGTTTTCGCAGTCTGTTCGATCATTAAAGATGCTGTATTTTTACGTTTATAAATTTCGAGTGCTTCCAAAACATCTAATTTGCCTTTTACCACAAAAAAGAGATTATTATAGAGATTATTTACTACTAAATGTTTGACATAATTTGTATTGTATTTAATAACGAGATTTTTAAGTGTCTCTTCAACATAATCAGAATTTGAGGGTGTGCAGTTTTATTCATAAACACCCGACTTCAAAACGTTGTTAGTTACACCTTTGGCATTACATAAATATTTAAGAATATTGTTATTAGTTTTGTAAGCTACAACGTACTTCTAATTCTTTTGTAATATGTTTTTTTTGCAAAGTACGAAATTGATATGTACTTACTTAATGTCGGTTCTGTGTTAACTGGGTAAATGTTAGGAGGATGGATAGAGGGATAATGAATTGGCAATAGATGCCTATGAACAGCTACCTTAAATTTTCTCATATCATAAGTGAGAGGAAAACAGGAACTAGGGAGATCATTCCAGAGTTTAGAAGCCGTGTAGAAAAATGTGGATTGCGCCCGTTTGGTACGACAAGTGGAGATTTGTACTGCATACTGATGATGTGAATGAGCGAACCGAGTGTTTCTCGCAAAGATAGCCGGAGATGGTATCAAAGAATGTAATTCACAAGCACAATAGCCGTTGTAATAACGATAATACAGAGAAGAGACTGAAACCATCCTTCTATGCTCAAGGGACTGTATGTGAGAAGTTAACACGGGTCATTTATAAGCCTAATCGCTCTCTTTTTAATACGATCAACGATATCGAGAGCGTATTGGGGAGCACTAACCCAAAGGTGAGAATTATATTCCAGATGAGGCCGAATTTGGGCCTTATACATCAGAAGGAGTTGTCGAGAGGTAAAGTACTGCTTAGATCTGTACAAAAAGCCTATTTTACGAGCAGCTGTTTTGGTAGCTGACAGAAGATGGTCAACCCATGAGAGATTTGAAGATACAGTCATACCCAACAGAGTAATAAAGTCTGAAAACTTAAGAACTGAGCCATTCATACTTACAACAGGAAATGAT
This sequence comes from Vesta saturnalis, assembly GCA_036346205.1. Taxonomy (NCBI): domain Eukaryota; kingdom Metazoa; phylum Arthropoda; class Insecta; order Coleoptera; family Lampyridae; genus Vesta; species Vesta saturnalis. The sequence goes on from JARFJB010001071.1 coordinate 935,807, forward strand.
CGATCTTTTTTGTATTATAATTGATATTCCTTTATTGAAATTTGCTTAGTTTAATGGTAATGCCATTGATCTACGCAAATCCACACACACACACACACACACACACACACACACACACACACACACACACACACACACACACACACACACCACCACGCACGCACCACGCACACACGCACACACACGCACGCACACACGCACCACCACGCACGCACCACGCACACACACACACACACACACACACATACATACATACACATACACGCACACGCACACGCACACACACACACACACACACACACACACACACTCACACACATGTATATATATATATATATATATATATATATATATATATATATATATATATATATATATATATAGTAATTAAGAAAACCAGAGTAACCGTTTAAGTGACCGAACTAAAGTTTGTAAAATTTAGATAAATAATATTGAGTGAGGTGCATTCCGGTACAATCGTAATACCAACTTGATTGTACAAAGCAAGTAAGAGGTTTAAGATTGATGCGGAAGTGAACATTCTTCGTCGTGCTAAACGTTTACGTTGTGAAGGGCTAACGTCGAAGCATTAACATGTTATGTTAAAGCTAGGGCACACTTAAGATAGGTGATTGACGGACTACTAGCGAGTGCTTTAAGAAATACGTTCAGTGTGTGTTGTGTAAAGTGCTTGTCGATTCAAGAAAATTTAAGAGAAAAAAAAAGATTACTGGAAGCAGACCGTATGGACTACAATTATACCGACGGAGAACGGATTAAGTGACCTAAATAGTCAGAATTTTAAGTAAATTTTCCATTGGTGGATTGATTATTAATCAATGTTAAGTCAAAAGGTAATCGAACTTTACCTGTACCTCTTTTATGTGTGTAGTATTAAGATTTTGGGGAATTTCAGTTATAATTATATGGTGGTTTCTGCAAACCACGCTTTTGTAGATGTTTGCCTGAAAATTTGAGAATATATACTCAGTATTCAATTTATTTTGTCGTCTATTTGTGTAAATGGTGTGCTTAAGTAGTTACACCTTTTTGATAATTGAAATTAGTCTTTGCATATCTTCGAGTTTAATTAAAATTAAAAATTAAACCTGCTAATGAATGTCCGAATACGATTTGTTTTGAAGATAAAGTATTACTATAATATAACGATATTATTGAGAATACAAGCACTAACCGCTCTATGTTTGAATGATTCAGCAATTAACGAATATTTTGTTGGGGTAACAATTATTGAACTGATTTCTTTTATTTTATTTAGAATTTTCTAAATTTGGTATTATTTATTTAATTCAAAGCGTTATAACAGTTAGAAACATAAATTTACAGGTATACGAGGGATACTTAAAAAGTACACAAATTAATATTTTATGATTTGGGAATTTTTATCTGTATAGGGCGTGTTAAATAAGTTTACGACGACCCGTGTATTTCAGAATTATCTTAAGTTTTTGGATCAATTTAGGTTAAAGCGTGATTGAATTTGAGTGGTGAATAGTTTTACTCAATAGGTTGCAATCCTGTCTTCCACAGTCAGATTATTTATTTTAGCAAAATTTAAGATTGTGGTGGCGCCTAGAGACAACTTTTCCCGGACTGAGCTTTGTGAGTTGTAGATTTATGGTAAGTGTTTGAAACAACCCTTCAACCATTTTACTCCTTATATCGACCACGCCTATTTCCACTGTAGCTGGATTGGCAAGCCGCTTACTTCGGTAAGCCTGCACGACGCCTAGTTCGGCTTGGACGTGTAACAATATATATATATATATATATATATATAATTCAAAGTTCTGACTGATTGATAGATCAACGATCAGCCTGAACCGCTGGTCCTAGAGACATGAAATTTGGAGGTTGTGTTCTTTGTGAAGTGTAGGCATCCACTAAGAAAAGGTTGTTCGAAATTTCGCCTCTAAGAGGATGGAATGGGGGGGGGTTGAATTTTTTGTGAAACTTTTAATTCTATGGGTCGATTGACTCGAAAATTGGTACACATACTCTTGAATTAAAAGTATGAGACACGTGGATCACAAAATTTAAATATCGCCTCCTCCCATTCTGAGATCGCAGCAACGCGTGACGGGTACGGCTAGTGATCTATATGTAGCTAATATATGTGTTCCATGCTGATACACGTCATATTATTTTACTTATATATTTTCTGTTGATAATCATACATGTTGTAATGAAACGTGCCACGTGTCTAACCATCATATGGCATAAAAAAAAGGAATGGGCTCGACTAAGCTCAGGCGTACGGTCGGAAGACCGCAGACCACTCGGATGTGTGGTTATTTTGGGAGGTATAACTTAAAGTGATCGTAATGTGGTTAGATATGAACCGGATATGAGTAGGCGCCACAGGCTTTAATAAGGAAATACTCAATAAGTGTTTAGAGGAGGGTAAACCCCGTAAAGCCTAAAATAGGATTTACAAAAAAAAGAAATAAAAATGAAGGAAAAAGTAGCAATGAATTAACAATTCCCCCAATAAAGTAATTTTTATTGTTGATATCCTAACAAAAAAAAAACAAAAAAAAAATATTAACATTCCACCAAAGCCCAGGATGGCAAGCAGTGAGCTTCAGCTTGAGTCCACGGCAATTATAATTCAAATTTCAATAAAAAAAAAGTAAAATTATTATATGCGCCCTTCCTGTAAGATCTTACTGTTCGTATTCGAAATTGGCTAATTTAACACATGATCCCATTGGGATGTTTAGTAAGATAAAAAAATAAAAAAAAAAATTAGTTAAGGAACTTGCTTGCCTTACGCTTCACAAAGTATATAGTAAATTGGAAAGCTTGTTCGGTTCACAGTAAATAACTACCGTAACAAACAAAGTAATCAAGAAATCTATAGGAAGTAAACACAAAGATTACGATACAACATTACAAATTCATATGAAATTAAATGTTTAACATTTGCAGTAGTTCACGTTACACCCGGTATATTGCAATTAAAACAGGAGTTAAATCGTTAGGTGAATGTAGCCACAGAAGCTAGAATTAAGTAAGTCAAAATGAAAGCTAAACCTGTTTGGGTGCGGCCTATCAAGTCACTTTTAATGATTCAATCGAAATTTTACTTTCGATTGAGTGCAAAATTTTCAAACTGATTTAGTGAATATATAAATACCGTTTTAGATAAAAGATTTTGTGAAAGTGAACTGCTGGAAGCACCTTAAATATAAATTTAATTAAGAGCTAACAATTGTCAATTATTTGATTACAAAATTAGTATTACCAGTCCTTTTATTTTCGTTGTAGAAATTCACTAAGAACCTCCTAAGTGTTTTTGAAATTTGGAAATACAATCGTGCAACCAGGCGATAAGAAAAAAAGGGCTGACCTTTATTGTTGAAACTACTACTTATTTGATTTTGCAAATTTCGGGTACTATTCAATGATCTAGCAGCCTTCACGTATATGGTCATAGGTGTCAGCAAGCCTCTTTTGCCTTCCAGCGATAATCAGGTACTTTGGATGTAACAGTAAAATGTAAGCAGATTAAGAAGGAATGTAGGTAGCACAGAGATACTTTTACGTAGGTAGTACAGAGGTGCTCTTAGAGGTGACAAACGAGCCGGTGGTGAACATTCAACGTAATTTCGATTGAAGTGTCTATATATGTAAAAATTAATATTGAATGCTTTTATATTCGAAAACGAAGATGTGGACGAATGAATAATTTCAATTATATCCGCCTTTAAAAGCGTTAGTAATACTTTTACTTAACCAAGTATTACTTTAAGTGAGAATTTTCAAAAATGATGCTTGAGCATCCAGAACCAGAAACGAAGAATTCTCTAGAAACTCAACATCCACCCTCAATGGCGTTCTTAAAAGGAAGAAAGAAAAATTGGCCAATACCTTAAAAATCAATTTTACAAACTTGAGAACATTTGTATTTAATCATTGTTGCCAAAAGTTAAAATGTGTAGAAAACATATTTATTATATGTATATGTATTATTTGACCCTTATCGATCCCAAGTTTCTTTCTAACTGTTATATTTAATTATATTAAATGATCCGAAATCTTTGAGATGTCGCTGAAGGTATTAAGTTTGACTTATTTTAACTCAATAAGAGATGTGTACGAAAGTTACATACGTTAATTTAAATGCAATTAGAGATGCGTAAAATTTGAGAAATAGTGAATTGGAAACATTCAACCTAAGAATAAATTACTGTACAGGGTTATTACAAATGATGTTCCCGATTTTCAATTATAAATATTACTGGATTAACCTGTTTTAAGGCCATTTCAGTTTGTACCGCTGGAAAGAAAAACTCATAAAGTTTTGTTTACATTCATTTAAGTGCGTATCAGCTGTTTGTTAAAGTCAATTGTTGTCAATTGTGTAATGGCTGAATTTGAAGACAGGAATGCATTTTATGTTTTGGATTATCACATCAACCAATCAATTATTAGTGTGCAACGTCACTTGAGAACTAAATTTAATAAAGATCCTCCTAGAATCACCCTATTCGCCAGTGGTCTTGAATTTTAAGAGAAATTGGTGCATTTGTAAAAAGAAATCAACTGGAAGGCCGTCATTAAGCAATGACGCTGTAGAGCAGGTAAGGGAAAGTTTTACGCGTAGTCCACAGAAATCTACTGTTAAATGCAGCAGACAGCTTGGTATAACAGCCAACAGTTTGGAAAATTTTACGTAAACGTACAAATTTCAAACCTTACAAAGTTCAGCTTGTTCAAGCATTAAAAAAACAAAGTTCTAAGACTTTCTTTTGTGAGAACATTAGGCCTTGGTGGAAAATTAAAACTATGTAAATTTTGTTGTTGTCAAATTATGTTTTATAGTAAATTTGTTTTAACGTGTGTAGCGACCTTTAGGGATGGTAGGTGTATGGTGAGCTTTAGATTCTTTGTTTGTGAATTATTTTTTTTGTAATTTAGATTGTTTTTCCTTATTATTCCTCGTTTATAGAAGTTTGATTAACGCTTATTTGTAAATAGTTGTCTATAAGTTTAATTAAGGTGCATTTCGTTTGATTTCCTTAGAAAATTAAGTAATTTAAATAAATAGTATAGGTTTATCTGTGTATGATGTCATGTTAGCGCCATAAAGACGCTTAAGTATAGTTGTTCAGTGTAATAGTGAATATGCTGGTTTTGAGTCATAGAGATTACATGTGGGCCTTATTGTTCGTACTTTAAGGTAAACATAGAGAGGCTGTACAGGATACTTTGGCTGACGTTTGAGGTTTTGAAAATTTACCGAGTCCTTACGGACGGAAACGAATTTGTGTATCGGGGTACCTTATTTTCTCCTTCCGTTTTTTTAATTGGTGGAATTAAAGTAGATAAGATTTTTTATTAGTAGTGGGATTAAAAATTCAAAGATGGATTTTTGTGAATAATTTTTGGGATTCTGAAACTGATCGGGCTTTCGAGTAGTATACGTTGCCGTTTAGTGTTACGCTTTAAGGGGTGGTTTAGAACGTTGAAATTTTGGACCTTGTGGTGTTTAACGAACGTACTTTTTTTTGTGTAGTAAGGGTAGTTTAGCTACTCCTGAAGATTACCTGTGAAAGGGGTTTATTAAAATTGTTCATTACCAAAGGATTATACCTAGTGCCGATTTCGGTTTTACGTAAAGTTACCTAGAGGACATCGTCGTGTTGTATAGTGCTTCAGTGACCTCTTTGGTTCGTATCGCTTCTGCGGATTTTAAAATCATCGTTCTTCCAAGTGCCTCTTATTTACCGTACAAAGCGTTTTTAAAGATAAAGAAACTTTCGCAATATATTAAAAATTATATTTAATTAAATCAAGTTATTAACATTTTGGATTATTAGTGGAAATAAAACCAATTAAAAGCTAAAAGTTATCAAGTAATTGTGAACGCTCAAATTATTTTTATTTTAAAAGAAGTTTTGAATTTATGCAATAACAATTTAACGCAATTCAATCCAGGAAAACGTTTGTGTATCATAGAACAATAGTCAACATTTCATTCATCATTTTGCCAGAGCAGGAAGAGTTCCTTTCCGTCATAGCCGTAAACGACCACCTGGTTATCTTCCACTTATATTGTAACACAGAAGAGGTGTAATTCTAGACCGTAAGGTAATATAATATTGTGTTTTTTTATTGAAAATTTTGAAGATTTTTGTGTGTTTCGGTTTATTTTTTTTTGTGTTTATGGAAGTTTGAAAGCGGGGTCATTTTTTTTTGTTAAAGTAAGTTGTTGTTCAAATTTGTTTAGCGTAATTAATTATAGTTTTGACGCTCCGCCTTCACACTTTTTTTATTTTGGTATTAAAGGGCAATCGACCCTATTGTAGTGTGGGTATATTATCCACGAATTATAAATATAGGTTAAACGATTTAGACTGGCGTAAAAGCAGTATTCTGATCAGACATCCTGTCGCCTTTTAAGCATTTATTCTTTTGTTTATACGCATTATCGTATGTTTATATTTATCCTTTTATTATTATTTCATTATAGTTTTGTTAGGTTTTACAAATGTGTTTTAATTATGTGGAAACCCTTTTGTGTTACATAAGAGTTTTTTTTGCAAATTGCAAGTTACCGGTGTTTTAGTTTTAACGTAACTAGGTTAGTTTTTTGCTTTATTGAGTAATAGCGTTCTTAATATTTAGTATTTTATTTGATTTTTAGTTGAGTATTAATTCAGTTTAGAGTTCATTCTATAGCTTATTATTTTTTTTTTGTTTTGATTATTATTTAATGCCTAATTTATTACACTGAGGTGTAGTAACGTAACGTTATTGAGTGTTTATCACGCTTTTATTTGACAAGCGTGTAGTGTTTTTTTGAAGCCCGATTTCAGGTAGTTTGCTGAGTTGCTGTCCAGCACACCTGGGATTGATTGCGGATAGGTAAGCGTATGTTTTTTGTATGTTTAGACACGCTATGTACTCGTAATTTTGGCACGACGACCCTTATTTTGACTACCAAACATTCTGGGGCCCAAACCGAATTGATTTTGTCTCCATCCCCTATTGTGACTTACGTAAGATTTACTATTCTGGATGTGCAATTTTTTTTAACATCTGACCTACACCCATACGCTGGCTAGTCGGGGCAAAAAGGCCAATTTATCTGTAATCCCGTTCTACCACCCGTTTATACCGTTACACTACGTGTATTTGAAATTTGGAAATACAATCGTGCAACCAGGCGATAAGAAAAAAAAGGGCTGACCTTTATTGTTGAAACTACTACTTATTTGATTTTGCAAATTTCGGGTACTATTCCAATGATCTAGCAGCCTTCACGTGTATGGTCGTAGGTGTCAGCAAGCCTCTTTTGCCTTCCAGCGATAATCAGGTACTTTGGATGTAACAGTAAAATGTAAGCAGATTAAGAAGGAATGTAGGTAGCACAGAGATACTTTTACGTAGGTAGTACAGAGGTGCTCTTAGAGGTGACAAACGAGCCGGTGGTGAACATTCAACGTAATTTCGATTGAAGTGTCTATATATGTAAAGAATTAATATTGAATGCTTTTATATTCGAAAACCGAAGATGTGGACGAATGAATAATTTCAATTATATCCGCCTTTAAAAGCGTTAGTAATACTTTTACTTAACCAAGTATTACTTTAAGTGAGAATTTTCCAAAAAAATGATGCTTGAGCATCCAGAACCAGAAACGAAGAATTCTCTAGAAACTCAACATCCACCCTCAATGGCGTTCTTAAAAGGAAGAAAGAAAAATTGGCCAATACCTTAAAAATCAATTTTACAAACTTGAGAACATTTGTATTTAATCATTGTTGCCAAAAGTTAAAAATGTGTAGAAAACATATATTTATTATATGTATATGTATTATTTGACCCTTATCGATCCCAAGTTTCTTTCTAACTGTTATATTTAATTATATTAAATGATCCGAAATCTTTGAGATGTCGCTGAAGGTATTAAATTTGACTTATTTTAACTCAATAAGAGATGTGTACGAAAGTTACATACGTTAATTTAAATGCAATTAGAGATGCGTAAAAATTTACGAAATAGTGAATTGGAAACATTCAACCTAAGAATAAATCACTGTACAGGGTTATTACAAATGATGTTCCCGATTTCAATTATAAATATTACTGGATTAACCTATTTTAAGGCCATTTCAGTTTGTACCGCTGGAAAGAAAAACTCATAAAGTTTTGTTTACATTCATTTAAGTACGTATCAGCTGTTTGTTAAAGTCAATTGTTGTCAATTGCTGAATTTGAAGACAGGAATGCATTTTATGTTTTGGATTATCACATCAACCAATCAATTATTAGTGTGCAACGTCACTTGAGAACTAAATTTACTAAAGATCCTCCTAGTAATCACCCTATTCGCCAGTGGTTCTTGAATTTTAAGAGAAATTGGTGCATTTGTAAAAAGAAATCAACTGGAAGGCCGTCAGTAAGCAATGACGCTGTAGAGCAGGTAAGGGAAAGTTTTACGCGTAGTCCACAGAAATCTACTGTTAAATGCAGCAGACAGCTTGGTATACCACAGCCAACAGTTTGGAAAATTTTACGTAAACGTACAAATTTCAAACCTTACAAAGTTCAGCTTGTTCAAGCATTAAACCAAATGACAAAGTTCTAAGACTTTCTTTTTGTGAGAACATGTAGGCCTTGGTGGAAAATTAAAACTATGTAAAACGTTCAGTCTTTAGTGATGAAGCCACATACTACTTGTGTGGTAACGTGAACAGACATAATGTCATAATATGGGGCTCGGAGAACCCACACACCTACATCGTGCACTTGCGCGATACTCCGGAAGTTAATGTGTTTTGTACTATCACTTACAACAAAGTGTACGGACCATTTTTATTTGTTGGACAAACAATAAATAGAATAAATCTTGGGCATGATGACGGAATGGCTTCTACCGTAATTAGAACAAGAATCCCTAAACTTCATTCTGAATGTTAAAACTGAACTTCAAAATCGACTGCCTGGCAGATGAATCGGTCGTGCAGGTCCAAGTGATGGTGCACTCTTGAACTGGCCTCCAAGATCTCCGGACATCAGCCTCTGTGATTTTTTCTCGTGAGGATACATCAAACATAAAATGTATACACCACCATAAAGCATACCTGAGATCCAACAACGGATTACCAGAGCTATCGAAACAATCGACCTGAACACTCTTAACAAAGTATGGCAAGAGCTTGATTACACGTTTAACATCTGTCGTATCACAAGGGGTTCATTTATAATTCTTGGCACCTGGGATGAAACTTTTTGAGTTTTTCTTAAAATGCAACCATTTTATTTTTTTGTATGATAAATAAAACTAGATTTATGTGCACTTGAAATCATGAACATCATTTGTAATAACCCTGTATTTAGTAAGTAAATTTGACCCAATGACGAACGTTATCAAAAAGAAACGTTTGCCAATTAGACACGTAACAAACACGCTAAGAAATAAATCTTTGTATATAAAAAACTTGTGTAATTGTTTTTAAAACATTGTTTCTATTTGATGTAAACGGAATTCACCATAATGTTTAAATGACTTTAGTTTTGAGTGACAACGGCCTCATTGAGATATAGATGGCGTTGAAATGGAAAGAACTTAATCGACTCCAGACATGTGAAATGTGAAAGGGCACTTAATTTTAAGAATTTTTTATAATGCGAAGATTTTTCGAAAAGTCAAGTTTTCGAGATATTTTATTTTTAACATACTTTTTTTAATGACAAGATATAACTTTTTTAAATCAAATTTTAGACGATAGGTTCTTTAGGACATTTTTCATAGTAAAATAGTCTGATGTAGATAATAATGAAACACATTTAAATTATATTATTATTATTATATTATATTATAAATTTAAATTACTTATCTTTTTTGGGTTTTTTATTATGTGTGATAATGGTGAAAATTTACATTTTCATAAAACAATAAGGTAGATTATTAATTTTTAACTTTAATAACTTTTTCAACTAAAGCAAAGGTGGCTGGAACTGTTGTTTCGACATGAAATATTTTGACATTTGTTTATTGTAAAAATGGATGTGGTGAGTTTATAATTTATAATCGACTAAATCTGATACTTTCAATTCGTTTATTATTTTAATCCATCAAATTGGCCATTCACACTAATGAAGATAAGTCAATATGATAATAATATACGGTGAATGTCATAAAAATGCAGCAGATGCCACAGATATCTACGGAACGCGCTTTCCAGGAAGATCCAAATCAACCCTTAAAACTTTTGTAAGTTTAAGTAAAAACTTAAAAAGTACGGTAGTTTCAAAAAGCTAAAACGTACCCGAAGGAAAGGTATAAGAACTGATGAAAAAACATCTTTGGTAATACAAACGGTCGATAATAATTCCCACAATTTCTTACGGCAGCTAGAGACTATGTCATACTTCTAAATCTTCTTGCCAGAAGATGTTCAAACATAATAAATATTTCCCTTACAAAGTACGTCTAGTTCATGACATAAAACCAGGTGATCATCAACGGAGAATGGATTATGTGGAAGGACGAAAGCAGGTTTCACAATAATGGTGTATTGTCCAAACATAACTGTAGATACTGGTCAGAGAAAAATCCTCGATGGTTGAGACAAACACGAAACCAAACCATCTTTGGGGTAAATGTTTGGTGTGGAATCGTCCGTCGGTACATAGTAGTGTCACATCTTTTTCATGGCACGTTAAACGGACATCGATATTTAGATTTTTCAGAAAATGTTTTCCTCACTTATTAAATAATGTTCCAATTGAGCTATCCAGTATTTGGTTTCAACAAGATGAGACATCACCGCATAATGCTAACATTCTTAAAAAATATTTACATCGTACATTTTCAGAAAGATGGATTTGTGTTGATGGTGTTGTCAGGTGGCCAGCTCGGTCACATGATCTAACTCCATTACACTTCTTTTGTGGGGTTATTTGGAAAGCACTGTTTACGAAGAACCCATTGAAGATATGGCTAACCTTTGTAACAAAATTTATGCTTCGGTGGCAGCGATTAACAGAGAGACGTTATTAAAAGTTTGTCCAAATGAACTCTTAAAGAGATATAATATGTGTGTTCAAAACGATGGAAACAATTTTGAACATTTAATCACCGTTTACCTTCTTAAATAATTGTTCACTTGTTCAGGTTATGAAAATAAAAAAATAATTACCTACCTAATTGTTTCATTAACTTTATTATTATTAATTGTAGATGTATGGTAACATTCGAAAAGATTCTCAAAATAATATTTTCTTTCATTTTTTATCAAAATGTATAGGGTATCTCATTGAAAATAAAACAAGAATGTAATTTCCGCCCAAATCGGTAGTTTAAATAAATTTGTTTCATTACTATCCACAGCGGACTATTTTAAAAGTCTCTTAAAGAACCAATCGTCTAGAATTTGATTTAAAAGTGTCATTAAAAAAATTGTATTAAAATTAAAGTATATCGAAAACTATTCACTTTTCTGAAAATGTTCATATTATAATTATAAATTCTTAGAATTAAGTGACCTTTCACATTTACCTATTTTCAGGGTTCCTGGATCGAATAATTTCTTTGCATCTCGACGCCATCTATATCTCAACGAGGGGATAGGCCGCGGTCACTCAAAACTAAAGCCATTGATACATTATAGTGAATTCCTTTTACAGAAATCGAATATTTTTTCAGTTGTCGAGAAAATGGCTCCGGAAGTTTTAAGTGGGGACACGCTGCATAAACCTTAAAAATTAAAAAAGTACCTAAAGCGCTTCTGATGAATATTTGTAAAACCGCCAACTTTTACCAAAAGGTATAAACAATTTTTTAAGGTAATTATATTTTAGCTTTTTTTAGTTTTCCTTATAAAAGTTTTTCATACAAAACTAAATAACCTTTTAAAATTATATCTCAAAAGTCTGATATGCGTGTATATAAAACGTTAAATTACTATAGTCATGTTCCTATTTAGTAAATGTTTAAGAATCGTTATTTACATTATTGCATTATTAGTTTACACATCACTTTGATTAACAATTTAAATGGAATTCTATTTAAAAATTAGTAAATTGTATTATGCACAAAAACCTTTATATGATGTTTATTCTTTTTCACAATAAAGAAATTGTCAAATATTTACTTTTATCATTTTTCAAGTGCTTAGATATAAGAAGAAACAAAAATTTGTCTTTTTGTACTTTAGCATAAGGGAAATAATGAATAAGTTGGACATATCCGTTCTGCTACTGATTCAGTCCTGTATATGTGCTATCGCATGCATAAGAAAGTTACGTGCCGGCCATACCAGATTTTTAGATTGATCAAGACTTACAATAATCAAAGCGCAACTGTTCTTCATAGGTCTCGTTTTGTTCTATATAGGATGTAAGATGGTTTATGAATATCGCCATAATTGTTCCTTGTGGTGTTCTCTAAATACGGTAGATACTATTATTTATCGATTGTATAATATGGGCTCAGGAGTGGGAGGCGTAACCGTATGAGTGAATTTTAAGTGTTAAAAAAAAATTCAAGTGAAAAATCTGAAGTGTGCGATAGGAAAATTGAAGTGGAGACAAAACGTGTTAGAATAAAATCGAGTGAAAAAACTACCAAAACAAAGGAAAAAAAGTGCACATTCCGGAGTGCCAGATGATACCGTTAAAGTGAAAATCGCGGAAAGCCGGTGATAATAATTATTGCCGTGTCATAGATACGCAAGCGGAAAATATACGCTAGGAATTGGAGCATTCAAAGCGAATACCAAGCAGTGACGTACAAGTAGTAATACCGTGCAGTAGGAAGGCGCAAGGGTCAAAATTCGGAGCGTATAAACGTAACACCGGGCCACCGGAGGCGCGTACATAGCGAAAAGCAGAAAACGAAGAGCAAAGTAAAAATAAAAATAAAATAAAACGGCAGATGAGCAGGAAGGAAAGAATAGATAGAACAAGAACAAACAGCGTAACAAACATCAAAAATTTATAAACCATAAAAGAGAATCAGAAGATCCAGAGGATTTTGAGAAGTGGGAGCAGGAGAGAATAAAAGCCTTCGGTAAAAACGCGAAAATAAGTAGAAGTCCTTAGAAACAAATAATCTGTAGAGAAGACAACAGTAAAACAAAACGCAAAGGGAGATATAGAAGGGATGGAATCAATATTGAAGAGACTAGACGAAGTAAAGGACGAGTTAAAAAGTGAACTCAATAAAAAAAGTAGCAGATGTGAAAGCAGAATTCGCAGAAGTGAAGGAAGAACTCTGAAGAGTAAAAAAGGAGTGGGAAGGAAAAGCAAAAGTATGGCAGAAGGAAAGATGTGAACTGGAAAACAGAATACACAGCCTTGAGAATAAGCTACAGAAACAAGAGAAAGAGAAACGAAGAAACAATGTAATAATAAAAGGAATGGGTTTTGGCGAAAATCTAGAAGGGGACCAGAGCTTAAAACAGAAAGTTAGGGAGTTTATCAAAAAAGAGATGGGGGCAGAGACTAAAGTACTAGAAACCTAGAAACTGGGTAAAACGGAAGAGACGGTTACAGTTGTGAAATGTAAAAATTTTGATGAAAAGTTAGAAATCCTTAAACAAACGCAGAAACTGCCAAGGAATGTTTACATAGATAGTCACCTAACAGCAGAAGAGCAAAGAATACAACTTGCAATAAGAAAATCAGCTCGCGAAGAAAAACACAGAGGAAAGAGAACAAGAGTAGGATTCCGCAAGTTAGAGGTAGAAGGAATCAAATATGAGTGGTCGGATACGGAAGAACGAAGGCTGATGAAGACGAACATATAAAAAACTAACAGAAATGAAAAAGGACGGATATCGGATGACGGAAACAGGAGTGAAAATGGACAAAGTAACAAGGGAAAATAAAACAAATAAAACAGGAACACAGAAAAAAACTACGACAGGAGAAAAAGTATGATAATCGGAACATGGAACGTAAAGGGAGTTTACAGAGCTGGAAAGTTAAAGCAGTTAAGTAAAGAAACTGAAAGAAATAATGTTGACATATTGGCCATCCAAGAACTGAACGTGAAAGGAGAACACTACCAGAAACTCACAAATACACCTTATTAGGGAAAGAGGGAAAGGAGAATGAACTAGGAACTGGGTTTTTATTGGCAGAAAAGTTCAAAGATCAAATAATCAATTTTAAAGGGATAAATGAGAGAATTAGCTACCTAAGAATGAGAGGGCAGCACAGGAAGCTCAGTATAATGAATGCGAATGCACCAACAGAAGTAGCAGATGAAGACAGTAAAGAGGATTTCTATGAGAAGTTAAAAGGCGATTTTTGTGTCAAGACAACATATTAAAACAATTATGGGAGACTTTAACGCAAAGCTAGGAAAAGGAGACATCTACCGCCCAGCCTTAGGAAAAGAAAGCTTACATGAACAAACAAATGAAAATAGGAAAATGCTGCTAAACTTTGCTTTAGAAAGAAGAATGCAAGTGAAAGGAATTTTTCTACAACACAAAAACATACACAAACAAACGTGGGTATCGCCTGCTGGAAGAACCAGAAACCAGATCGATCACATCCTAATAGAAACAAGCCAGTCGAAATTACCAACAGATGTAAGAAGTTATAGAGGAGCTGATATAGCATCAGACCATTTCTTAGTAAAAGGGAAGCTGATAGAGAAACTAAAAGAATTCAAGAAAGAAAAAAATAAAAATGAATAAACGATGGAATACTAAAGAGTTTCAAAATGAAGAAAAAGCAGCAGAATATAGTGAATATGTAGACATTTTAAACAGTGGAAAAAAGTAGGTAAAGACATAGAAGCGAACTGGGAAGAAATAAAAACGACAATCAATTTGGCATTAGATAAGAAGGTAGAAAAAAAGGAGCAAGTTAAGAGAAAGGACTGGTATGATAATGAATATGATGTAAAAGTCTAAGAGCGCAGGAAAATAAGAACCAGAGTTCTAGAGTTCAATGATGAGCAGCTAAGGATAAAAATAGCAGAGCTAAATAAACAAGTAAAAAATATGCAAGCAAAAGAAGAGAGCACATTTAGAGGAGAAAATACAAGATATACAAGAACAGTATAACAAAAATGAAATAAGAAAATTCAATGCAAGGATAAGAAGGTAGCAAAGGGGATACAGGCAGATACCAACATTAATGACAAATGAAAAAGGAGAGGTAATAGGCAGAGAAGAAGAAATAATGAAAGAATGGTCAAAGATCATCAAGTAAACAATATATGAGGAGCAAACACAACAACAAAAGAAGGAGGTAAAGGCAACGGACGAAAAAGAATCAGTACCAACTATTGAAGAATTAAAAAAGGTTAATAAACAGTAAGCAATTTAGAAGCGGAAGAGAAGAAAAAACGAGGAAGACCAAACGGAAATGGATGGCTTGTGTGGAAGAGGATATGGAGAAATTGGAAATATGTAACTGGAGAGAAGTTATATATAATCTGGTCTTCCCAATGTTTCTGTAACTTTGATGATAAAAGTCGCCGTCTGAAGTCGCCATGTTGATGTTCTCCAGATTGTCGCACTAATCCTTCACTTTCAGAAGGCTTGCCACATATTTATTACATTCGACTTCACCAGATCTTGTACTACTGTTCAGATCGCACGATAATCTAATTTGCAACTTTGGGAAGTCTGCAATAAGTAATTATTTCCGCCATCCGTTTTCGGAGATGACCTTTTTTTATCAATAGCTATTGCTTCAAAGGAACATTGTATTATTGTATCGTCGTTGTTTTTCTCCACTTACTCTTTCCAGTTGCACCTGATACGAATTCTTTATATCACTTGTAAATGGCTTAGCAGTTCTTCTTACCAACCGTTGCTAAGGTCTTCACGATGTTCACCTGCACTTTGACGTCTGTGTCCTCATTATTAGAAACGGATTTTGAATCTACCAACGATTTCCATTGGTGCAAATAATCCTTAATAATCGGGCTATATCGAGATACTTCTTCCCAATTATGTCTTTCATTGGCGATTCTATTATGTCGTACGTATCCTACTCCCTGTTTGGTTTCTGCTCGAAAACAACACTCGTCGTTGGGGCATGATCTCGGTAGTGTGTCGTAATTAGGGCGTTGTATGTACTGTTCTAATCCTTTAATCGACTAATTTGACTTTCTATGCTGCAGCAACCAGTGCAATGCAACGTGATTAGTTCTTAAAAGAAATCGTTGCTCTTTCAGGTATTTTAGGTAATGCGACCTGAATTTAATAATAGCCAAATTCTAACTTGGATAGTATCTTATTAAAGTAAACAATCACTTTTGTTTAACTAATCTTATACTTGGGATTATAGCCAGGCCAATCGCAACTAGTCAAAGGTAATATAAATGTAAAGACACGCACTAGAAGCCTAGCGCGGGGAGCTTGTGATAAAATATTAATTTCAACCACCAAAACACGAAATTAGTTTAGTCAAAAACGCAAAAAGCCAAAGAGGCGTCATCAACTCTAAATTTATCTACTACTCAAATGGAAAGTGTTTGACCAATTGGCACCGATTAATTAATATAAGCAAATTCATACATAGTACAAATGTATAACATTGTTTAATCCATCTGCATTCAGCATCATTACGGAAAATAACTACTCCGTTAAATGATGTGTTGATTCATGCGGAGAACAATATGAGGCATAAAGTAATGTAGGTTAGTGATACTATTACCTACTTAATAAATTGTAAAAAGTAAAAGATAACAGGTAATAAAACTCCATACATAATGTATTGGAGACTATTCAGAATAAAATTAAAATGACACTTGCCATCTGGCACGAAACTTGAATGATTAAACCACCTTTCAATGATTATATGTGTAACAGTAATATGTAATTTATTTTAAGCAGAGCTCTAAAATATAGTTAAAATGATTTTAAATAGTTCTGAATTGTATGTGAAAGCAAAAGCGTGTGTGAGTTAAAAAATTAGATAACACACGCTAGCTAAAGTACTATCTTTGTAGCCACCAACTTTACATATCGTTTTAGTATTCAATTAACCGTATAAACGAAACATTTATTTAGCCACAATGTTAATTTCGACAACTACTACAGATATTAGTTAAATCAATTGGTTTAAATTAATTCCTATAGCAAGTTGTATATAGCATTGGATAGAGAATGGTAGTCTGAATCCTATTGTTGTTTTAACAAAGCGCTTAAAATTAAAACTTAGCGAGATGTTAGACAGTAGAAGCAGACCTTTGTATTTTAAAAACGTGAATGTCAGAACTTATTGAAATATTTAGTTAAGCCTCTAAAGACGTAGTTTAATTTTAATTGGAAAAATTAGTAATTTTAAAACTGATGATCACTCTTAAGGTGACGAATATTAATTTCATATTTACAATGATATAAAATATCGTGTATTAATTTATTTTGGTTAATTGTGTTAAATCGTGTGACTAAATCACATTTGGGTATTGACATAATTTGATCTTAATTAATAAATACTCGCTCTAATAATATACTTGGATACAGTTTATTGTAAATTCTGCATTGCATTTACTGTTTCAGCCTACCGCTTAAACCACAGCGTGTTGGGTTTAGATAAACACATAAATGTAGATGAGTGAAATAGAGAAAGTATTCATTAAACATCTTACTACTTATACCTCTCAATAACGATAGTACCTGTTAAATATAATCTTTTGTCTCAGTTCTCTACTCCACTTCTGTCCAAATTAAGTTGGTTGTCAAAAACACCTTCCCAAACCCACGGCACCGAATTTTAGAGTTTTCTTTGCCTGCCGCTGCCCAGAGTTACGTTTGAGTCCGTGGTGCTCCAGGACTGAACAAAAGGTACCCCTGGAAGTTATCAGCTACACTCCTTTTCAGAGGTATCAGAGACCGTTTATAGCGGTGCCTGGAGAGAAAAACCAACACCTCCACATATTTGTCAGGTAAGTTTTACCGTCCTGAATGAATTATTTTAATAAAATAAATTGTAACAAACTTCGAACGTGTTTTTAATAATTCACCTTTCTGTAGGCAACTTAACGTACACTTCGTGCAGCGTGTGTTGCATATCTAGTTGCATAAAAAATGCATTTAATTAGTTTCAGACATGTTCATGCGCAATAGACCATCTTGGCGTCGTTTTTGGTTGAGTTAAGAAGGTGGACGTAGCATCCATTATTGCTTGCTAAATAATAATACTTTCACGTGTACGTTTTATTTTTTACTTTAACTTCATCTTTACACGTTTAAACACATCTACGCCATTAAATATTTTACCGCTAATCTAAGTTACGGTATTAGTACGATTGATCAAGAGTGCAATTTATTCATTTGGGAATTATTAAGCATACAAATCCAGATTTATTTCAAACTGAAGTAATATTACGCAACCATTTTCCAAAACGCTGACACAACAGGCATCCATTTCGTCATCTACAGTGTGATCAAGAGTAAGGTATTCTGATTCAACTAATTACTCACAATATTAATTAATAATTATTCATTAGGTTATAACGTTACTAACATTAGCAATAAGATATTTCTGGTATACTGGTTTACTTGTTTATTCCATATTTAAAAACAAGTTGGCGTCCGAGTATTTAACAATTAGTTTCAGGAAAAAGCAACTCCGATTTTAAAGTGAATATATCTAGGTACATGTAAATATTTTTTTGGTTAATAAGGCAAATCGATAATTTTATGAACCTGGCCCACTTTAACCTATGATTGAACAAAAGGCAACAAATATTCTTGTTATTATCCAAACTGTTAAGCAGCTAAAATTTGTAGTCATGGGTGTAGAAGTATGCGTATAGATCTTTAGGATTTGTACACCGACTTTTAAAAAATTATAATTTCATCTTAATAAATCTAAGTTTCAGACGTGCGTATTTTAATGACACGTTTTCACTATCGCCAAATGTGTGTGTGTGTGTGTATGTGTATGTATGTGTATGTGTATGTGTATGTGTATGTGTATGTGTATGTGTATGTGATGTATGTGTATTGTATGTGTATGTGTGATGTATGTGATGTATTGTTGTATGTGTGTTGTGTATGTATGTATGTGTATGTGTATGTGTATGTATGTATGTGTATGTGTATGTGTATGTGTATGTGTATGTGTATGTGTATGTATGTATGTGTATGTGTATGTGTATATGTTATGTGTATGTGTGTATGTATGTGTATGTATTTATGTGATATGTGTATGTGTATTTATGTATGATATGTTATTGTATGTGTATGTGTATGTGTATGTGTATGTGTATTGTGTATGTTATGATGTTATGTTATGTGTATTATGTATGTGTGTAGTACGTGTACGTGTCGTAGTACTGTCGTTACGTTACGTGTACGTTGTGTACGTTACTGTACGTGTACGTGTACGTGCGTGTACGTGTCGTGTCGTGTGCGTGTTGCGTTGCGTATGCGTATGTATTTGTATGTGTATGTATGCGTATGCGTATGTATTTGTTAGTGTATGTGTATTGTATGTTAGTATGTGTATGTTAGTGTATGTTGTAGTAGTGTATGTGTAGTGTAGTGTAGTGTAGTGTAGTGTATGTGTAGTGCATGTACATGTGTAGTGCATGTGCATGTGCATGTGCATGTGCATGTGCATGTGATTGTATGTGTATGGTATGCGTATGCGTATGCGTATGTATGCGTATGTGATGCGTATGCGTATGCGTATGCGTATGCGTATGCGTATGGTATGCGTATGCGTGTGCGTGTGCTGTGTTGCGTGTACGTGTCGTAGTGTCTGTGCGTGTGCGTGTGCGTGTGCTATGTTGTATGTGTGTGTGATGTGCATGTGCATGTGCATGTTGCATGTCATGCATGTGCATGTGCATGTGCATGTGCATGTGCATGTGCATGTGCATGTGCAGATGCATGTCATGTGCATGTGATGATGCGATGCGTATGCGTATGCGTATGCGTATGCGTATGCGTATGCGTATGCGTATGCGTGCGTATGCGTATGCGTATGCGTATGCGTATGCGTATGCGGTTGCGTGTGCGTTGCGTGTACGTGTACGTGTACGTGACGTGTACGTGTACGTGTCGTTGTAGTGTACGTGTAGTGTACTGTGTACGTGTCTGTAGTGTATGCATGTAGTGTCATGTGTATGCATGTGATGTGATGTGTATGTGCATGTGATGTGTATGTGTATGTGTATGTGATGTGATGTGATGTGATGTGTATGATGTGATGGTATGTGTATGGTATGGTATGTGTATGGTATGGTAGGTATTTGTGTATGTGCGTGTGTCTGTGTGTAGCCCATGGCAACTTCTCTTCTCTGAACGTGAATTGCTTCCGTATTTGATCACGGAATTGTTTGAAAGTATTGGTGATTGGTTGAATAGATTTTCAAAATTTATGATTTACGAAAGAAGGGCTAGATTAGTTGTTAATACTGATATCTAAGAATAATAACAAAATTGTTAATTAACAAATAACCTTTGAAATAAATTTCAACTTATAATTAATATGAGAACTGAAATATAACCTTTTAAACTTCATTAACGATGTGGTTGAATAGATTTCTCACACAACTATCCGTGTGTTGTTGGTTAGGAAAACATAATATATCGTTGTTCAGGCTACCACTTTACATGCAACTCAAGATCTATAAATATCGTCCAAGTGCGCATTCTGAAAGCTTGAAAAGAACATGAAGATATTTACCGTCAATGCTGCGATCGGCTGTAAACTATTACACGACCCTAATGTATTTATTTATATATTGCTCAACTTTCTACTACTAGTGTAATTGCGTACTATAGAGGTAAAGTAGTTAAAAATAGTGCAATAAACAAACAAATCAATGAGGCCAATAGTTATGAATTATAACAACAATTATAATCAACAACTAAATAACTGTCATTACACCCATGTAGGTCAAACAAAAAACAATGTTGTGAATTTCAATGGAATAAAAGTGCAAAATACAAACAATGATATATGACAAAAGATTAATACAAGATTATTTATTAAGGTACTGTTTTTTACCAAGGTTTCTGAGGTACTTGACACTCAATTATACGTTCACATCTAAGCACAGAGTTTAGTAAAACAGCTTCTCTTTAGACATTCTGTGTAATAAATTATGCGGTTTAATTTCTAAACCTAAATTTATAACGTCTCTGTTTATTACAGTTATAATCATAAAAAAATATTCAATTAATACCCACTATAAAGTATTTTAATGCATCATGATGATAATGAGTAATAAAATTTTCAATGACTACTGCCCACACATCTAGATAACAGAGGCAAGCGTTTTTAAAATTCCACTTATAAATATTCTACTCAGTTGATGGTTTATTATTTTAAATATCTTTTCTAACAAATAACTTGTAATGCAAAATTGTTAAAACTGCATACAAATTCTTCATAGTATTAGAAAGGTAGCGAATGCAATTTGTAGCAAACTACGTGTCGGCTGCACATGACATGTCTGAAAATGTATTCATCTCTCAATATATTACGTAGATATATGTTTTACATGAGATGCAGAAGAGTTTCCTACTGTTATTTGTCAAAAGCTCACGTCTTGTTATTACGTAGAGGTAAATCTATTGTTCCCTGTTAAAGAAATATAATTGAAGGAAATTTTCAGTACTACTAGTTATCGAACAGTGACTTTATCAATACTATTTTAATAGTAACTGTTTCGTGTGAACATAATTAGGATATTAGATGCATCGATTAACTTAACTTAACCTTCACGTCATTCCCTTGCGGGGTAGGCAAAATAATCCCTGCGCCTTATTTAGTTTTCATTCACAATATTTCTCCATGCTTTCCTATTTCCGCATACTTCCCTAGCTTCCGCAAGATTCATACATTGTCTCTGATATGCCGTTTTATTTTTAAAACTCCTTATCTTTCTTTCCTTTATCATACATTCTACTACATTCAGCCAAGTTTTACGCGGCCAACCAGACACGGCCTTACCTCGAACCTCACCCACATATATTTGCTTCGTTAACCTTGCGTTGTTCATTCTCTCAATGTAATCAAACCAACGTAATGTACTGCTTCTATACCATCGTGTTTTCCTCGTCACACTGCGTCATTATGCACTCATTCATTAGCTTGTCCCTTCTCGTTTTACCACATGCGCTTCTCAGGAATCTCATACCCACGGCATTTATTTTTCTTTCGTGTTATTTTTGACATACCCATGTCTCACTTCCATGCAGTACTGAGGGGACGAACACGCCATTATAGATTGCTCGTTTCGATGCCAGGCTCATGGTTTCGTTTCTGATTATCATCCACACACTTCCAATTACTTTCCTTCCAGCATTTACCTTTCGTCCAATCTTGCCCTCCATTGTACCATTTGCAGTAAACATTCTACACAGATATACCAGCTCATCCACTTGCTCCACAATTTCATCTTGCAGAGTAAATACTCTACTCTCCTTTCCACCTTCCCGATTGAACATGATAATCTTAGTTTTGTTCACGTTTACCTTTAGGTCCATGCTCTCACAAACTGTATGAAACTTCCTAAGAGCAGCTTGTAGCTCATCCACACACTCACTGAATAACACTGTATCATCTGCATACACCAAAGCTCGTACATTTACGTCACCAACCATTACACCATATGTATCGGTATATGCTTGCCTAACACGTTTATCCATGTGTACATTGAACAACCACGGTGACATCACACAGCCGTTCAGGGTCCCTTTTATCAAATGTTACGTAGATGATTTTCTACTTGCTTTACCGGAGGACAAAGTAGAACTTGTTTTGAATATATTCAACAACTATACTGAACACATACAATTTACATGTGAGAAAGAAGAAAATCAATGCACTCCATTCTTGGACATGGTAGTTCACAGGGAAAAAAATAACACCCTTAAAACAGAATGGTACAGAAAACCTATGTGCAGCAACAGGTTCATTAGTTATCACTCACAGCATCCTTTGAGAATGAAAACAAATTTAATTTTGGCACTTAAGAATCGCGTGATCAAGCTTTCGCATCCGGACTACATTAACAGGGGCCTGACGTTATTAAGGAATATTTTAGAGGAAAACTCTTTTCCTAGAGCTTTTATTAATAAATTGTTGTACACTACCCCTAGGTACATCAACCAAGATCACAAGTCAAACCTGAATATAGGGAATTTAGGCCAAGATATTAATACTACAGAGGGGACTAAAACTCAATATGTCACGTTACCTTATATTCCATGCTTAACTCCAAAATTAGTACATATTTTCCAAAACCTTAAAGACATAAAAATAGCCACCAGAAACATTAAAACTGTATCACTGTTATACACTAAAACTAAAACTCCACTTAAAATTCTGGAAAAATCCAACGTGATATATTCGGTACCGTGCTCGAGCTGTAATAATGTATACATAGGCCAAACATCGAGATGTCTGTCGGGTAGGATCACCTCACATAAAAGTGATGTCAAGCGTAAGGTTTTGTCCTGTGCCTTAGCCGAACATTCCATAAATGAACATCATTCTTTTGATTATAATAACGTTATAATTCTAGAAACTCAGGCTAATTATCAGAAACGTATTTTTCTAGAAATGGTACATATCAACCAGAATCAGACTGTCAATAAAAAATCAGACATAAAAAATTTGAGTAATATCTACAGTCACATTCTTACGTTTGATAATAAATAAAAAAATTTTTTGTAGTAGTCTACTCTATACGTTTTTTATGTTTTTTTGTGTTTTATATAGGAGCAAAAATAAAATTGCAGTATAGGCTGGTTTGTTATATACAGTTGGGTTATTGTTAAAGATTGATTATTTTTCTGTTTTGGGATTGTTCACATACTATCTGTTCATATCTTTATTTATTATTATTTTTGTAAACAAATTTGTTAAATGTTTGTAATATACATATAGCTCTCATTTTACATTAACCTTATATTAGATTTGGTGTAGTTTTAAATTAACGACAAGTCATTGTAATAAGTGATTTCTAGTTTTTATTAATGTTTTAATGGTGAAATTGTTGTAGTAATGGAATTGTATTTGGAAGTTGTACATTGGTTCACTTACATCTACTTTAATAGGTTGTTTTATGGTTGTTTAATCTTAGTATATTTTAATATAAAAAACTTTTAATTGCTGATCTCTCTGTGTAGAAGAAAAATTACAATGCTGCTTTATTTATTAGTCTCACGACATGTAAGTTCTTTATAAAAAATTTTTTAGTATTACTGACATGTTCCTATGTAACAATTTTCAGTTGTCTTGAAAATGAGAATAAACCTTCTCGAAAGCTCGACACATATCAAAGAGTCTGCTTAACCCTGGCCTAACTAAACCTACATAAATTGACTGCCTCCTCAACAAACTAGTATTATATATATATATATATATATATATATATATATATATATATATATATATTATTTCGTTGTGATTGCTAGTGTTTCCTGCTGACATTGATCCTAATAATTCCCTTAACCAATCTACTAACTTATTCGGATTATTCCAAGGTACAAACTCAATAGATTTGTTATTGTAACGCAAGAGTTGCATTCCACCTCCTCTTTTGGACATAGAACTTGTTCGAGACCTGGTGGCTGGAGGTGCAAGTGATGAAGTAGCAGAACGTTTTCTAGGTTGAAGTAATGGTCTAATGATATCAGTGTGTTTCTTACTATTATTTCCTCTGATTTGAGTTATAATTACGTCGGGCAGCATTTGTACGACGCAAAATGTAATTATATTGCTTTAGGCCACGTTTGTTGAATCCCTTAGGCACTTTTTAAAGAGTAGTTCATATAATCCGTGTGTGCCCTCATAGTCTAAGGCTGATCCATCAGGAAGAGCGATACGAAAATTTTCTCCCATAAAGTCTAGTTCAACATCGCCAATAAAAAATTTCTCTGCTTCCGGAACAAAATGTACACCATATGTCAAGGCATATGCGTCTTCGGTATCTGTAAATATACCTTCGACATAGTACTTCGCTAGTCCTTCATACTGATTAAGATATTCTCCAAAGGCGGGTTGCGATCCAGTAGCTAACAGTCCTGCTTTTAATTGTTGTAAAATAGGAATTTCCACCTCGTCGTCAGTGGTATCAGCAATCCTGTACAAGTCGTGGTATGGTGTCAGGAACAAGAGTACGTGGAGCCTTATGTAATCCAATCCCTTTAGGCGTATGAATTTCATTTACCTGTGCAATGGGTTCAGTTTTTCCTACTTCTGCTGTACGGGGTTCAGCTTTGATGAGAGAACCATCTTGTTTAGTAATCAATTGTTTTAATGGTTGTGTGATTGGTTTAAAGTGTGCTTCCATTGCACGTTCTGTAAGTGCAATGTCTTCTTTCAAATTAGCATATTTTTTCCGCACACTCTTGCGAGCACGTAAAATGTCTTGTACTAAGCACTCCTTCATTACGACTGCATGTATACAGTACTACTGCAATATTTATAATGCAACGAAACAGTCAAATCTTTTACGGTAACGACCTGAATTAGCCTCACTTGCTTTGTCAATCACAAGAAATCCGAGTTTGTCACGCCAGGAACAGAAACACAAGTTTTTATATCTATCAAATGATATATCGACATTAATGTGATCATACACATGCTTAAGATTAGTGTTATTTTGTTGCAAAAGAATAAGTAAATTTGCATTATCACGTATAAGCTGTTTTGGAATTGAAGAATAAGTTTGGCACAGATAGAAACAATCATTATTTCGATGTCTGCCAAAACAGAAATGATCTCTTATTTCATTTTGTTTATGACACGCTACATCATCAAAAATCATTATTGAATTTTTACAGGACTCACTAGGATGTATAACATCGCTATTATCACTGTATTCGAAATACCTAATTTCCTTTATGGGCGCTAGTAACTCCCGCAGGTACTGGTATTTAGGTTGGTATAAAGATTTGCAATATATATAGGGATATAACATCACTATTTGCACTGTATTAAAAATATCCGGCTTCTTTTATGGGTTCCATTAAATTTCGCAGGTATTGCTATTTCGGTTGGTATAATGATTTGCAGTATACGTATATATTTTCGAATCGTAAAGTATTTGGATGTTCTAATAAGATAATCACAACATTTGTTTTTCCGCAACCGGAAGGATCGACGATTATGCCTCGTTTACATCCTCCTTTTAGTAAACCGCTATGTTTAGAGTAGCGTTCCTTGTTCGAAGTGTTGTCATAATTTTGTATCTTGTGGAATGAAACGGATGTCACCCATCATAGTACTGAACCAGCGTTTGGATGCTGTTAATATATACGTATATATATATATATATATATATATATATATATTATATATTTATTAGTAGTGGTCAGTCAGTCTGGTATGAAGTATAGCTCCCGGTGTAATAGTAAGAGAAAGGGTTCAGGATTAATTAATGCCTTAATAAATAAATTACCCGTGGAGTTGCATTTACCTGGGTACAGATACTGTGGACCAGGAACTTGGTTATAGGAGCATTAGCTTGCGGTGGTACGGGTATTAACGAATTGGACGAAGCGTGTAAAGAACACGATATTGCACACTCCAACGATCTAAGACAGCGCCACATAGCCGATAAGACTTTGCAACAAAAGGCTTGGAATAGCCGGTGTAATGAAAGAAAGACGGACAATGGGAATGGGAAGCAATCCAAGAGCAGGAAAAAGGAGAGTGGGAATGGGAAGCAAATTGCAACGAAGAAAGCGTGCTTCTAGAAACAGAGCAATTGCGTTTAACAAAGCAATCCTTTTAGCGAGACGTCGTGTTGGTGGTAAACTTCGATCATCTTTAAAAGCCACAATACAACAAGCCTTAAGCGCTCTGAAACACAAAACAATTATGATGCCCAAGAACAGAATATTACCAATACCAAAACGTGGTGGATTTATACCTCTTATTCCCCTCTTTGCAGCATTAGGAGCTTTAGGTTCTTTAGGTGGAGTGCTGCTGCAGTGGCGAAGGTATTTACTGACGCAAAATCCTCGACAAAAACGTTAGAAGAAACCAAACGACACAATCAAGTAATGGTAGCAGCAGCCTTAGGAAAGGGTTTATATATAAAACCATATAAACGAGGTTTAGGCTTAGATTTACAATCGTATGCAAAAAACTCTCACTGAAGCTACCACATCACGCCTTAAGTAATATTGAGCTATCAAAATTTGTTGAGCAATTAAAGATCCCCTACTTTAGAGGAATGTACATGCGAGATAATTTACCTACACGGATCCATAAAGGTGAATGTGATATCGTGAATCTGGACGATCAAAATAACAAGGGAACACACTGGACAGCTTACATCAAGCGTAATAGACATATTACATATTTTGATAGCATGGGGCATATTAAACCACCCTTTGAATTACTGCACTATTTTAAAAGTGATGGTAGCAAAAACATAATTGATTATAACTTTACCAAAAGTGCAACACAAACAACTGTGGTCATTTGGTCCTACGATTTTTATATGACTGTTCGTTCTGATTCACAGTAGTCGTTACGTGGTCGTAATGTCGTACACATTTACATTTACCGGTGAAAATTCTATCTTGTAAGCCACCTTTAATCCACCGATTTTTCTTGATAATGAGGCGGACTATGTAAGGGGGTGACTAGTTTTGAATCTGTCAATACTATACAAAACGTTACTTCAAAGAATAACAAACTTGTATTTGGAAAAGAAAGAATTACAATACCGCCAGGACCATACGAAATTACGGATATGAATAAATATATTAACGAGACAGTGAAGGAATTAAGAGGATATATTACTTTACGAGCGAATAATAATACTATGAAAGCAAATATGAAAGCAACCCATGACATTAACTTCAATGTAGAAAATTCGATTGGACCTATGCTGGGATCTAACAAGACTGTTTACCAAGGTAAAAAAGTGCATAACTCTGATAATCCTATAAGCATTATCAAAATTAACTCCTTAATTATCGAGTGTAATATAACAAGTGGCAGTTTTAAAAATAGTGAGTCATCTCACATAATTCATCAATTCTTCCCCGGTGTACCAGCTGGATATAAAATAAATGAATCCCCTCAACATGTCATCTATTTACCTATCAACACATCTACCATTTCAACAATAACATTTAAAATAGTAGACCAAGACGGAGATCTCATCAATTTTAACGGGGAAGTCATAACGATAGGACTACACTTAAAGAAAATATGGTGACGCGGTATAATACATGTGCATGTAACCAGTGCAAGGTGAACTATAAAAGATTGAAGCGTGGAAACGCAAGAGTCAGCAATCGTTCAGCGATTAAAGCATTGACAGCGCAGAACAAAGCATTCTTCGAAAGTCTCGGTTTTACAGTACTACAATGAGTATATTAAACGTTAACGAAAAAGTTGTCGTTGATAATACGATAGTAAATTCCGAACTCCACACCCATCAGCCATATACTACGAGATTTGGAAACAATAACGAAATCATGATACCCATTCAAGAAGACATGTGCACTTTACCATCAGAAAGTTATGCCTACGTAGAGGGAAGATTGTTGAAGCAGGATGATACTGTGTCTAACACCGCGCGGTTTGTTAATAATGGTATCGCATTCTTATTCAGTGAAATTCGATACCAAATGAATAGAAAAGTGGTAGATTCCGTAATTAAAGTAGGAGTAACGTCGACAATGAAAGGATTGGTATCATTGACGTCTAATGATTTCGCTCGTTATGAAAATGCGGGTTGGTTTCCTCCTCAAACAGCACATTAACAAATGCACAAGGGTATTTTAATGTTTGTATACCTTTGCGACTGCTATTCGGCTTTGCTGAAGACTACAATAAGGTGATTTTCAACATTAGACAAGAACTGGTTTTAATTCGCAGTAATACTGATAACGACGCAGTAATTACAACTGCTGATGAAGCATTAAAAGTTAACATAGATAAAATATATTGGAAAGTTCCGCATATCATTCCAGCATTAGCGGAGGAATTGGCGTTAACCAAGTACATTGATAAAAATGTAAATACTCCAGTCGCATTAGAAGTTGGGAAACTCACCGTTCCAGCAACAGATAAGCATGCATGGGCAATCAAAACATCTACTAGTATAGAAATACCTAGATACACTATTATAGGGTTTGAAACTGAGCGAGAGAATAATGTTCTGCAAAATATGAGCAGATTCGATAAATGTGCACTAAATAATATTCGGGTGTTTCTTAACACGGACAGTTATCCGTATGACAATTTAAACGTTAATTATGATAACAATTGCTTTGCTACGTTGTATGAAATGTTCACTAAATTCCAAATGTCATATTATCAAAGAGATGATCAACCATTACTCACACCTACGCAATTTACGTCAGCTGCACCATTGATAGTGGCAGATTGCTCAAATCAAAAAGAGGCATTACACTCTAAAGCTGTAGTTCTTCGTGTAAAATTCGAAACATCAGCCAACATACCCGCCAATACGATCGCATACTGTGTTATACTCCATGACCGTTTAGTTACGTACAACGCGTTAACCAAAGCAGTATGACAATTGTAATACAATGCCCGTCATGGTTGATGTACAAGGTTTTAAAGTTTCAAAAGCTTTTATACCGAAAGAACTCGCAATTTTTAATGGAAAACAAATTATTCACTATATTTTTAAATCACTGTACCCGTGGCACACGTTAGGTGCAGAGAGTCGCCGTTCAGCTACTTCGTTGATGCATAACCAGCACTGTATAAAATGGGAAGATGGGCATACACAGTCACATCACTTTCGAAGAATTCTCAAGCGATTGATTCAACCAACAGATTCTGTCTATGTCAAGGGTAGAGATAAGGCAGATTATAACAGAAACTGTTTGTCTCAGTCCGTTATTGAACTTGATGAACATCATGCTCTTCCTGCTTTGTAACCAGTTTGTTTCTATCATTCTCAATCATTATGCAACTGCGCTCTGGCTAATGTATACTATCTGTATGATACATATGTTATGCAATAAACTCTGTACGCTTTCTTAAATTAAAAATTGTAAATGTTTATTATGTTTATTTCTTTATATCACACAATATTTTGTACATTCTGTATATATTCTCATGATAAGGAATTGTTACATAATAATAATATATAGTCCACAAAGAACGGTATTGCAGTGACTACTCAAACTGAGAAGTTACCTTGGTTTGCAGATTACCGTTAACTAATATTACTACTAGTTTTCTTATGGAGAGAATATATCTAAAGCTACCAAGTGTCAGTATCCAAACTATCGTATACCTTCTCGATCATACAAATTCATTTCCCTAGCAACCACCAGTAAACCGCTCAGCGGATCTAGGTTCTCCAATTCGGGAATTCTCCAATGCCCCCACGCCAATGTTGAACATATATCACGTAATCGATACCGTTTGTCATCCTGGGACCTAAAGGCAATTCTGTTTAATATTTCTGTATAAATATCATGTAACGTTGGTCGAAACACAAGAATTTTACACATTACTATTTTATCAGACGCCTCTGCAACAGCTTTGTAGTCTACCTCCGTCAACACTTTTTGAATAACAACTTTCTTAACTCCTTTAGCTTTCTTAACGACTTCGTTGTCAGCAAGCTTTAAACAATATGATTTTGATCCAGCACCATAAAAATAGTAGATCGCTTTCCCTGCATACTCATCTTTCGTTCTTCAGACGACGGATGTATTCGTTGTAATACCATGCAGACTGTTTTGATAGTTGGATGTGTCATATTCATCAACATTATTCCGCGTATGGGCATACACATCGTCAGTTGTTATCTCGACAATTAAAGAATCTGTGCCTGTACAGAGGAATGCTACATTATTACCGTAATGACTGCGCAAGATATCGTAAAAAAAAACGATACAATATAATTTTCGAAAGATCCAAAATACTAAATCCGACATATACGGGTTTGTCATAAGTAACAACCTGTTTCGAAAATTCCACCGCAAATAAGTTGTTCGTGAATTGAATAAAATTTTTAAATTGTGGTTTTGCGACGTACCGTGCCAGACCCACACGACGACCCTTATTTTCCCAATGTGTTAATAACTTGATAACTCTTCTTTTGTCAACATTCTCTATTGTTTTATCAAATACACCATTGTTCATACATTTAAAGAAATCCTTTTCGAATGTGTTCTTTGCTTTATTTGGGATAGCTGTGTTAAGGTCTATGTATGGTACTAGCCATGGACTTTGACGAAAGCGTAAAATTCTATGAATATAAGTAACAATTAAACTATGTTCTATACATTGTTTTAAATATCGGTAATGTATAACATAATTGGCCTTATCATACAGGTTCGCTATTAACTTCTCCTCCTTGGAAGTTGGTGCGCAGATCATTTCAGGGCAAAAAGGGTACTCATTGTGTTCATCATGCAGGTGGTGTGGATAGTGTATATCTACCTCTAGTACATACCCAATATCAGCATCATAATTAATCTTCAGTACATCAAAGTTTTGAATTTGTTCTTCAGTTAACCACATAAATCCATCATTAGGGAGATATTGCCGTATAAATACGTGACATCTAAGTACTGTAAAAAGGCTTCAGGACGATTAGGATCATAATTTGAAACAAACTCGTTGTTAGCAATACTTCTCCGCTTGATTAAAAAATGGTACATACCCATATCAGTTAATAATTCTAGCTCTACTTTAGTACATTTCAACATAGCATCCCACGCTAATCCGGGTAGAGTAACATATTGTGCAGGTTCTAACCCATGCACGCCCAGACAGAGCCGCCTAAAGTTTTTGAACACGTCTGATTTAAGTATATATCAGCATAATCACCAAGTGTATTACACATAAAGTGATCCCATACCTGTAGGACGCGACAGTATTCTTCATCGGATATATTTGCATCACGCATTTTATCATAGAATTTGTCATAGTATGGAACCGCATCATCCAGTTTAGTAAAACTGTTTACGTACGCATAGGGGAAACTACCTTTATTTCTAACTAAGGTGAAGTCATTACCATCACTAAATATTTCCTTACCTGTATACATTGCTCGTCTGATAAATTTTGAGATGCCATAAACCTACAACTATCGACGAATCGCAAATTTATGTACTTCTTTTCCCTATGGCCGCAACTGTTTACATATTCATCTACAAATATATGCTTACCGAACGTTATATATTTTTCACTATTAACAGGAAGTACGTTAATTTCTTCAGTTTCACTCGCTAACAGGTGAACATCATATAAACAGGTGAACATCATAAGCACTGAGATTATGGAAAAAAACTGGGATAAATGTTGGTAACGGATAGTTTAAATTGCAATTTGAATGTGCCGCACCACGATGTATACCAGTGACATGACAATGATCTCGTACCTTTGGATTTGTAAGATTGTCCATAAAAATCTTGTCGCATATATAACAATTTCGACTTTGTTCATGTATCACCTGTTGTTCATCAGTTAGTGGTAACATTGGAACAATAGTTTTGAAATGGTCATTATATATCCGTTTTACATCACTTTCTATTCGTCGTATAAATATCTCCGCCGCATTAACCCCCCTATAGAGTTCTAATTTGGACCACAAATCGTTTACACCACACATAATATAATAACTTAAAGAGTATGGCTCATGTTTACACGTCTTTATCGTAAACGGTTGTTCAGGATCGGGTTCAGCGGTATCTACCGGTACTAATAGCGCTTCAAAGTCTGCATATATTACGAAAGACAGAAACATCTACTTTTGATAGTTTCGAAACGCAGGTATGTTTTCCGCTTAGAACTCCCCGGTTTTGTCTTTTCTTTGGATTGTGTTACGCCAGGTAATTTTGTGTATTGAGACACGTGTCGAGTTAATTGCTCCTGCGTTCTAAAATAATAAAGATACGAATCACAAAAATATTTTGCCCATTCCGCCGGGTTATTTGACTGCTCAGTAAACTCGAGGTAAACTTTTTATTTATGTATTTAATAAAATTAATAATAATTTTTAATTACATATTTACCTTTGAACTTATTCGTTCATAACAAAAACTTACAATAATTGAAAGTAAACAGTTTACCTCGGCTTTTAAAATGTTAACCAAATCTAAATAATATTGCCGCAGAAAGTGGAGTCAGCTGATTCTACACTCTAAAGAAGTGCATTAACATACCTCTATTATAACAAAAAAATTATCATAACAACGGTACCAACACCTCATAAAATACCAACACATCTTCATAAAATCTGTTAACAAATTCGAAATGATCGTTGCAAGTTCATTATCCCGAATATAATCTGTAGTAGTTTAATTTTATTATACCAGAGATAAACACTGAAACCGTCGGACGTGTAATTGGACGATTGTCCAAATGCGTAATTTTAAATAGTGTGCAGGGTACAAACTGTAGAAATAATCTACGAATGAACACGCTGTACAAACTGAATTGTATCTGAAGGTTGCTACACCTAAAATTTAAATAAAAGCATGTACATTCGTTCAACAAATACAATAAGAAAAACAAAACACACTTTAATGAAATTGCTAACAACACAAAAATATAGCTGCATGGAAATGATTACCTCAATTTTCTGATCAGGCCTTCACATCAAGCGGCCTCATAAAATTTCCCATTTTCTTTGTATAGCAAAAGGTACCTTTTCCGAAGCTGGAGCTTCAGCAAGCGCTACGAAAGCAGGATAGCCCTCCGGTAGATATTTTCAGCGTCAATATACGCCGTCACAACCAACCTGGAGTGCTTTTCTATTGTTGAAATACCATGATGATTTGTGAATATTCTCATCGGTACACGAAACTTTACTTTTATTTCATTTGGTTACTATACTGCACTCGAAACTTAATATTTACACTTAAAAATTACAATCTGTCTGTTGATGTCATTTATATGCGGTGTAGGGCAGCTTTGTTGCCATTAAAAAGTGTTTCAAAGATTTATATATTTCATAATAGCTTATTGTTTAAATAAAGGAATTTCCATTTCAAGGTATTGACCTCCAGTACTAACATCTTTGTTACAACAAGAGAAAATCCAATGTACATTTTAAAGGTAGACACGCTCAAATTTTGTGATTGTTATATATTTTACTAATAATACTAATAAGCAATACTTAAAATATCGCAATAATACTACTAATTATTAGATATAAATCAATATACAGCGTGGTCCACAGAAAGCCGTCCACCCCGACATTTAGCAATATTCATTAGACTTTAAGGAAATGCTGAAACACGTCGATTTTTGTTTCAAGGGGGACACATTTTTATGATAAAGATATCTGTCATTTGTGAACCCCCTCTCTTCCACTTCCCCAACCCCTTAATTTAAAATAGGGAATGTACCATGTGTGGTACATCGTTAGAAAAGCAATTAGGTGGAGTATTCAGGCATATGATCATCCATGATTTTTTTTCGACATTTACACCGTCTTAATTAATTTAATTTAAAGAGCAACACTTTTTAAAAATGGAACGCAACGCAAAAATGTAATGTAATTAAAGTAACTAAATTATAAGTTATGACACACAAAACAATTTACTCAAATCAATAATGAATTAATGAATTAGATGTTCAAAATGGCGACCATCGACATCCATACAATTCTAGAGTCGCTGTTCGAAATTACGTCGAACGTTTTGAAACATTTCAGGGGTTATTAGATTGCATTCATGTACTATTCATCGCCTTAGTTCTTCCAATAAAGCGGGCTCGGTCGTGAAACCGGGGGATCTTGCAGGCAATTCAATGAAGCCTCTTCTTCCATTTCATTGGCTAGGAAATCGTTCATTAGGATATTGCCTTACAGCTCTACTATAATGCGGAGGTGCGCCGTCTTGTAGGAAAAACACAACATCTTCTGAGTATCTATTACCATTTTCGATTACATCTGTGAGAGCGGGATCAATAGTGTTGTCCTGTAATAATTCTTGATATGTTTCTCCGTTCAAATTTTGTGGCAAAAAATGGCCCAACAATACGATCCCCATAAATTCCTGCCCACACATTTAATTTAAGAGGATGCTGGGTATGTGTTTCGTGGTATACCCTAGGATTTTCGGTAACCCAGTAACGGCAATTGTGTCGATTTACGGTACCATTTAGACAAAAGGAACATTCGCCCGATAAACAAATATTGGATAAAAAGTTTGCATTAGTATTTATTCTGTTAGTCATAATCTCACAAAACTGTATTCGCCTGTCCGGGCCATCTTCATTTATTTCCTATACCAAATTTATCTTATAGGGATGAAATTTATGAATTTTCAAAACCCTATAAACCGTAGTGCGTAGTGAGTGCGTAGTGCGTAGAATATTCGGCCAATTTTGTTGTATTTGTTGTGGGATCCAAATTAATATGACCTACAATTGCTATTTCCGCCGCTTCAGTCCTAACACGATTTTCATAGTTCCTTGTTTTATTAGCTACTGACCCTGTTTGACAAAATTTTCTAACTCTAATACATATGAGTGAAAAAGTTGCTTGTCTTCATGAAGCTGATTAAATAAATTCGCTGTTTTTCTTGCACACTTCCCGTTTTCAAAAAAATATGGAAATAATCTCGTTCAGCAATTGCATATACCGTTTTGAAAGTATTCAAAAAATACCTAAATTGATTTACTAACAGCAATGTTAAATAAACTGTCTTAGTATCAAATTACTAATTTTAGTGAATAAGTTTGAAAAAGAAGCACAGAAAATAGGAATAAAATCAATGACAAAAAATCACATTGCATGATCCTAGGAAACACGAAACAACAAGAAAACCAGGAGTTGAACATCGAAACTAAATCAACACCAAGAAAGCTCACTTTCGAGATGGTAAGGAGTGTAGCATACCTAGGTATCGAAATGAATAGCGAAGGAAGGCAGGAAGAAGAAATAAAAAACAGAATAAGTGCATTAAGTGCGCGGGTGCCCTAAATCACTTTCTGGCAAATAAAAGTATTTCAAGAGCCACAAAAATTCAGCTATACAAGACCGTTATAAGACCAATCTTAACTTACGTGAGTGAAACATGGGTACTAACAATAGCAGAAGAAAATAAACTGGCAACATAGGAGCGAAAATTATTAAAAATAATCTACGGTGGTGTAAAGGAAGGCCAAGAGCGGCGCAGGCCAACAAATAGGGAACTGTAAGATCTATATAAAGAAGCCAATACAAGCAAGAAGGAAAGTTGGGACACCCAAGAAAACATGGCAACAAATAAGGGAAGATTTGCAAAAAGCTGGAATAATGAACTGGGAAGAAGAAATAAGAGATAGGAAGAAATGGAGTAAAAGAATTCAAGCCATAGGCCAAACTGGCCTCTAGTGCTGTATTATATATGTATGTATATATATATATATATATATATATATATATATATATATATATATATATATATATATATAATACCAATACGTATGCTCACACAGTTACTAGTCCTACCACGATTTGAAACAACCACTTAAACCATCGTTCTATTGGCAACTCTATCTACTGAGAAACATTCACAAACTCACACTCATACTGAAGATGCTGGGGTTCAAACTCTAAATATTTACCCTATACAAGAATACTTCAATTCTAATACTCTTCTATCGAACGATTCTGCATCTGTTGAAACAGTAAATCAATCCAACTTTATTGACCCTCATGAGGTATGCATAACTACTGAATGTAACCACAAATCCAGTAATGCAAATAGATAAAATCGAAATGATTTGGTACAAATGGGCTTTGAGGGAGGCGTATTAACACAATACGATACAGTTTATACTAACGGAAAATTTCTCACGATATTGAAAGAAGTAATAAATCCCTTCTTGTTGAAATGAATGAAGCGAAAAATATTGTTAATGTAAATAAATGTTTACCCGATTAATCAACCAATAGGCAGTGTATTTTAATATCAGGTGACAGTCAAGCTAAGGCTAACTAAGGCAAATATATAGGTACTAAACGTTTTTAAACCAAAGGGAATTTTGGAAGATATAGTTAAAGATATCATAAAGCTAACTATGAATTTTACTGCAAACGATTATGTTCTTGTGATTGGTGGGTCTAACAATGCTTTTAAAAGTGAAAAGCTATATTTGAAGTTATTAAGTAAATTACGTGCCTTAAAAATAAATCTAGTTTTAGTATCAACCTCTTATTGGCAAAACTCTAAAAGTTATAGCATTAACAAGTTAATTTATTACAATAATGTGAGTCTGTATAAATTTCTAGATTATGACAAGAAAAATAACTTTAAGTACTTAGATTGCAACTCCATACCTGATAATAGATATTTTAGTAGGTATGGTCTTTATTTAATTAAGAATAAGGCAGGAAGAATTAAACCCCTTTCAAGTATGTAAATAACAATTATTATTAATTTTAATATATAAATAAGAAGGTTACCTTGAGTAGGATTTTGACCTACGACTTGTACTTTGCTAGAGAATTCATGTTACAAGTAATTTTGCAACTGGTTGTAATATATCTGTTAATAGTAGCAATTTTATTATTATTATTATTGTTATTATGATTACACAAAATTGAATTAAATGATCTATATACAGCGAGTTTTCTAGTTATTAGCTGGTCGTGAACTCTAATACACTACTGTTTATGAATACACGATATCTTTCCTCGACACTATGTTAAATATTTAATGTTAAACCAAAGGTAAGGGGTGGCACTACGTTCTAACACCAAATCCTCTTCTAAGGGTGCTTAACGATGCCCCTAGGACAAACGATACTAACGTTATTTTATTACCGCTATTGGTGAATTTGCTTCAATATCCCCTTAAAGGTTTGACAGGGAAACTTCCCTTAACGAAAGTTCACTAAACATGGTACTGTAACGCCATTCACTTCCCAAACGCTAACACACTTCTTACTCTTCAGGCCACTGTAACTAGACTCCCCTCTGGATCCTTCAATTTAAGCCACATTATATTTTATGTCAGCCCACCAATCGGACAAACTCCTTACTTAACCCTTTAACTGCTGAAATCTCATTTTATGACTATAACGCTGACATGGAGTCTGGAGGACTCCACAAAGGGAATAGCCATTTTTTCCTTAATTTTATAAAAATTAAGAGTTCACATATAAAAACAACAAAGTTTATTGCTTAAGAAGAAACATGTTTACAACAAAAATTCAAATAATATAATTTTTTTTGATCATTTGAGCAAAAACGGAAGGTATCTACAATAAAGCATTTAAAAAAAAGTTATTTCTTATACAATTAAAATTAAGCAAAAATGGATCTGAAATTAGTTTCTGTTGTGCAAAAATGTAATAAACAAAGTTGAAACTAATTCAAAAAAACAAAAATTATTATAAAATAAAATTCGTGCAGTATATAAAGTTGAGTAACCATATTGTCCTATTTACCATAGTTGCACTGACATAACTGCCCTGAAAACATCTCTTCCTTTACCATTTGCAGCAAAAAGACTACGTACATCTTCATCATTCGATTTGAATATGGATGTATAGAGCAACAATCCCAAAAACGCTTTGAATTCCACTTCATCTATATTTGCTAATTTTGGTTTATTTTTTCTTTTACATGTATTTCTCATGTTTTCTAGTTTTTGGTTGGTCCACTTTATGACTAACTCACACATATCCTGAGAACACTGAATTTGAAAATAGGTGGAAGCATTATCTTGGTCAGGACGACGTGCCACTGGCAAATGCATAATATTATGTTGTGGAGTTCGTACGTTTCGGGTTGGCTCTATTTTACTCCATTTATATCGATTTTTTCCGTAAAAATAAGCCTTTTTTGTTACTTCCAAATTTTTACTTGAAGCACATTCTTCTTCTAAATTGCTTTCAGAATCAATTTCTTGCTGAAAATCGTCCTTTTCAGAATTTAGTTCTTGCTCACTACAAGGGTCATGTTCACTGAGTATAACACTCTCGTCTTCGTTCTCAGTATCACATATGCCACTATTCGCCTCGTCTTATTATTGATTACAAATTTTCTCGAAATTTTGATCTAAAATATTCACGGATCGTGAAGAACTAGCCAGGATCATATGTTCAATTATATTACACACACACAGACATGGAGCATGGAGTCTCCCAGACTCCTTAACGACTATAACTCGGAAACCAAAAAAATTACAATAATGTCTTTTTAAGGCCTCAAACTAGACTGAAAGTTAAGAAGGTACTGAGAGCCAGGCACTTGTAAATGCATTTGAGTGGGTGTTACTGATCAAAGTACAGTGGGCGGAGTCTGATATACTCCATGTCAGCAGTTAAGGGTTAAATTTTATCACGGGTCAAAAACGAACTGAAATTCTGGAAGACGAGCGAGAAAATTACATCATAAAAACAACTTGCATTCCTACGATGCGCCAAACAGTGCTATCGCTTAAAAGCTGATATTTTTCCGCCGACGAAATCCTTTCGATAATGAACCTTAGGGTCACGTATCTAGAAGCTAAACTTTTTATCGTAGACCAAAAATTTATCTAAAAATTCTCGCCATCCTG
Organism: Vesta saturnalis; assembly: GCA_036346205.1. NCBI lineage: Eukaryota > Metazoa > Arthropoda > Insecta > Coleoptera > Lampyridae > Vesta > Vesta saturnalis. The sequence goes on from JARFJB010001071.1 coordinate 975,245, forward strand.
TCGCCAAAACGCTTTTAAAACTACACTCTATGTTCTTTTTGCACTACGTTTCAATACAAAATAACAATTTTAATACCAAACGTAATTTTCCAATGACGCAATTTAACGTAACTGACTATAAGTAAAGATATTTAAAAAACTCCCAACTAAAATAATAAAAGGAATTTTACTGTATACCGTTGTGAACGTGTGAACCAAATCTTAATTTAAAAACTCCAATCTATTACTGGCGAACAAACCAAAACTATACTTCGTTCTCAGAATTTGGGATACTATTTTATTACAATTTGTACTAATTCCATATATCTTCAAACACATACAAATATGTTATTAAACAAAAGCTTCCAAAATTCATACTCTAAAAGTTCAATTTTTAATCAACTATACTACATTCCTGATGTTCAATACCAATGAATACTCCAAGAGTTCGGGAAAACAAAGAATTTCGTCGCAGTAATCTTAATAAATCTATCATCTTAATCCCAAAACAGCAAACACATAAACGATGTAATCGTTTATGTCACTTTGCACAAATAAAACAATGAAATCTTAGAATATAAGATTGGTTCTGTTTATACTGCAGATTGAACCATCACTTTAATATGGTCTTACAGTAAAACTGTGGGGACGTTTACCATAACTTAAACAATAGAATAAGGTCGAACTCTATTAACCAAATTTTACAAAAATATTTACATACATTGCTTCCGTAAAGCAACACATGACAAAAACGATTCTTATAAACTAAAGTCCCTACTACCTATATTCTAGCTTATAGTAGCAGATAATAAAGATTGATTATCCTTAATACCTAAAATGAAATTTACAGTACAAACAATGACACCTCTAATGATTATCAAACTCCCACCATTCAAATATCTAAAATTATTCTTACAGATTCCGTAGTCCCTTAGCTGTGTAATATCCCATCCAATAGTATTGATTTCCTTTAATTAATCCTGAGTATGTATATACACTCACATTACTAATAACGACCTTTAACGGGGTTAACACTGGCCGTCGTATTATTATACCATAAATGTTTGCTTCACTCACGCGGGAAAAAATTGAGCAACTTGATTTGCTGAATGCTTTAAGTGTTTGTCACAAAATAATTTAATTACACTTGATTACTAAATTCTTAATTGTCTATAAACAGTCGATTAAGTGCTGTTAATAAACGCACATATATTTAACACAGTATTATTAATGTCCAATACAGTTAACTTTAATTTACGAAGGTCAACATACCTGTATTTAGTTGCATAAAGGATCATTAAGTTTCTTTTTGACGCGCAGGTTTAACACTCAAGACTTCCTTATAATAGAATGATTGCTGCTTATTGCTAATTTGTTTAAACACCTGTTAAATTTTGGAAAAGCTTAATAGCAGTTTCCAATTCAGATTAAATCCTTTTACTCGTAAACCTTTAAAAATTTCATCCCTAAAATGGGTTTTTGAAGTGCAACCACACACACACACACACGGTGATTTCTAACCTACGGAGGACACTGAAAGAGCAAGTGGAAGAGATCAGAATAAAGCTGTTTAAAACACAAATTAGATCAAATGCTAATAAGAACGCTTCAACGGTTTAAAGTTCTTACAAACAACTTTAATAAAATACGGCACTAACATTCGATAAGGTTTGAATTCAAAATTGAAGTATTTGAAAGTTAAATAAATAAAGTTCACCTAAAATTTTAATAAAACTTTTATTAGATGGAAGTTATGGCTATTTAAACTGTTCTTTACGTTAATCTAATCAAGTACGTCGAAGTTACTTAAACTTTAGAAATGAATTATCTACTTTAATTGTTGTTTCTGACCTATTTATTAATTATTTGTTACTAATTCGTCTGACGTGGTGAATTACATTAACGAAGAATATGTACATATGATAATGGTATATGGAAGTGCCGAAGGAGACGCTGAACGTGCAATAATTATGTATCTAGAAGGATTTTGATTATAGATGCATACCGACCGTAAAAATAATACTACTACAAAATTAGTTTATCAGAGTGCGTGAGAAATGTTTTGTGTTTCTATCTAATGTAAAGTTAGCGGCGCTCAGTACGTGGGTTTTAACTTAAAAGAACTTTAAACCATTGTAACTTTCTTATTATTAACATTTGATCTAGTTCTCCTTTCAGTTTCCTCCGTAGGTTAGAAATCACCCTGAAATAAAAATATATATATATATATATATATATATATATATATATATATATATATATATATATATATATATATATATCGTTATGCTTTTTCAAAAATACTCCCGCGCCAACGCCATTTTAGATGTATCAACCCGAGTGCCTGTGATCTACCTTGCTAATCTTCCGTATATGCATCCAGGCATCCACCATGCAAAACGTCATCATATGTATGCAGCTCAAATCAAAACAGACTAGCCCATGTACAAAAACAGGAAACAGCACCACACTTCACATAACATCCAGATCTAGATTAAAACTTTTATGAAAGTCCTACATATGTGCGACATTTGCTTTCGCAAAATTCAGTAAAATTTAACACCATTCGTTTTTGATCATACATACAATTTTACAGCATACTTCCAATCACTTTCCTACCAGCATTGACTCTTCGTCCAATCTCGCCTTTCATTTTACCATTTGCATTAAACATTCTACCCAGATATATCAGCTCGGCCACTTGCTCCACAATTTCATCTTGCAGAGTAAATACTCAGACTGTCATCTGTATACATCATAAGTCGTACATTTACGTCACCAAGCATTACACCATTTATATCGGTATATGCTTGTCTAACACATTTATCCACGTATACATTGGGCAACCACGGTGACATCACACACCCTTGTCGCACTCTTTGCTCAATATTAAAGTATGCACTCACACCTCCTCTAACCCTAACACATGCCCGACTACCGTTGTATACTGCCCTTATTCCGTTTGTTAGACCTTTATTTACGCCATATTCACTTAATATTTCCCACAGCTTCTCCCTATTCACTCTGTCGTATGTTTTCTCCAGATCTACAAACGCACAGCACAGCTTCCTTTTTACACTTAAACATTTTTCGATCACCTGCTGGAGAGAAACCATCTGATCGACACATTCTCTCCCTGGCATAAAGTCACCCAGCACATCATAAATCTTAGTTTGTGTAGTTTCTCGTTCTCTATCAACCAGTATTCCTCCAAATACTTTACCAGGAACGCTGAGTAGACTTATTCCTCTGTAGTTCTTGCAATCACTACAGTTCCCCTTACCCTTAAACAGTGGTACAGTGATCGCGCTCTTCCAATCCCTCGGCAATTTTCCACACATACGGCATACATTGAATAATTCAAACATTCTTCGTATAAGCATTTCACCAGTGACTTCATCTACGACTGCTCCCTTGCCGTTTGTCAACATTCCTACCGTTTTCTCTGAAATATCCTTCTTAGTTTCATTCACCATTCCAGGTACATTCTCCCTATTTAATCATGCAGTCTTACTTTCCTCACTGCTGTACAGCTTTCTGAAATAGTCTTTCCAGCATTTCCTCGCTACACAATTGTCCCATACTATGTTTTGGGCCACGTTTTGTATTTTTGACCCATTTCTAGAAGAGTTTTTTGTTTCTTTCAAAATCATTCTGCATTTTCTCTCTTTCCACGGCTATCACTTCCCCTTTACTTATTCTTACTGCCTCCTTCGCTTCTTTGTTTCTTAATCTGTACACCTCATACAATCGCTTTTTCTCAGTCTCATCTTTTGAAGCAATCATTGCCATGTACGCAGCTTTTTTCTTACATGCTGTCTTTTTTACCGCCTCACTCCACCAAGCACGTTTTTTCTGTCTACCTACAGTCGTTCTTTCACATATACGCACGACGCGATTGACAACACAGTTTTTCAAGCTTATCCATGCACCAACGTCAGTGTCTTTTAATTACAATACAACCAAAAAGTGGTCCGATCCACACTCTGATCAGCGCATTACTCTTGTGTCTTTCACCAGGTTTCTAAGCCGTTCATCATATACTATCATGTGCGTCAAACTTTTAGATTCACCCCTTTGCCATATATACATATGGACATTTTTATGTTTAAACCACGGATTGGATACAAACAGGCTTCTCTCCATACAGATGTTCACCAGGCGTCCACCATTCTGATTGACTCTTTGGTCTCCGAATTTTCTTAGAACGCATTAAGTATGCACTCTCTGTACATCCACCCATCCGTTCATATCCCCCGCTATCATCACTCTTTTGTTTGGCTTACATACGTTCAACACGTTCTCTACTTCACTCCAGAAGTTCTCACGTCTCTTTCTCCTTTCACCGGTGCACAGCATGCAATAAGAAATATTCTTCGCAACTGCACTTTCATTCTAACTCAGATTACCCGGGGAGATACCAATTCGTACTGTTTAACACATCCTTTCGGTCTTACACTTACGATCACCCCAACTCCTTCTGCGCCATGCACTTCAGTTTCAACTCCTGGCCATAGTGCTAGGCTGCCATCCTCTATCTCCACAGCATCTTTTCCTTTGCGCGTTGTCTGCGATACACACAAAATATCAAGGTTCCTTTGGTACACTACATTCGCAATTTCAAATTCTTTACCATGCATACCACTAACATTCCACGTACCGACTCGTCATTGATTCCTTGCACAGATGTCAGCAGCGGGACCTGTCAGTTTCGACCCGGACCGTCCTTTGCAGCCAGGTTGATCCGAGGCAATTGTATTGTTCTCTTAAGTAATACTATAGCGAGTAGACCGGTTACAGGCCAAATCGTGCCCCGGACTATGTAGTATTCCCTAATAACTATATCGTCGTACTACCGGAGAGTTATTTGTCCACTGCCTCGACATAAACTACAAATTACATCTATAAATTATTATAAAGTCAACAAAGTGGTAACGTACCTACAAAATTCGAGTAATGAATAATTTCGCAATTGTATTCATTAGTTTATATTGGTTTTTGTCAGTGGTCAGTATTGCCAACTTAATTTGAACAGGTAAGAAAATTTAAAAAGTATAATTGTTGAAGTCGTCGGTACAAAAAATCTTGTGTGTCGCTTTGCCATAAAATGATTTGCGAGTACTCATAAATTTACTGCAAAGTTTACTCGTACGTGCAAACACATTTTCTGGCCTTGTAATTCAAATAATTATTACGTTAAATTATGCATTCGAATCGAAAACGAAACAGATGCGTGACTTTAAACGTCAACGCGCGAAAACATATGCAAATACATGTCAATCCGGTGTTTAAAATATCAGCTTTTATAACAAGCAATCCTTATAAACACTAAATTAAAAGCTTAAATAGAATAACAAACACAAATTACCATTTTCAGAGATTAATTCACAAATTGAATTTAATTAAAATGCAACAAACCAAGAGGCCAGGCACTTAAAGGGTACACTTCAGAAATAATGAAATAAATAGGAATTTTCAGCAATTTCACGTTGTCAAAACGTGAGAAAAGCAGGGAAAGCTTTTTTCTTTACGATTGAACGTGTCGTGAGATAATAGCATTCGCGAGTCAGATTGAGAAGCTGAACCGACAAAATCTTGATTCCGATATATTTTTTGTTTCCTGTGTCGAAACATAAGAATTGTGACAACATTCATATTTTTTTGTACGTGATCAGAATTTTCGACATAAACTCAAATTTTTAGACAAATTTCTTTGTGCTTACAAATATTGTAAATAAAGCAAACGAGAAAACCTACAGTCGCCGTTGAATTCAATTTTTGTTACGATGCGTTTAAGTAAAAAAAAATAAATGTATGAGCTTTCGAAAATTCTGTATCGATCAAATATTCGTAATTGCATTTAGAGGCGCCAGACAGGCGAATGTATCGTTGTTGTTGACAGTTTTTAAAAGTACCAAATAGTAAAAAGTGTCGTATTGTTACGGGTTATTTCAGATAGAAACTTGAACAATTGTCGTTTTCAATAAAACAATAACGGTGTAACCTACTTTTCCGAACGTTTCTTTTTTTTTAAAAGAACCCTGAAATAAAAATATTCTCTATCATTTTTTCAGGTCATTTATCAATGTAAGGATACACATACAAAAGATCTAGGTACAATTTTCTCATTTTTCATAATCAATTGACGAAGTTTTGTTAATATCAAATCCAGGCAAAGTGCGAAAAGTTTCAAATATGCTCGAAGAATGGAGAGCTTCAAGATGTTGACTTTGCAAATACTTATTCGTAGTGTTTTTCGAGCTGCCACAATTTATTCGTAAGCTTTTTAATGTAACAGGATACCATTGGAGAAACAATTTATCATTATTTCATTCAAATTTTGACAACGCTGAATCGCATTATGTATTTTACACGTATCTTATTCAAACCTGAATACAATTATCTAACATAAAGATAGTATTCATGTCTAAGAGGTATGTAATGTAGAACTAAGGTGAAGATTGATATTAATCATAATGTATAGTAATACGCAAGGAAAAACGAATTCTAATGCGGCTTAGAACATGCAAACGTAAAATGCTTTCCTAGAAATTTACCTCTCTATCAATAATTGTTAAATGATTGGTCATTTAGGTGGGACATTTAATATTTTATGTTTAATATTGATTCGTGTACAAATATACCTAAACGGTATTTAAATAATGAAAACGTAGCGTTTTAAGTTGGACAAAGAGATGGAAATTAAAAATTCTTAGTTGTCAGAATACAGAATGTTAAAGAAGGTATATAGGTCTCGAAAATAAAAAGTTGCTCAGGAACAATAAATATATTTCTTAACCCTCCTATTATGTTCGGGTCAATATGACCCAATCGCGTTCTTCTAATGTGCATAATTCGTTAATTTATTTAAATATTTCGTTGCCACTGCATGACTTTTTTATTTCATTACTCTAATAACGGTGTACTTAGATTGATATTAGAAAATTATAATTAGTCTTTTTTTAAATGCATTTGTTACACTCACTGTATTTGGGTCTATATGACCCGGTAATTTGTGTGGTTCCAATTAGAAGAACGAGAAGCAGATTATTATCTATATTGCGCATATTGAATGCGTTATTTGCGTACCGGTAAACAAGTTTATTCCTGTTAAATGCAACCAGTGAGCATCTGTGAGTTAGTTTCGTAGTAAATATCAAAATTGATGCTATAATACTCTAATAAGAAATACCTAACAATTGAAATTTATTATTGAAAATGTGTAGTGAGAGAGTGCTTACGGATAGTGAACTTGAGAAACTTTTGTGTGTTTCTGATAGTGATTCTAATGCTTCTGAAGAAGAAGACAATTTGTCCGAAACCGAGATATATAATGGCGAATCGGATGATGAAGTGGAAACTACGGTTTCAGATGAAGTTGATACGGATAATCTAGCTGGAGTGTATAAATCCCATAGAGAGGCAATAGCCAGTCTGTGGGATGGAAATGTAGGTCGTCCAATATTCAGAGTAACAATTTCATGTAATTGCACGAATAATTCGCTTTGATGATAAAAAAACTCGACCACAACGACGTCAAACTGACAAATCAGCTGCCACACGGGACTTGTGGGATGAATGGGTTGCAATTTTACCTAAGCTCTATAATGTTCACGAAAATGTAACAGTAGATGAGCAACTGGTACATTGTCCTTTTAGACAGTACATCGCGAATAAACCTGCTAAATCCGAAGTCAAGATTTGGACTTTATGCGATTCTGTAACTGCTTATATAATATGCAAGCTTACCTCGGGAAAAAAGAAGGTGAACCTCCAGAGAGAGGTCAAGGTAAACGAGTGCTAGATCTTACTTATGGTATAAAAGGTCGCAACGTAACGTGTGATAATTTTTTTACCTCGTACGATCTGGGGCAGATGCTGTTGAAAAGAAATTGGTCTGCAACAGGCAAGAAGTTCTTTCTTCAACATTTTAGTTTACCAAGAACACGTCGATAGTTTCCTATGTAAAGCTCATGTATATTACAACTGTCAAGACTGTAACAAATAAATGTATGTTCCTAACTACTACGTTTTTCAGATGTTCTTTACATAACATTTATAATAATATGTAATAAAAATAAAATAACGTATTAAAATGTAATAAATAGGGCTGGGATTTTAGTTTAAATACCTATTTGCCACAGTTCCTAAGATTTCGTGATTGGGGAAGCAAGCTATCATATAAGCTTAATTTGATTTCACCGTTTTTACCTATTTTGTCACTTTTTAGAAATGATACCTATTTTGTTAGGTTAGTACCTAATTTAAACTTTTTCTGAAACAGAATAAAACAAATTATTGGTATATCCGGTGCTGGCATGTGAGCCACTTCCGCCAACACCGCGCTATCCGATACTTGACCTGTCGTTAGATGTGGAGTTTCAGTTCATATAATTATATTTTAACATTAACCATGCCTAAAACCAATCAAAAGAAAGTGGACTTAGTAACTGAGTGGCTTAAAGGTAAAGAAAAAGAGTATCGCATAGACGACAATGCATTATTTTGCAGAATTTGTTCTAAAATTGTAAGTATAAAAATTAAGTAGGGTTAAGGTTAGATTAAAAATTAGTTTTTTGTGGCTTTCAAATCCCTCTGAACAAAAATCTCATTTAACGCAATATGAGGAAAGCAAGAAATATAAACAACATCGAAATAAATCGGAGAAGCAATCGCAAATTAACGAAAATCCTTCTTTAAATGAAAAAACTCGTTTTTACTTGGACATGTGCAACGCCTTTGTTGCGGCAAACATACCGTGAGCGAAATTAGACTGCCCACAATCTACAGACTTTTTGGAAATGTATTTCGGAAATACTGTTCCAGATAGAACAACATTATCAAAAAACTATCTACCAAAATGTTACGATCAGGTAAACTTATCTTCATCGATTTACTAACCTTATGTTTGAGTAAGCTATGGAGTTTTTACTTTTTTTTGCACCTGAATTTAATTTATTCTACCTAATTTATAAAGCATTGTACCTACTTTGCAGTGTTTGGTACCTATTAAACGTAACTATTTTTTATGTTTTTAGTACCTAAAAATCCCATCTACAGTAATAAATAATAAATACTACATTTTATTTCTTATTATTATTTACTATTATATCAATTTAAGTACAATAAAACAACTATAGGCTCCCGGATCATAATCACTCCAACACAATAAGTGAAATGAAAATGTTAACACAATAGGAGAGTTAACGCGAAAACCACTTCTGAACACTTCATACTTCGAAAACGAATGAATAATCAATCCCTTACAGATGATCACGTCAGTCGAGTTTGGAGAAGTGTCATGTCTACAAAAACCCGGTACCTCACACCACAAAAATAGTTTACAGTCGGCCACGCTATTGTAACCACGCCCTCGTGGAATGTCCCTAACTCGAAGACTGTAACTTCGTTTAATAAATAATTAATTAAAATAATTAACTCAACGGAGTGGGCCAGCCACGCAAAGAATAACTTCCACAGGTACATATCACCAACAGTCGTTAGTCAGTGCACTTCTGTTTTTGTCGAAATCGTAAAAACTCGCTTTTCCGCGCAGTCCAGGTCTCCGTCAGACTCCCAACTCATGATCACGCTATGAGGCTATGACTACTGCTACAGTTACAAACGGGCCGCCTTACTGAGGGAGCACTTTTCTACTCTTGCCCTGATTGCCCATTGCATTAGTGCGCACCATCACCTGTTGACCAACCGTGCACGTTTTTCTAATGTAGCCATGTGCATTGAATCTATATTATTGGTCATTTTGAAGATCGTCGTCATGGAACGAATCCAGAACAACTGCGTTTCCCAGAATTGCGTTAGCCACACTTCTAGGTGCGTACACAAAAATCAATTCGTAAGGGGACTTTCCCGTTGATGAATACATCGTAGAATTCAACACCCACCGTACTTTAGACACTCTTAGATACCATTTTGCCTTATCCTTCGTTGATGTGGAAAGGCATGGTAGAATTATACGGTTATATCGTTCAACATGTCCGTTGGCATGCGGGGTTGCTGTTGCATTCAGGACCTGCTTACAGTTCAACTCATAGCAATTGTATGCTCGTATAGCAACTACCTCGGTCTGTAATAATCCTTCGCGGAACACAGAAGTTTTCCAGTATACAATGCAAAAAGGTTATTAAAGGTCGGACTGGTACTGCTTTCATCAACACGAATTTTGTAAAAGCGTCTACTATTACGATAACATACGCGTTCTTCCTTTTCGGCTTGACAAATGTGTGAAATGGAACGCTATTCTTCGCGATTGGGTGCAAATAACCGGCGAGTCTTCTCTCAGGCATCTTATTGTCTAGGCATGGAAGACATCAAGCTATGAATTTGTTAACGTATCGCCACATTCCCGTAAAGTGTTTTGAGTGATTGTTTTTCCAGTGGACATGTGATTAATATTGTCGTGAAAATCAAGAACTAGCCACCTCACGCTGCTTTAGGAACTACCACTTTTTACCATTAGGGGTGTTCTTGTACAACCTGTTATTTTGAAGGCTATAATCCTTCTGGATGTCGTGTTCTTTCTTGCCCGTCGGTGCCTTTGACAATGTGTCGATCAAGTATTTCCATCTCTCATCTGTCATCTTGTCATTGAACATCCAATCTTCCTGATTAATGTTACACGCAAACTCTGGTCGCATTTAAATAGATTTTCTACTTAAGACATCTTCATGTGTCATCTTAATACTCAACTTCAAAGGAATGAATACTTAACCATCATCTACCGATTTTGGATGTTAAGAATCCTTTAGGCAGTGTTGTCCAAATAGAATTGCAATCAGTGAAAACTTTGAACCGAACGCCGATTAAATAGACCCTGAAGTGTTTCAGCGAATCTACAGTAGCAATCGTCTCCAATTCATAAGAATGACATCGTTTCCTACATGCGAAAACTCCCTGCTAGACCCAAGAATTGACGGATTCCTCCAACGTCCGAAAGAATTTTTATCTTAGTTACGGCTTAAATTTTGCTATTGCCCGGTTGCACCCCGTCCTTGACTATCTCGTGAACCAGATAATCCATTTTCTCTACGAAAAACTGACATTATGCAAAACGTGGGGTAAGTCCAGCAAGTTAAAAAGATTCTAGCACTACCTTCAAGTCAGCCCAACCCAACTCAAAGTCGCGGACGGTAGTAATATGCCATCCATGTACGCAATAGCCCGACTGTATCGTGGCTGTTAATAGTCCTCTGGAATACGGCCGGAGCGTTCAAAAGACACCCGAACATAATGCACAAATGCTGTTTTATGGATCGAACATTCTACTACAAGCTACTAAAAATCTGCACCCCTTAAGCTTCTCTAGAAATTTGTTCACGCGCGGTAACGGGTGTCGATCTTTAACACTCTTCAATACTCTGAAATTCACACACATTCGCTGTTGTCCGTATTACTTTTTTAAAAGGAGACTCTGACTGGAATACGAAGAGTCCTATTCTCGAATGATCCCGTATTGTAAATGACCATCTACAATATCCTTAACCACTTTTCGTTTGCGGTGGGACAAGCGACACTGGCTTGTCGTTTGATGGACGAATTGACTAATTCAGCTGATCAAAACTTAAGTGTTTGTTACAAAGAATGTCTTTCTCGGTAAAACTTTTACTGGTACGTAGTAGCAGTAGAAAAGACCTTGATACGTTTTTGCGGCGGAGCATATTTCACATAATGAGCACAACGATCTAGATTTCAAATGACGTTGAGAAACGTTAGCGATGGCGACGTAACCATTATGTTCATCTGTTATGCACTCCCCAACGTATTGTTCCTTTCCTAACATGGGCCTCGTACTGCCTTGCACGTCTCCATCGTTAGAAACGCCCCCTTTAGAAGTAACGGAAACCAACGTAGACCTCCGAGGCCTACAAGGGTATTTTCGCTGTCGCAGGTCAAACACACCGCTTAAATCAGCATCCGCTGAGAGCACTCTCACCTTGTCTTCCGAAACAATCATTTAAATATCAGGTTGATTTAGGAAGAGACGTCTAAACATAAGTAAAACGTAATGGGGTGTATCTGGTAATACCAAAGCTTTTATCTCACCTTCGACGTGGCCCACTTTGATTTTAACGTTGTATCCAGTTACTATGAGGGAACGAGGAATATAATTTAACTCTAAGAACTTGGCGTCTCTTCCTCTCAGAAGTACTGCTCACACCCTTTGTCTACGTACGCCCCGTTTGGGTTTGCAATTCACCCAACAGTTAAAGAAGCAACTGTTATTAAAGTCGCTGTCACTCGTACACCTCACATGCCTATTCTCTACGGGATACCTTCGGCAATCCTTGACCAGCTGACCCAACCGTTTTCATTTAATGCATACGATCTTTGGCTTCGGCCATTTATTCGAAAAGTGGCCCCGCTACTTAGAGTTGTAACATCGTCGCTCGTTACCGTTACCGCTCGGATTCTTAGACGGGGGTTGATTTGTACCCCGATCGTTGGTATAACGTCTATGGACGCAAACTCTGCCATTCATTACATTGGAATGGATAACTTCTTAAGTTATCATACCATCTGCGTGCCAGACCGCTCAGTTGACTTCGCGAGTGAAACATTAAAGACACTTCGTTCCATTTGTTGATAACAGATACTTGTTCATTTTCTAGGGGAAAACTTGGGTATACAAGGAGCTTGCATGTAAATGGGATACCGGCGTGGTTTCTACACTTTATGGTGTTCAATCAGCTTTTCAACGAGAGCTTCCAAGCAATCAACCCCGCCTGAGTGGCCTGATGTCAATGGTGGAAGTTGACTTATGCTGGTGAGAGAGGGTGGATTCGGATGACGTATCACAGTTGTAATCGGTTCCAAGGGAGTTGCAGCATTGTCAGTTTGGTTTTCATGTCGTCGTTCTGTACGAGTTTCCGCAACATTTCCAACCATTTTACGACTACGTCGGATACGTTTTCAGCTATAATCAGTCGAAGTACTTGACGTGTTATTGGAAGTGCTCGAACTCGACGTACTAGAGCTTAGTCAACAGTGACGTCCCATTTCTTTTGTACGCGTAAATTAGACAAAAAAGTTCCAAGCGTCAGGTAAGCTAGTGGCAAACAAATCTGAAACTTTACAGATTTAAGTTGTGGAACCGTGAAGTGCAGATACACGTAAGAGACGCTTAATTAATACGTCAATTAAACAAAAACGTTAATAATTAATTGAGACTAGACAACCACGATGAATACCTAACTTTGTTATTCAAATATACTACAAATATAAAGTACACGAATATTATACGTTAATTAGTGTAGATACTAACTGCTACCACATTGAGACGAATACCAATCCCGCCGCTATTTTGTTAAAGAAGGTACATGGGCGTCAAAAATAAATAATTGCATGGGAACGATGAATATATTTCTTAACGCGAAAACCACTTCTGAACACTTTTACACTTCGACAATGAATGTGTAATCTCTCACAGATGCATTATTTCGGTCAAGTTTCGAGATGTGTCATGTCCACAGGAACCCGGTACCGGACACCACAAAAATAGCTTACCAGAAAGGTTTCTTCACCTACCCAACGAATGAGGTTAAAATGTATGAACCCATTGTCTTAGATATTACAATATAAACATAGAAAAGGCAAATAAATAACTTTTTAGCGCATACCGTCCTCTAAATGACAGTTTGCCGTATCGTTGTTAACCCGATAATGGTATCTGTATTGGAATAAACCTCTAAGTTCATTTTAACGGCCTATGCCGCTAAAGTACAAAACTTAGCAACCATTACTACAAAAAGAACAAATTAGCAAATATGTCAATCTATTTTCAAAATTTTTACAAATAAAGTTCTAAATTACAACAAATAAATGAATTAACAAGGAAAGACTTTGTTTTACTCCATCGAAGTGTAAAAGTTAAATGTACCTCCATTTACATTATGAAAATGAATCCCCGACATCTGGAGTACATGGTTGTTTACAACTTCCACATTGGCGGAAGTAGTAATCGCTCGTGTAACAGAAGGATACGTAGTCGTTGATGAACTAGCACTACTAGCAGTATAATTTCCTAATCCTATCGCAGACGACGTCCACCATCGATTATGCTTTAACGACAGGATGCCGCCTTCTTTGCCGATTAAAAGAGAAGCAGATGATCTGCGATAGCAGTGCCCGGTAAATATATAGCACTAATGTTTTAAACACAATATAATTCTACAATTTCTTTTATATAATTATTTATTTCTCTACGCGTTTCAATACATGTACAATTATCAAGAGAAAATATATAAGTAAAATAACAAACAAGTAGTTATAGTAACAAATCATTGTTAAGATGAAACAGCAAACTTGCTGTAAATTATAATTCTATATTTAAAATATCTGTTAAAGATCAGTCTATAAGATCAACCTGTTCGTTCATTGAAGGTACTTTCTAATAAATGTCGAATGCATCCAAAACATCTAATTTGCCCTTTTTATTACAATATATAAAAATTTAATGTTGTTTTGTCAAGTCATAAGGTGATTATTTACTATTATATATTTAGCACAATTTGATTTGTCCGTGTGTTTATATTTGTAATATCTAATGCGTTCTTTGTATTTAATGTCAAAGTTACTAAGTGTTTGTTCAATATAAACGGAGTTATAGTATGTACAGTTCAATTTATAAATACACGATTTCAAAATTTCATTTAACATTAAATAAACTTTAAAGAACATTGGAGTTTTGAAAACTACTTCGTTCTCCTTGTTCTTTTGTAATATGTGAGCTACTTTTTCTGACATTTATACACTTAATTTTTAACTAAAGTGTCGATTATTATTGAAATGTAACCGTTTGCTTATGCAATTTGTTTTATAATGATATTTCTTTATATTAGTTTGTTTAACATGGAGAACTTGTTCTCTGTATTATTTTTTATGTTTAAATCGAGAAAATTAATGGCTCTATTTTGTTCCTTCTATAGTGTAAATTTTATGTTAGGATGTAACGTGTTAATATTGCTAAAATATCATCCAAAAAACAATCTTATCAGAAACATTTAACTCAAAAATTTGATCTTCTATATTACCTAAAGATATTAGCTAAAATGGACAAAATTGGACTGCCCATACGTAAAACATCTTTTTGTGGATAAATCTTACTAATAAATGTGAAATAATTTTGATTAACACAGAGATCAAATAATTTAATTAACAAAACTTACATACATATTATGCATTGGTAATTCTGTTTCCTAATTTATTAATTAGTTCTAGAGAATTCTTAACAGACTGACTTGATTTGTTCTTTAAATTATTTGTTATGTGGTTTAATATATTTGATAAAATATGATTAGGTGCTTGGATGTGAGAAACTACTGGTCTAATGGGCATGTTTGGTTTGTGGATTTTTATGAGACTGTATAGTTTTGATGCTTATATTGTAGTTTTGTTACTTTGTCTTACACCTTTTCGAGATTTTGTTGTAGAATCTCTATTTAAAATTCATTAATTTTCTTATTAATACAATCATTAACTCTCGGCACATAACTACCTCTTAAAATAATTAGTAGTGCTACCTTTACTTGTTCAGATAAACATTATTTAAGTAAACTAGCTATTTCAAATTTAGTATAATTATTACGATCATTTCTAACACGCGTTTCTCATTCTACACCTAAAATCTAAAGCCGACAGAAAATAGAGACATACCAATTTCATTTAGAAAAATATCAGAAAAAGTAGCTCACATGTTACAAAAGAACAAGAAGCACAAAGTAATTTTCAAAACTAATACCAATATGTTACACAGGCAAATCAAATTATGCCAAACAGCTAATAGTAAATAATCACCTTATGAGTTCGCATAGACTCAAATTTATCAGATATTTTAATTATAGAATTATAATTTACATCAAGTTTGCTGTTTTACCTTAATGATTCGTTATCATAACTACTTGTATGTTATTTTAGAGTATGTTTTCTTTTGATAATGGTACATGTATTGAAACTCGTAGAGACATAAATAATTATATAAAAGAAATTGTGGAATTATATTGTTTAAAACATTAGTGCTATTAAATATGAAATTCCACGAAGTAAGATTAAAGAATGTAAATGTAATGTTAAATTAATATTCTTTATGTCATTTTTAGAAAAAGTCGTTGACTTATGTGAATCCCGTCGTTTGAGTTATTCAGATTTATTCGTGTCAGCACAAGATTTATTTTCCGGCATAGCTTTACAGGGGTTTAGAAATACAAAACATACAGTTAGTACTTGGTCAGAATTGTTTCAGTTACTTAAAAGAGATTTTTTACGTTTTGATTATGAGCACGATCTTTCGTTAGAAATCCATCAACGTACTCAAGGTGTAGAGGAGAATGTTATAACGTATATTATTGCAGTTCAGGCACTTTTTAAAAGATTACCTACCCCTAAGTCTGAAACTGAAATTGCTTCACAAATTCAAAGAAATTTAAACCCATATTTTGCATCCCATATTATTATTAAAAAATTCTTCATTAATGAATTAAATGAAGTATGCAGAGCAGTTCAAGACTTAAAATTTCGTACAGCAAGGTATAAGTCACCTCCTAGAAAATGTGTTGCTCTTTCAGAGCCTGATTTACCTTGTTTATTCGTGGGTCAACCATCTACCTCTAATACAGTTAGTGAAGTTCAAGTTATTTCGTCCCGTATATGTTGGAATTGTGATAGGAAACGACACACTCATCGTGAATGTTCTGAGCCCCTTTCAAATTTTTTGTTGTAGTCTTGTGTCAGCTGCAATTCAAAAAACTGGCAAAACCTTGCGGATCCTTCAATTTCTCGTCCAGCTCCAAACCCTACAGGAGCGGTACCGAAAACCAATCTTCGAACTTTGAGAACCAACCAAAAACCTACCGATTTAGGCAAACAACCCCCAACCAACAACGAATAATTTCCTCGGTGAAGACCTTATTTAAACTCAAACGAGACAAATTAAAAAAAATTGTACATTCTAGAAATAAGTTTCAATTTTCAGTGCCTGTTGAGTGAAACAATTGGCTTTTAACAGTCAATTCTTTCATGTCTTCATGTAGAACTACAGTTTCTCTAGTATGTGCCTCCTCTCCATTTGATAACAGATTTTATCTTACTGCTAAATTTTTGGTTATTCGTTATCTTGTCTTGTTTACAGTGGTGCAACAGCCACATTTATAGGTAGCACAATTTCTTGAAAACAGTGGAATATAGTGTAATATTAACCCTCGTAGTGTAGCAGTAAGTACAGCTGATAATTCTATGCAGGAATGTCTTGGTCAAATTTCATTACCGTTTACGTTGAATAGTTCTACTCGATGGATCAGTTGTTTAGTGGTGCCTTCTGTAAGTCAAAGTATTGTTCTAGGAATGGACTTCGGATCTGTGTTTTGAATGAAGCTTACAGTACGTCTCTTTCAACCAGTGCTTATTTGCATGGCAGTGTTGGAAACCTGTGTGTATCTTCCGTTAAGATGATTGAATCTTATGAATCCCTTACCACTTAATGAAAACTTACCTTAGAGAAGACTATCTTAAAGTTTGACGAATTAGTTTCAGATAAACAAGGTCGTACTACATTAATTGGGCATCGTATAGATACCGGCAATGTCTTACCTATAAAACACAAGATTTATTATCTCCCGCAATGCAGAAAGTCTTACATCACGGAGTGGATAAAATGTTACAGTTAGGTGTGATTAAAGAGTCGAACAGCCCGTGGTGATCTCCTATGCTTTCATATAAGAAAAAGAACGGCGACTACAGAGCCCGTTATGATGTTAGAAAACTAAATAGTGTGACAAAAAAAGATTCGTATCCCTTACCTGGTGCCGGTTCTATATTAAATCCTTTTGGTTTGGCTAAGTTCTTATCTTCCATTGATCTATCTAAAGCATTTTGGCAAATTAGTTCAGAAAAGGAGTCGTGTGCAAAACCTGTATTCACTATTCCAGGTAAAGGTCTTTTTGAGTATGTTGTGATGCCGCTGGGTCTTACCAATAGTCCTCAGATATTGCAAAGATATATAGAAAGAATATTCAGGCTCCCTCTTTTAGGCAAGCAAGAGTTCGTATATTTAGATGATATTATAGTTGCCTCTTTTTCAGTCACATCTCGATACAATAAATAAAGTTGCCCAACGATAAAAGGATGCTAGATTTATTATTAATCGTGAGGAATGCCAATTTTGTCGACCTGCTCTTTCTTTTTAGGTTTTGTTGTTGATCAGCATGGTCTTCGTACTGATCCCGAAAAAGTTTCAGCGACTGTAAACTTCCCTACCCCTAGGTAGTGTGTTTCTGGTCTTGTAGGTTATTACCGTAGATTTATTAAGGATTATGCCGAACTTTTACCTCCCATAACTTCTAATTTGAAAGGAAAAGCTAAAGGTCAAACTATTAAGTGGACTAATGACGCGGAATCTTCGTTTCAGGAAATTAAAATGCGAATTACCTGCGCTCCCGTTCTTGTGTCTCCCGATTTCGATAAGAAATTTAACATTTAGACTGACGCCAACGATTTAGCTGTCGGTGCATTATTGTTTTAGGAACATGATGGTTCTGAACACCCAATTGCTTTTGCAAGTCGTACATTAACTGAGGCTGAGAAGAAGCATGCAGCTACAGAACGAGTACTTCTTGGAATTATTTTTGGTAGTGAACACTTTTGTGGTTACGTTGAAGGTACACGTTTTACCGTTATTACCGATTGTGCAGCGCTTAAGTGGCTTCATAGCCTTCATGAGCCAACTGATCGATTAGCAAGGTGGAGTTTGCGTTTGTCCCAGTTTACGTTTGATGTTCAGCATCGTTTTGGTAAGTAAAATATTGTTCCAGATTCCTTATCTCGTCGAATATCTTCTCCTGGTATGTCAACTTTTAGTACCGATAAATGGTATAAAGATATGATTGAGAAAGTACAGTCCAGTCCAGGTCAGTACCCGAACTTTCGTGTACATGATAATTATTTATTAAAGTATCTTCCGTCTACGTTTCCCGTTGAGTCGAATATCTCCGATTGGAAGCTATAATGATTCTACTGCTTTACATTTTGGTGTTTCGAAAACTATGGCTCGAATAACTGAGAAATACTATTGGCCTAAGTTAAAGTTATCTGTTAGTAAATAGATTAAGCCTTGTAGCGTTTGTTGTGCTCATAAAGTAGAGAATTTAGCAAGAGACTGATTAATGGGCAAGGAGAAAGGTGTCTGTTTTCCCTTCCAAATGGTTAGTACGGATATTATGGGTCCCTTCCCTCGAAGTAAAAATCGAAATACATTTTTGTTTCTTGTTACCTATTACTTTACAAAATTCGTTTTAGTCTCTCGTTTATGAACCCCAAGATTTAAATGGAAAGAATGTTGGCCGTTCCATGTAAAAGATTTGAACCCCAATTTTTCGAAATTTGAATAAATTTGTATACAGGCAAATATGGTTTATTATAGTTAGGTTGGATTAGTATAAATTTTCAGTTCCTTTTAGGTTTAGTTCAGCTTCAATTGTTTCGTCGAGTTTAGTATTCTTTTTGGTTAATATTGTTACAGAATTGATTAACTGAATCAATAGTTACACATTGTGATGGATGATATTATTACGATCTGGATCGTAACCCACCGGACAACTTGTGGTGTAGTTTAGGATTCCTCCGTGTTTTATTCATTTTTTATTGTTTTTTGTGACTGAGTGACGTGTAACGTGCCAATTCTTGGCTGTCGTTACCTTGATTAAAGTTTTGAATTTGGGTTATTATTGCTAAATATGTTTACATTACGTTGGTATTTTAAGGCATTTCTTTTTTCTTTCAAATAATTAAAGTTTAGTATATGTGGATATTTTCTCTTAAGCGTACATAATTACGAATATCCGTGTATATATAGTTACCGTCGATAATGGATATCTTAGCCATATCAATTTTTGTTGTTCTTTGCGCAACGCGAACTGAACTCATTTGCTTCATATGCATTTGTTCTACCTACCCATCCAGTACGTTATAATTTTTGAGTGTTACTCCCTTGTATAAGCTATGTAACGGCTTTTGATTGCCTTTTTGTAGACATTATATTTAATAGGGAAATCCCCTGGCATTTAGAATTGAGAAACTCCCCATGTGTTAATGAATTTCGTAACATAATTGATGGTATAGGAAAGCGTGGTCTATGACTTCATTAATGAATAAAATTGTGTGCATGATAATGCAATTTTATCTCGAGGAATTAAAAATGGAGATACCTTTGTTTTGTATGAACAACGCGTTTTGTGGATATGCCTGCTTTCGTAGTCCAAGCTTGCTTTTGTAGTCCCATCATCCACTTTAGTACTCTGGTCTACATTTCGTTTATTTGTACGTTAATGAAGACAATTGGAAATTACCTGTATGATTATTATTATTAGAATACTCTCCTTAACAGACATACTGCGCCGAATTGCATAGGAGGAGAACAAGAGTAATCATGGTTACAATAAACAGGAATTATTATTTACTGCCTGGAGTTTAAGTATAAATGTTTACCTACATTAAAAGGAAATTAATTTAAGGCATATTTTGAATAGGTTGATTCCGAGTTCCTACAGCCACTTTGATCTGATTAATGGTGCAGTTAAAAATGTCCAGATTAGCTTCGATTGAGTAATCCGAGATCATTCTGTACAAAGGTGGATGTAAAAGCACATTAGTTCGAGTGGCAGGTGGGTCGAACGCATTGCTTGAACGAGAATTAATTCTTGGAACTTTAAATTGTATTAAGTTGAAAATCTCTGTGCAGTAGATTAAAGGCGCTATGATTTTGTATAAAAATATTATACATTGCATCTTTCTTCTAGCATCTAAGGATACAAACCTGTATTCGTTCTATAAACATTCACGAGAAAAGTTTCGAGGTGGATAATGATTATATTTACGGATAAACAAATACTTTAATAAAGTCTTTGAATTTTCTCATAAGCACTAATGTACACAGCGTAGAAAGGACACCATATCACTCCTCCATATTCCTATTTTGCAACATAAGAATTGTACAAAATAATAATGGATCGTACAGAAAAATTCTTAGTATTTCAAATTATGTAGCCTAGGCTTTTATATAAGTGACAAATGACAATTTCTTATCGAAAACTACACCAAGATCACATTCAGTATCAGGTCTACTCAAGACAAACCGTTCGACATTATAGTGAAACATTATTTCGTTAAGTTTACGCGAGAACGAAGCAACTGAGCATTTAGATTCATTGATTGACTGACAAATTATGCGAACTGCATGAGGTGACAATACTATCCAGAGCGCCTTACAGAATTAAAGGATCATGATAATTATTAATTATGTTAAACAACTTTATATCATCTGCATACAATAAAAAACGTACTTTAATGCTGCCAATCAAGTGAATAATATATAATTAAAAAATGATGGACCCAAAATAGAGCCCTGTGGCACACCTGTGGGTTGTATATAAGGAGCTGAGTAATAACCATTGCAGTAAACCGTTAAACTTCGATTATTGAAGTATGTATTATGAAGTTTGGTTAAACTGTCTGAAAAACCAAGACTTCCGAGTTTATTCAAAGCAACCCAAAACATACAATGACTATGTAGAAGATATGTAATTAAAAATTGTTATTAATTTTATTAAATACATAAATAAAAATTTTACCTCGAGTAGGATTTGAACCTACGACCTGTACTTTGCTAGAGTACCGAGCTAACCATCTGCGCCATCGAGATACAAGCCCCAATCGATGTAAATTTTGTCTTTATGTATGTAGAACTGAAATAAATTCTAAATATAATGAGATTACAATCAAATTACTTATATTGATGGAATGTTAGCCTGCAATACCGCAAGGATTCACACATGCTACATATAATGTGTGAATCCTTGCGGTATTGCAGGATCACATTCCATCAATATAAGTAATTTGATTGTAATCTCATTACATTTAGAATTTACATCAGTTCTACCTTACTGAGATAGACCGTGGTGCGAACTTACCATTTTAATGTTAAAATCCCAATTATATATCTTTATTTGTTATATGACATACGTCTTTTCATACCTAATTTTAGATTTGTCTGGAATCAATTTTGGTAAAGCCTGACTGGTGCAGTTTTAACATGTTCTGACAATACGTCGCCTAAATCCATTATTATTTCAAAATTTGTTTGGATCAACTACAAACTGTAAGCATGACATGGTTCAAGTTCAAGTTCAACAAAGTTTATTAGAATTTTTATAGTACATAACATTATATAGTATTTACAATATGTATTACAAGATATAATAAAATAAAAAAAGTAATATTGTATTGTGTATTGTTGGTGGTGCGCTGCTCAGGATTCTACATCCTCTTCAGCGCGTGGATTGCGTGGTCGTTGGGATTCGTGATTTTGTGGTATACCTGTTGACATCATTGTGTTGAGATTTGTGGTACTCCAAAAAAAAAGCGTTGTAGTGGTTGGTGATGCTGTTGGTGGTGTGCTTGTTGCGTGGACTGTCCTGTTGTCGCTCGGTTGTGGCTGATGCTGTTGGTGCTCTGAGTATCTGAAATAAATAGAAACATGTGTTAGTTGTGTGAATACATTATCGGTGTTAACAGAACAGAATTAATAAATTGTCAATACTGTATACTTAGCTATGGCACCAGTTTTCGCTCCGGACCTTTGTATGATTATCCGAAAAGGGCAACCAACTCTGAACCGTGCGGGAGGATCACTCCCCACAAGTCCATCGCAGTTTGCGCCTGAACGAGCGCCGCTGCCACCTTACGGATGACAGGTAGGGTCTTCTCCATATCGAGACCTCCGAGGAGGCCTAATATTGCGTCGAACTCTAATGCGGGTTGGGCAGGCGGGGTAACGACAGCGGCGGGAGCCGTTCTCGCCGGTCCGGGTTGAAGAAGGCGCCTACGTCGGCGGTGTCCTCTTCGGTCGCTGTGGTACTTCCGTCTTCTTCCGTTGTGGAGGCCGAGGGAACTTCGGGCAGCCCCTGTAGCTAGCGGGGTGGTCCCCACCACAGTTAACACACTTAGCCCGGTCTGTACGGGGTTTCGTGCATTCACTGGAGTGGTAATCTCCGGCGCACTTTACACAGCGTGCTGTCGCCCTGCAGCAACTTTGTGCGTGACGGAAACCTTGACACCGGTGACAATGCCCGATGCCAGATTTCCTCTAGTCACGCGGAGGCGGGCGACGTGCTTCACCTCCCGGATCTTTTTGTTGTCTTCCTCGATCGGCGGCTCTACCATCACGAGGGGGATCAGGCGTCCTTGCTGCTTCATCCTGTAAACAGAAAGTACATTAATGTTTTGCATTTTTAGCTCTGAGCTAACGTCAACCTCGGTTTGTTCTACGGGCACGCCACGTATTACCACCTTAGTCAATCGCTCGCTCTTTGCCTGATAAGGGTGGTACGGAGTACCACACTTATCCATATACCTCGTCAGCCTGTCTCTGTCCTGGAGTGAGGCAGGCTGAATCCGGATTCCCTCGCTGAATGCCTTGTCTCTCGTGAAGGCGGTCCGTTGTCGGTCTTATTTCTCGGGAGAACACGACCTAGTTCTCCTTCTGATGAAGGATTACCGGAGGCACTTTCTCCCTGATGTCCTCTTGTGTCGTCTGCTCCATCGCTGCCGGGCTGTCGGTGAAGGGTTCCAGGGCCTGGAATGCGTGGAGGTGGACGGCGTGTCTTCTAGGGGGGTGACGCCTTCTAACGGTTGCGGTCGCGTCTTCTTTTGCCCCCTCCTCTTTTGTGCGGTTGCGGCAGGTGGCGCGTCGCTGCTCGCTCTCTCGAACGGTAGATCGAGCAGTGACGGTATCGCTGGCGGTATCCGTAACTCCTGGGACGTCGTCGGTGACAGCTTTCCCTATGCTGCCCGCTCCTCTAGGAACTGCTGGTAGCAGCGCCTGTTGTAGCTCGGCTCCAACATCGTGAAAACGACGTTATCTTTTTTTTTCAAATAGACTGAATAGTCTTATATAAAGTTGACTTTTTCGGATCGAGATCTCAACCTCGAATGCATGGCAAAGAAATGTCATGCAAACGCGATCAGCTCGATCTTTTTTGAAATAAATGTTTGGATTTAATTGTTTCCAACTGTAGGCTAAATCGACAGAAACTGATAGAATCTTAAACATACCGCGGATGCAATCAATATCATAAAAGACTTAGAAGTCTTAAAAGTCCTCTCTAACATGTGCGGCTGTTATGACATTGGTTACATTCAAGGTATATTAATAGCTAATACAACAGAATAAATAGTTATTTAACTACATTAATGTAATTAAACATTTTTGTTAACCGTGAATTTTATTTTCATGTTACTATCAAAAAGTAAGACAAACCATGTTTTCCACATGTAGTAGAGAATGATATTACGTCTGCAAATCATAGAAAAGTCAGAGAATTTCCCGTGTCTGCATTTCTCACGAAAATGCCATGGAATGTTTGGAAATAACACATATACGTAATAAATTTGGCGAACTAAAAAAAAAAAAAATGTATGCGCACCGTACGGCACGCCGCTGGAGGTTGATACAAGTGCAGTTTATTACATGAGTTTTCGTACATCAATATTGAATATGTGAAAAATGAAATATTTATAATTATACCACAAGATGGCCCTGAAAATCGTATAGTAACATCTAAATACACCACAGGATAGCTCTACATCTGTATTTAACCCTAGAAGAGAGAACGGGCGACAGCGAATTCACCCATTAATAGAGAGCGGGGCGCTGGGGGACGTTAGATGTTGAAACTTGTTTCAAGATGAAAGAACGAATATTTAGAATCAATTGTGCCAAAATTACATTATTTCAAAATGTTAATACCAGATTTGAAGATTATGTCAAAAGAACTTCAGATAGAAAAATAATATTTAAGATACTGGACCATGACGTTGAGATGCCGCTGGTAAGGATGTTTGAATAAAAATATTTGACTGTTTAAGGAATTATTTTTGAATGAAAAATTAATAAAGGTAAAACTAATATGTTCGGTTCTCGAACGCACCAGACAACTGCGTTGCAAGTTAACGTAGTGAGTATATTCACATGGTGGCATAGTGCAATTTATTTCATGAGTTTCTGTACATCAAATTTGAATACATGTAAAAATGGAATATTTATGACAAAGGTTTTTGTATAGGGTGATGTTCAAAATTTAGTTATTTACTAACGTCAGTGAGACCTACCTTTTTAAAATATATCCACGTTTCTGGCACTTCTGCCCTAACCGGAAGTTGACCAAACTTGCTTATTGTAAATGGAGTACCCTGTGTATTTTTGAAGGTTTGACTTCTACGTTCAATTTTAAGTCAACTTTGTGTAAAGTTTTTACGACAAAATTGAGTTACAGCACCATATTAAAAATGTTGAATCTTGAACAGTGTATGACTTTTAATTACAATATTTACAATAGTAATGGTTTAGGCATTGTTTCATATGAAAATGTTGGCATAACGTCTGTGGGAATATACAGGGCCCTCAAAATTTAGACGTTTTATAACACACTTCGTTGTAACTGGGAAACCTTAAGATATACGTACATACAAATTTATATCATTCGATTCAGATCTTCTTTCAACCGTAAAATAACATATTGGGTGTTCCATTTGAAAAAATCTAGTACTGTTACGCTTTGTATCTTATGAACCACTGTAGTTGGTTTACGATCAGTAATTTATCACCTAGTCACACTGATTTTAAGTATTTTAGACAACTACAAACTTTATCTTCGTTTAAAGAAAAAGCATTATTAGAGGTCGTTAAAGAAATGCAAACATTACTAACACTAAACATAACGTATTTATTCTGGTTTTAACGAATATTAAAGGTAATGACTGGCTGTAAATAGAATGAAAAGCTTCTATATCCGTTAGAAGTGTGAAGGTTTGTTTGAATAAATAAAGTCTACGATTCACACAAATCTAGGAGATCAGCCTTCTCGAATGCTTTCAAACACTTTATACAGGATTATGCGTCTATTTCACTAATAAGGAAATTTAACACGTTTTATGGAAAAATAAGGTATACTAAAACAGGTATTATTTGGGAATGGTAATTTTACTTATTACATAAACTTTTACATGTTAAGTGCCTGACACAATGGACGTTTTACGTGTAACGCAAGTAAGCGTTTCAGAAACAGTTTATTATTTACTGTTTAAAAGTTTAACATACTACTGGTAGAATAAATGAAATTAAGGAAATTTCGCTTCCTTGAACTTATTGATTGTGTTTGTAAGATTGTAAATGTTTTAATTAAAGTTCTCGGTTTCTAATAGGTATTTATATTATAAGGATCATAATATGGTACTAGCCGTGAATCTATGGATTTAATTATGTACGAGAGGTACTCGATCAACTGTTGACCGTCGGACATAAAAACCTTGTTGAGTTACCATTCTTGAAAATATTCAAGGAACAACAAATTAAAGGAAGAAATATAATCGTGCAATGTGTGTATGACGACGTGTTGGATTCGATAAGAATAAAAATATTTCCTACTGTGTAGCATTTGGGCCGATTCAATTACTTATAAATCTGAATGCAATTTAAATTGTGAAGTTCATGAGAAAGAAAGGAAATAAAATACACCCTCCCTTTTATCCCGCAGTTCCCCGCCCGGCAATAATTACGGATATCTAGACAATTAGGAGTTCAATATTTGTGTTATATTTGAACCCTCGCACAAACTCACGTACGCACGCATTCGTCTGGACGGACGTCCACATCAGTACGCACGCACGCGTACGATATCGCACACACGCACACACGCTCATGTACACGCACACGCTTACACACTAGCACACCACCCATACATACACGCACGCACATACGCACGGATGCGCGTACACAAATACACAACACACACACACACACACACACACACACACACACACACACACACACACACACACACACACACACACACACACACACACACACACAAAAACACACACACACACACACACACACACACAACACACACACACACACACACACACACACACACACACACACACACACACACACACACACACACACACACACACACACACACACACACACACACACACACACACACACACACACACACACACACACACATACACACACATGTAGACAGACAGACACACACACACACACGCACGCACGCTCGCAGATCATACATGACCAAGTATTTCAACCGGTGTGTAAACAATAATAAATAAACAAGCGATTTACAATAATTGTTAAAAATTCAATACGGGAAATAATGGAAACACCTTTGACAGAATTTCAACCACTAAAACGTGTTGGAAGAGGATTGAAGAGAACGAAATTATTTCCCAGTTGCTGCCAGAGTTATTTCAGACAGAAGAAAGAAGCAGAATAAGCATTGATTTCGTGAGGAACAAACTTTTGATGCACAGCAATTACAACCAAAAGCTGTACGGAATGTGTACACAGCATTTAAAAGTTATAAAGAGAATCAGTGGCATACTAGTTTTTCAGGAGATACAAAATAAAAACTTTAGTGCAATTAACAACAAACTTCATTTTCCTTTTAAGTGTCACAATTGTGAAATAGCTAGTTATAAGAGGCGGAAACGTAGATGGAAATAGAAGCAATTGGCAGCGACAATGAAAAACGAAACAGGGAAACTGAAGTTAGTTTTAAGTGCAATAAGGAGCTTATTAAGTTCCTAGTTAATATAATATTAGTAATATTATTAGTGTTGAAAAGGATAGTGAAACCATAAAAGTAGTAGAAAAAGGAGACTTTGTAATAAAAAAGGTGTAACGTAAGTGTATATCGTATACAAAATTTTAAATAATAAAAAGTAAGTTATAAGATAATGAAATAATAAGTTCTCCAAAAATACAAACCTTACACCACTTATAGTTGTGCCTTTGACTCAGTCGGTTGATTAATAAGGTGGGTTTAAATAAAATGCTTTGCTTAATTACGAACTCGATTATTTTCACTTACCATCAATAATAAAAAATGTAAAACTAATGAAATTATCTCGGGTGCCAAATTGTTTTTTATAATATCGGAACAATTAAACCGAGTTTATAAAAATGTAAAAAAATAACAATGTACAGACTATGTTTATTGAATATCAAATGTAATGATGAAATAATAAAGGTCTTAAAATTATGCTTAAAGTACTAAATAAATCACTACATAAATACCTTAGAAATTTTTGTACACAAACTTTTCTTTTTGACAACCTCTGGTATCTAAATATGATTGCGAAGCGGTTAATCTGCATGAAGTCATTCTTACGTCATCATTGTGCAATCTTGACATAATGTTATCAGCCGTACCCCAAACTGAAATTATCTTTATAAAATTCGTATAAATCTCTTCTTAAACTTTTAAATCCACTTCTTATTGCATTATTTGGAAGTTTTCCATTCAAAAAATTGCAATTATAAAACGAAAAATGTACGCAACAATAAAATGCGTACTTAAGATGTAATTACGTTGTAAATTTAAGTTATGCTAAACGTGCAATTAAAGTAAAAAAAATGGTATAAAAAATAAGTAAAGAAAGCGCCTAAAAAGAACAAATGCTTTAATTTTATGTAAATGTATTAAAAATATATCTTACTACCAATTTGATGGCACTTTCACATAAATTTAGGTAAAAATCAAAAAGAAGCAGCTTCCTGCTTCGACATTAAACAGGAAGTGAAAAAAATGGAGGCTTTCGAAGTAGATGATGCGGTTCTGCGCACAAGATATGAGCAGAATAATTTAATGCAGACGCGTTGCTTATAAGATAAAAAATGAATAAAAATTGAAAGTAGGAATATAAATCTTTACGAAAGTATGCACTATGTAGATATGCAAATTAAGTTGCCTACCTCATAAACATATCTCAATAATTAAAATTTTCTTGTATTTAGAACAAAATGAAGGAAAGATCCTAAATTGAGGTATATTTTATACAACACAAAACAGAGTTGTTACAACTAGATCGTAAAGTGACCATAGGGAATGTGTAGGTGTGTGAAAATCTAACTTACAATTTGTTCTCCGTGAGAAAAAAGTAAAGAAAATGTGTTCGATATACCTTTTATAGGATATTAAATCCAGTGATAGTGCTTATACTTTCAGGAAAACTGAATGCAGTATCTATTATTGCTCTGGTAACTGAAAATGTATCATGACAATCTTTGGTAGAAGATATACTTCAAAGTTTCTATTCAAGGAAAACAAGCAACTGCCATTCAAGTCGTTAAATAAAAATTGGAAAGCTCAAACGGTCTTAAAGCTGATTTCTAATAATGTTTGCGGACTAATCAAACCGGCTACTTATAATGTTAGGTATTATGATAAGGATGATCCAGATTGATTGAAGTGGTCCGCTTACTTCAAAAAAGCTATTCTCCACTTGTTTGATTTAGTGGTCCCAACTGTTTCCAGTGGTGTACATACGGGTTTTTCTTATTGGGCGGGAAATTCCAAGGTTGATGATATATCAACAATAAATACAGCAAAATTTATTATTAAAAATGCCTACATCTAAATGGAATGTTTTTATTTCAATTTAGTTGTACTTTGACTGATGGCGGAGACAGATTATAGTCTCCGAAAGCTTATAATACGTGCTGAAAATGTTGAAAATGTTATTTTGTAAGCATAAATTTACTCTATGTTTAATATTCTCGAAGACGGCTGCTAGCCGTTGTGAGGTTATTTCACTAACGGCGTTTACTATGGCATTATGTAACCCCTCAACCGTATGCAAATGATTTGCATACACAACATTTTTAAGATGACTAAAGAGAAAGCAGTCGAGCGGAGTCAAGTAAGGAGATCGTGGTGCCCATCGATCTTTGCTTATTATTCTATCACCGAAAAATTGTGATAAATATGCCATCGTTGTACGGGCCGTGTAGGATGTTGCGCAATCTTGCTGGAAAAACCCATTTTGAAGCTCGTCCTCATGCAGTTGTTCAATAAAAGGTCTTAGAATTAATTGTTGATAGTTTTCGGCATTTATATTTTCATTTAAAAAAAATGGTCCAATTATTCGCCTTCTCGACATCGCAATCCAAACTCCAGTTTTAACTGAATGTAGTGGAGTTTCAATAAATACATGGGGATTTTCAGTTGACCAGGTTCGGTAATTTTGGGAATTTATATAGCCGCTTAGATGAAACCATGCTTCGCCACTGAAAAACGTTATATCCAAAACATCATTGTTATTGAGTTTTTCGTTAAACCGGGTACAGTACGTTCGACGCTTTTCAGTATCAATTCGCAGCAATTCTTGAAATACAGGTATTTTGTAGGGTGCATTTTCAGTTTGTTACAAGCCCTCCGGCATGTCCCATACGAAACTCTTACAATTACAGTTAATAAATAATCAACATTTAGTAATAATTTTACTCACTTACCATTTTGAGCTGACAATCGTCTTAAAGATTTATTGGAACTAGCTTCCAATCGCCCCGGAATATCTTCTAAGCCTTCTTCGTCAAATACAGGTCTTCTATGGATACGGAGCCGGTATCACGAAAACGTTGAACAATTCGACGAACATGATGTGTGAATGTTTTGTATGTAACGTCAATGTTGTTGGAATTCCTCGAAGCAAGAAGCTTGCGAATATTTTCAGACAGCACCTTCATCTCGTTGCCCAGGCCGAAAATAAGCCCCCAAGATAAACTTACTGTGTGCATCTGAAAACATGACACTAACAATTATAACCTACAAATTCTTCGTATTCTATTTTTATTCTAAACTCTGTATTTATTTACTCATCAGATAAATCAATCAAGTATGTGCAGTTTTTGGCTTGAAAAAGACAGTACAAAAACAAGTGTTTTGTATACACAAAAATGAATTTAATGCAACTATCTGTCTGCACCTTTTGTTAAAATTTAAACCGATTTAAGTATAAACTAATGTGATGTTTATACATGACAATAAAACTGTTCATAGAATAGATACCCATTCATATCTTTTTATTACAGTCTGAATGTGTGTGTGTGTGTGTGTGTGTGTGTGTGTGTGTGTGTGTGTGTGTGTGTGTGTGTGTGTGTGTGTGTGTGTGTGCCCCTATGAGTGCGTGCGTGTGTGCATGTGTGCGTGAGTCCGTGTGTGCATGTGTGAATGCGTGCGTGTGCGTGCGCGTGAGTGCGTGAGTGAGTGCGTGCGTGAGTGTATACGTGCGTGCGTGTCTGTGCTTTATAGTAATTTCATACATCTACTTTCACACATTCAATTGTAACTTTGATATTTTATAGCTATCTTTCTAAACAAATGTAATTGTTCAAGTTTTCTAGTAACGTTTCGTATATAATCTTTTAATTTATTACTGTTGCCGTGTTCATAGATCTAAGTACTTTTCTATCAACAGCTTGCTTCTAATTTTTTAATATGTAGGCTTTCCTAGATTCTCATGGCAAGTATTTATGTAATATTTAAATTACTCTCCTTTTATGGAGTTTACATTTATTAAATGGGAATCAGAGTTGGCTTGGCAACCATCAGCTGCAGTTTAGCTTTTCAAAACTATAAATATAGACATTCCTGAAGAACATCTTCCAAATACTTTTCTCGACAAGACGGTGCCCCAGCCCACAATGCTTTGGCAGTGAGTAATTACTTAGAATTTTTTTCCCAAATCGTTGGATTGCAACATATTGCGAGCATATTGATGCAGCCGAGATCATTTATAGGTACAGCAGGTGCCTGTACAACAAAAAGGGCATAGGATGTCCAGGTAAACGTTTTTGTGCATTTTTCATTGCTGTGTGTAATAGATTTCTGTGTATTTGATTTTTTTTTATCTATGTACAATGGGTTGAGTACGCTGTTCTTTTGCCATTCACGTTTGATTTTTTTGTATCGATTAAATCTTAATGTACGCGTATTCATTAGTATCATAAACCAAATTCGTTTGAATGTTTTTTATTGATTATACTGACGAATTTACATCGAAATTGTTTATGCGTCGAATGCGTTACAAGAAGTACGTTATTTGTAATAACCATTTGTTGTACTGGCATTAGAATATCACGGTAATTTTATTAAGCGCCGACGATGACACTAGCTAGTATCACCGCTTAGTAGGACAAGTAAAATGATTTAATTTGGACGAAAGATCAGTGTAACAACTGCGTGATTATTTCGAAGGTGGTGATTTTATTACATACATATCTTTAGATTAATGAACTGTTGTTGTGTTAATGTGATTCTAGCTGTAAACCCGTTTGTTGTACAGTACCATAATTACGTGCATTTTAAGGGTTTTTTTTTACAGATTAGATCCTTGCATTAACGTCCTTATGTTTGTGTTCATTTGAAGTAAAGTAATTACGTTCGGAAGATTTCATTGTTTATTGAATTTTAACGTAACTTTTGAAGGTCGATGAATTAATGCATTGAATGATTTTCTTGAATTTGAACATATTTTATGACGGATGGATTGAGTTAATTACGACTGGCTGTAAACAGAATTAAAGTGCGAGTTTTTGCAGGAAATTCCATTAAAGATCAGATTTCTTGAGTAACGTAACGTAACATATTTTTGTTCTGATTAGTGATTGATTTTTTGCGGCACGCAATCTGTTGGACCGTGTCCACAGGACTACCTGCGAAGGTTACGTTCAGGTAGCGAGCTATTTGAGTATTTTTAGCGAGCTGTGAACTGACGTAATTAGGCATTTACACCCCTATTGTGTTGTACATAACCACAACATGGTTCATTTTCTTGTTCACGCTTGCAAATTAAGAGTTCTTTAAATATTTCAAAAACGATTAGAGATAGGTATAAGGAACATTACAGAAACTTTGCTTTATTTTATCCGTAGAATCAAAAAACATTGTCATATACAGGGTGTTCCGTTTAGTAAAACAAGTTTGATTAAAACTCTTATTTCTGGATCACCCTGTATAACCACAATTATATTTAATTTGTAATGTTATAAGCCATATATACCTTAATTAAGAAAAAACTTCAGATCTTAAGCCATTTGCATTATAGAGACCGACGCGTATAGGATGCGCCAACCTGTATAAAGAAGAATTAATATTAATGTTATCTGCTAAATATTCGAGACAAGAAACAGTTAACGCTTTTTACCAAATAGCATCACATAAATTTAATTGCAATTTGGTTTAGTAATTCTGAAACCGTCCACATCAACAATAAAATTAAATTAATTAATTCACATAATCGTTATATTGTAGTGATTGATAATCAGAAAACAGAGGCACTTTACGATTAAGCTTGAAGGAAGTTTACTGTGTGTATAATTAAACATAAACATTAACCACTTAAGGTTGTTTCATTTTATCTAAGAACTGATATTAAACCGGTTGGAAATTAATATAATCTTCCTTTAATTAAACGGCATGCTAACTAAAAACAATTTTTTAATTAAATTTTTAAAATGAAACTAATTGCTTGCCTGAAATTAACGCAATATCAATTAATCTTTTTAACGTTTAATTGCATGCTCATAATTTTCAGTAATTATTTAATGCTATAGTTTTAGTCCCCAGCCGTAAAACTTATCTAACTTAAAGCTTACTTAAACACCTATAAAATTTTAACTAAAGATGCTAAATATAACATCAAACTGTGCTTTAGTGCTGTAAAATTTAGTATCTACAGACATTGTACGAATTTACTGTGGAAGTCAAAGTTTTAAGCAATCTTTAAGTTTTTTTAATGTAATTAGTGGCTAAAGCAAGATCGATAAACCTAATCAAACAAGATTGCTTCTCTACCCCATACGTTAAAATGTATAATTTACATGTACAAATTACAGAGTTACAGGTTCTGCAACTAAAACTTTTAAAATTAATATTTTGTAAATTTACTTTGTATAATACATGACTAAATAATACTTAAAATGAACGAAGTTGCATTAAATTCATAATATTTGTTTATATTAATAATATATAATCTTTGGGGTTCTTGAGAATGATGTGTAGTGTCTAAGCCGTTTCAGTATAAGTTAGCACGCAGAAATGTTGAACTTAGATTTATTTACTTATTTAGGCATTAATGAAGTTTCAATTTCTCAATCTATTGTAAATATGGTTCCAAATTGCTTTCTAATCAATAAGATTTTGTAATAAAAAATGTCATATTGTGAAGAGGAAAAGCAAAAGACTACTGATGCCAAACGATAACGTGGAACTGCCAATTCACGTACTCAACGAAAATCAATTTAGTGAACGCTTCTCTCGGATTATAATGTACACATTGCCATGTTATACGAAACTTTGTGTAAAACTACCCAAAAATTACATTTTAGAGACATAATGTAGTTACGCAAGATCGTCGTGATGGTTACAGTGGCGTAAACGTTTTAATTGATAAATCAATATTGTTTTTAACTACTACGGTAATAATAATTTCACTAATTATGACAATGTAATTAATACGCTATTATAGCAATTATATCACTATTATAATTATTGTAGCTTATTTTTTCAAATTTTATATTTATTTAAATTGCTGCTTAAAAATAAATGAAATGAGGGTAAGCATTTTAAGGAAACCAGTTAATGATAGTAATGTTTTATTCTATTACCAGATTAATCAACATATTATGTAAATTTATAGATTTTCGGCAGTGGATATAAATTTTGCTTCACATTCACTTAGCATACATAGATGAAAAAATCATTTATGAGTGAAACCTTTATTTTATAATTTTTGAACTTTTTTTTATGGGCAAAATTTGGCCTAACGTGCCTGAAGCTGTCAAGAATACTTAAGAGGATGGTTTGAGCAATTTTGAATTGCCAAGAGATGCCTAAGAACGGCTACCGTAATATTTTTCATATCATAAGCGAGAGGAAAACAGGAAATCGGAAAAATGTTTTAGAAGCCGTATAGAAGAAAGTGGATTGAGTTCATTTGGTACGAAGTGGTGATTTGTACTGCGTTTTGCTGATTCGAATGTGCAAGGATGGCCCGAGATGATATCAAATAATGTAATTCAGCAGCACAACAGCCATTGTAATCGCAATAGCGCGAAGAAAGAATTGAAACGGTTCCTCAAAGAGCGGTATATCAGAATTTAAGGACCGATCATTTATATGCCTGTACACTGCTTTGTTTGTATAATTTACATTTGTAATTATTTGCCCTTTCTCAGAGAGCCCACTAGCTTTCACTACTTGTGTGTATTGTTGGTTTGTCTAATTATAGAAAAATTTAAACGGACCAGTCTTAACAATTTTATATTTTACAAATAAAGTCAGTATCTTGACTATAAAACCAAACAAAATTTTATTGTATAAATTAAAATAACAATATGAAACATATTAAAAGAAAGCAAGATTTATTTTTAATGACTAATTTTCTGGCCTTAATCTCCTTGGTAATACAGGAGTGGAATCACCTAGATCTGCGTCATCCCTAGTCCGATTCAGAATCTGGCGGACTGGCTTCGAGAGTTATCGACTGACGTCGCTAGCCGTAAATTTTCAAGATCATACACGGGTTTATGATAGCAAAGAACGAATTTATTTCGGAAGTGTAATTTACAATTTGTGGGTGTAATAGACAAAGTGTGTAGGTGAAGTTAACATACTGGTCAAATGATAACTGTGGAATTTCGGAAAGTTATTTTACAGGTGAGTAATTCTATTGTACGTTGTCTTGTAATTAAACTTACGAACGTAACTTGAATAATATAGAAAGGGTTTGGTACGTTATGTTGTAATTAAAATTGCAAATGTAACTTAAATTACTATAGAAAAGGTTTTGTACGTTGAACTGAATCAAACGTAATTAATGATTACTAAAAATGTCATTCGCAAGATTTACACAAGTTTTATACGAAAATATATTCAAAGAAAGTTGATCGTGGTCTTGTGGGTTTATTTAGTAAATTACGTTAATTGATGCAATTCGTTTTAATATTAAACGAATTTTAGAACAAGGTTACTGAAATTAATATGATACCGGATAATTAAGGAAAATAGATGGTGGGTGAACTAGAATTTATAATAAATGAATGTTGGTTTATAAGTTCAAACTGTAAAGAATGAAATGTACGGATAAGTGACGGTGATGTTTCGAGGTGATTATAATTAAAATGAAGTGGTGTCTGGCTGGTGACGAATGTATGGGTAGTCGATTGCTGGCTTGTTGTGGATGGTGGTTTTCCGTTTACGAGGAGGGTTCGTAAATTATAAGAGAGAGAGGTTTCTGGATAGTTCAGGAAGGTGGCATATGTGGCTCGAGTTGGTGGATTTACTGGGATTGGTGGTGTAGGCAGTACTGGATAACAGTGAGTGGGTGAGGATCGATCTTATTCGTAAAACTAATACCTTCTTTGGGCCTGGACTACCGTCAATAGTGTCACGCAGTAATTTTGACACTCCCCTCGTGGTAAAAACTCCGAGAGGATCGTATCAAGAAGAACCGTAGGTTGTACCTTAATTAGAGAACAGAGGCTGTAGAATATAGTTGGCGGAAGGTTATTATTTCTCCGGGGTTTTGATCACCGTCGATAGTAATGATGTCTCTCAGTAATTCTTATACACCACCCTTCATGGTAAAAACTCTGAAAGAATCGTGTAAAGAATGACTTCTTGACCACAATTAAGTTGATTGGAAAAATGTTCTGAATTGTACACGGTTAAGCAGGCAGGATTTAATAATTTTTAGTATACAGGTAATCCCTCAGGATACTCTATTTACAAGAATTAAATATAGTGGAAATGAAAATAATAATAATTGGTATGGGAGCGAAATTATTTACTAGGATAGAAGAATTGATTGTAAGCATTTCAGAATCGTTACAAGCTTAATCGTTCTTATTTGAATACGATCAACATACGAGGATCACTGCTAATGTTCGCGGAATGAAATACTCCTTGCAATGCTAAGGTTCTGCGATAATCATAAATTTGACATTTTATACCATTAGTACAACTGACTGATTGTAAACAGAGCAGTTTCATTTCAGTAGAATTTTAAAAGTAGTAAGTTTGTGAAAAGATGGATATTTTGAACTGTGATTTCCGAGTGATGATTTTTTATGACTTTCGATATGGTTTAACGCCACAGCAATGTGTGGAAAAACAAAAGTTGTGGTTTGGCGATGAAGCGCCGTCCAAAACCATGCTATACAAATGGTTTTCAGAATTCAAACGTGGAAGATCTACTTTTGATGACTATTTTCGGGAGGTTCGTACCATTTTGAAACAACATTTAAATGTCAGGAAGCTTTGTAGTCATTGGATTCCTCACAACCTGACAGAAACTCAAAAAAAGCACGTGTCAAATGGTGCAATGAAATATTACAAATTTTGACCGTGGTAGTTCAAACTCTGTATATTTCATTGTAACAGATGACGAAACATGGATATATTCATATGAGCCTGAAACTAAACTGCAATCATCTGTATGGATGTTCCAAAATAAACCTAAACCAACGAAGCTTGTTTTTCGGAATTTTTGTCTCCCCCAGGTGATCGGTGAAATTATAAAAAACAATGTGAATAAGCGAATTATTCTGCATCATGAAATGCAGTTGCACACACAGTATGACAAAGTACAGAATATTTGACTAGTGAAGATATAAAATTAATGACTCACTCATTGACCATATTCTCCCAAGCTTTTTTTTGTTAAAAACCATCAAAAATAAAATGCGTGGTAAGCATTTTTCATCACCTGAAGAGGCCGTTGAAACTTTTAAAGTATTTGTTTGGAGGCACCTCGCTCAGAATGTATTCAACGAAATTAAAAAGCAGAAAAAGTAGCAACTAACTTTTACAAAACCTATAACAATTCGAGGCACTCTAGGATAGTGACAACCTATTACGACATTTAATGCCAAACTCTCATTACTTAGTGGACAAAATTCATTACTGTATTGTGTTTGTTAACTACTGCTCTTCATTGTGTTTACTGCTAATTACCTGTTCAGCTATAGATTATTAAACTAGTGAAGCAAAAGTAATGTTTGTAAAATGGTATTTTGGAGGAAATTTTTATAATAAGATCAGGGATTTGTTTGCTGAATTATATACGTACCGTCAAATACTCGTCCCCAGAACGATCCAAAAAATTATGGAACGGTTTAAAACAACTGGCAGTATGAATAAGCCTACTATCTACTACTATATTTTACAAAATTACGTTATTCCAGACATTCAGCACTTAATCTAAAGCATGTTCTCTCGTTATGTCACCAAACCGCTTCTTTTTGTGGGGGTATTTGAAGCTTTACGATAATGCCCACGTTTATGCAAACGTGGGGGATTTAAGACGTGGTATAAGGTAAGAATGTGCTATAATTACCCCGCAAATGCTTAGAATTAAATATTAAGAATCATTCATTCATCAATCATTGGTGAAGGATTTTGTTTGTCAAGGGGACCTGTGGTCTTTGTCAGCTTCCGTATTCCCCGTCCGTTCGAATTGACTCTGTTTCAGGAACATCTTCCAGCGCCGAACCGTACCCTGCATTTTTCCTCAACTGTAGCAGCCGTTTGGAAACCGTGCACGTTCAGGATTGGACTCAAAGACCGCTTGGACACTGGCTTGTCTTTGGGTGGTAATAATATAATACCATAACAGAACTCCGTAAAAATAAAATATTTCCAAACGAGTTTAATTTTTGTATTGGTGCTCGTTGAGGGCAGGCTTCACTTGCCACCACCGAAAAACTCTTTACATTATTTTTAGAGTTATAGCAAAATTAAAGTTTAATTATAACTTGGCTCACCCTGTAAAGTTCAAACAAATCATAAATTCTATTTTAAACCCAAAAATATTAGGTCAATATATCTACACCTTTTTCAAGGTGTTATACTTTGTTTAATACTATTACACTGATAGATTTCATCAACGGTACTTATATATTGCGAAGTGACGAATTCAGTGGCGTGCTTAGAATATTTCTTGGGGGTGCGGTTTTTTAGTAATAATATAAACTTGCATTTTTTAAAATGGGAATCATATGGCAACCATCAGCTGCAGTTCTTTCTTAGCTTTCCAAAAATATAAATATAAACATTCCTAAAAAACATGAAAATGTAAACTTTCACCATTATCACACAGAATAAAATACTTATCTTTTTTGGGTTTTTAATGGTGTATTAAAAATACACCATTAAAAACCCAAAAAAGAAAAGTATTTTATTATCCTTATTCGGCGAACTTTGAACTTAAAGTCTTGAGATGAGAACGAATGTTTGATTTTATTTTCTGCCAAAAGCGATATCTTCTCCAAGGAACAGTGACAGCACTAGGTAAGTTAAACGCTGACACCTTTCCAGATTTTTCCACAAAGTCCCTATTGGACAAACTGCACATAACGATAAGTCAGTCTAATGATGGTTGAACAATTATATGATCCCTTAATGGGTTGTTCGGGGAGGAAACCCCTAGTACGGGAATTTTTTTCAACGCGGACTATGTATAACGCTCTTCCGCACTACCACGCTCGTCGCCGTAACGAAAACTTCTTATCGCCTGTGTGTCTAAACTAGGTCTGATCCTCGTGAAATATTCATTTATCGCCACATTGGTTTATTATCCGTACTATGTTAATAATAGCCAATTTTAAAAAGAATAAAAAATTATTAATTTTATTAAATACATAAATAAAAAGTTTATCTCGAGTAGGATTTGAACCTACGACCTGTGCTTTACTAGAGTACCGCGCTAACCAACTGCGCTATCGAAATACAAGCCCCAATCAATGGAAATTTTGTCTTATGTATGTATAACTGATGTAAATTCTAATAATAATAGAAAGAATTATTTCAATTTTTTGAACACACGCAACGAGTCAAACTCGAAACCAAATCGGACAAAATTACGTCATCCAAAAACATTTCTCAACCCGCGAAATTTATCTGTGTAACCTATATCTCACAAATTGAAATTTTCTAGCGACTCTAAATGTTAATACCTCGTATATAAAGCCAAATTCATAGTTTAAAACCAAAACTCCTTATCGAAATATTCCGACAAATCGTCGCCACACGAAATGCAAATTATGCAATTTATACTCAACAAATTTCAACAAATGAGAATTCCTAAAACTTTACCATAAGGACAATAACTATTATTTACAAAGAAACGAATTAATTTTAAACCACACTACTAAAAGAATTTCACTAAATCTAAATTTAATAAACAACAAAAGCTATTTTTGTTTTTAGAAAAATGATTCTACATGCGATTATTATCTGTACAAATCTGGAATTCCTTTAAACACTCAACAAAAGATAACATAAAACGTTATAATCCAAAAGCATTCCAAACATTTATGCGTCATCAAGTTCCATTGCATGGATTTATACTACATTTAGGATGTACCGTATTGACAAATAATTTATGATTTCGAAATAAACGGCAAATATGGTATAAAATCACGGCCACGTGACACAATGGTTTTCGATAAAGTAGATTTATAAAAATCGAAAGCATGGTGTGCCTCCATCGCTTTGCTTTCCATAACCCCCAACATCAATTACAACAAACTGGTAGTTTGCATTAGAGACTGCTTGCAATACAAGGGTACCAACGTGTTTTCCGTCGATTGCCCTAATAACGTTCGGAAAATTCCATACTTTATAAAAATCGATTGTTGTAACTTTAAAAGAATTTAGAGTTGGACGTGGGATATACAGTGAGCTCAGAAAGTAACGGATAAATTCATTATTTTCGAAATCGTTAATTTGTTGTCAAAATCTTGTAACACTTCGATTTTTTATTTTGATTCCGGACTTTATGCTATGTCGCACTTTCCGGATATGACGTTTAAATGGCAATCCTGTATGTTGTTCGCGGAAATCGATGCAACTCTTTCACCAGAGTTCAAAAATGTCCTACTTATTGGGATTATTTGAAACATTATGCCCGATATTAATCATTAAATGTGGCATAATTCGAAAAGTGGTGCGGTGTTAGCCAAGAACTAAACTGGTGTGATTGAAATGTAGCCTTTTGTCAAAACAACAAGCAACTAGGTAACTTGATATTATTTTCAAGCGACCGTAAACCACATATTTATGTATCGTTATAGGTAGACTTGAAACACGTATTTTTGTCACCGGAAGACAAGTCTTATTTTATGTTTGTTTTCGTATGTAAAATAATATAGAGGCTTGATTTCAAGTTTGGTTACAAATATACGCTGTGATTCAAAAGTGTCTATAAAAATTTCCAGGACGTAGTTAAACCAACTCGGTATTTTGAATTGAATGTTGTTTTTTGCAAGCTATAATGTAAGGTCCTTTCTCACAATTTTTATATTTGCCGCGGCTAGACTGCAATCGGTCTTTAGATTAGAAACTAAAGAGGGGGGTGGGTTAGTCGGAATATTTAAACTTTAGCTCTACACTGCCCACATAAAATAATTATAGTAAAACGGTTTAATAGTATATTACCCTATTATATACAAATCTAAAGTATTCACTCTAAACTAGGCTAATAACATTATGAACA
Source organism: Vesta saturnalis (assembly GCA_036346205.1). NCBI lineage: Eukaryota > Metazoa > Arthropoda > Insecta > Coleoptera > Lampyridae > Vesta > Vesta saturnalis. The sequence goes on from JARFJB010001071.1 coordinate 1,016,648, forward strand.
ACTAACATAAACATAAACTTGAGAAACAATGAGAAAACAATTTGAATGTAATACTTAGACAGCGGCGTCGGGGACATCCCCTAGGTTTTGACGGAGAATTTGGATGTCCTACTCCTCCCACTCACTCGAGAAGACGGCTTATTGTTGTCGAAGTCGTTTCTGTAAATAAATATTAATACTCCCTAGTTACACTCAATGAGGAACGTAATGTCTAAATGATTAATAACGTTGCGTTTAATTAATTATTTATGCTGGATACGGCCCTGTCTATAAAAGAAAAGAATGAATAAACCAACTACTGGTTATTTAAAACGGCGGTTGCGCAGATCTAGGTCACTAGTGAAAATCGATATCCCGAGTTCACGGTCGTACGCAGGACGAGCGTTCACCGGTCTACTTGCGTGCTGCTTTAACTTTAGTGATCACGGGGAGACGGACAGGCGCGTATGCTTCGTGAAGCAATTTACCTTCGCGATCTATTACGTTCGATAATATTAATATTTTCAGAGGTTTACTTTCGCATTAAATTTAGGCTGGACGGATTATATAAGTTTGGTTGTATAATTAATGTATATGCGCGTTATCTTCTGGGATGTAATTTTATGGTGGTGATTTCCTTTATGCGAATGAATCGAAATCTCTCGTAGATGCAAGCGAACGTTACCTAATTGTATACGCACAAAACGCGTATTTATTAAAGGCGCTTTTATACTTGCGGGATAAGCTGGTGGAAAACAGTTAATTGATTGCTTTCTTGAAATCCAATTACTAAGCGCGTGGTTATCGATGTACGGTTTTTCTTCTCTACAGGTCTTTGGCGGATACTCTACGTTTAATTCTTTTGGGATTACAG